>JACBWW010000021.1:3352378-3375806 GCA_020086605.1 Lanius collurio
GATTACAAAAAAAGTAATAAAAATAGATCCTACCTGCTTATTTAATTTTCTTTATTTGATTATATTGTTGATGTATTCTTACCTGCAGGCATTTGTCCCACAGACTGAGGTGAGAATTTTTCCCTCTGTTATGGCACTATTTTTCTATCCATTCAAGAAATACAGCCTGGTTTTTGGCAGAGGTTTTTAATATTTATTGTTTTCTTATTACATAATTTAGAGGTTTGTTGAGCTACAAATGCATACCAGCAGAATAATTTTACATGGAATCCACCCTGCTTTGCCCTTCCCAAAATAGCTCATTGTTTTAAATTACAGAAATGTGAAACTCTAAAATGCTTTGCGAAAGGAAAATAGTTTTATGGAGTCTGTTAACAGGAGACAGAAACAGAATAGAACAAAGTCCTTATACAAATGCCAGACTGATGTTTTATTTTGAATGGCGAAAATAAAGAAAAAAAAATTGAGCTATAGCAACATTTTTTATAACTAGTGTAAAAACTGTTATTTTAATTAAAAGGATGCTGTAAGCCAAATAATAGTGGAAGACTGCAACATGCAAAATTGGGCAATCTGAAGTAAGAATTTTATGAATGGAGGTAAGGCTTGGATATTAAGTCAAGAAGCCATTTATTTTTGCCTGTGAGTCAGTAGTCAGCAACTTTGACATTTCAGGAACACAGCAGGAAGCTTTGGAGGGCTGAGAAAGCACTGTAAGCTCTAGTGACAGCAGCATGCTGTGTCACTGAGCTTCCTGGACTGGCTGTGACAAGAACCAAAAATGCCAAAATATTGCCCATGGTGCTGTTGTAACTAATGATTGCACACAAAATGGCAGAAGTATTGGTGTGGCAGTGATAAAAAATAATTAGGAAAATAAACTGATTGAGAAAAAAAATCTCCCATTTAAGAAGCATTTTGATACTTTCAGAAGATGGGACACAAAAGACACTAGGGTGTACTGTATCTCTTTGTGCTATTGTGTGTGCTGTGGAGAAGAGAGTATGATATGACATTCTTGCATTAAGCAGTGATTGAAAGGTTTATTTTATTTTCAGCTGTTCATTTCTGCAGTAGGAGGCTGAAGTAAGTAGTATGGCAAAGGAAGGGGTAGGGAAATGGAGAGTCCCAGCCAGACTCCACTGCTCTGAGTGAATTGGTATTTACTGGCTCATGTTGTATCTTTGCTGAAAATGCCAAAAGCTGAGAAACAACAGGAAGCACAGTTGTTGTTCAGTGTTTAGTCCTTTTCTGTCACAAAGCATGAAATGATAGTTTAGATCTTAGAAATGAGCACAAGTGGTATAGAAACTGAATCAATTTAAATGGATTTCCTGGGAGGACACAATGAAACCATCCACAGAACCATCACAGCCACTTCGTGCTCAAATAATGCTTGGGAATTTCTAAGTGGCAATGCCCACTGGGGGCTGTGGGGTGCCTTACATGCTTGTAGGGTTCTGTGGCTTCTGGGCACTGCGTCTTCCACCCTGGAAAGCCCAGAGACAGAAGTCAAGCACTCCTTTGTGAGCAGCAAACTGAAATTCAGTTTCTGCTTCAGCTGTCAGACATTGAGTGCTCAGCAGATCACAGGAGACACCTGCAGTTGCTGTGCTCATGGCATTCTGAGACAGCTGTGATCAAAGAAATACCATAAAGGAGGTTGGAGAGGCCTATTTCTCTGGTTTCTTTCAGCCACAAAGCTGGAAAGGGGGACTTTGTTAAGATGGTAGCACCGGTGTTTGCAATAATGATCAGCTGGTCAGCCTAAAAGGCTGCACAGTGATCAAAATCACTGAATACACCAAGCAGGCCTTTTCCATCATGTGCTTTCCCTCTGCAGCTGAGGCACAGGAGTGTCTCAGTCCATTCCTAGATACTGACCTGCTTTTCTGCTGTGGTCAGACCTCTGAAATGGTGAGCCACAAGCAAACATTCTGGATTTTTGCTGGTAATTTCCTTTTTTAGCTTCTTTTTACCTTTCTGTCTTCTAATTTCCGTGAGGTTGCTGTTCATCCTACTTTACAGAAGAGCAATTTGTTGAGAGCCAAGCTGTAGGTCAGGTCTGTAACACATGATGGAAAACTTCCAAGTGAAGGAGTTATGTCTGATGGCCAGTGGTTCTGAGATATCCAGTCATAGTAAGTCAGCAGCTGCACCAGTAAAGGGCTTTCTAACTGTTGATATAAAAACTTAAGAATATTGGGAATTGTAACTTTCCTGCCATAAGAAAGTCATAGAACTTGAAAGGATAACATCCACTTCTCCACCTGCTATGTATTTGTGAGGAATTGGGTCAGAAAAAGAAAACTACTCCTTTTAAATGCAACATCAAGTTGAATAAAGCTTACCAGAGAAAAGGAGGCTGTTCAGGTAAAGGCACAGCAAAGAGGCAAGGTAAAACATAAAATAATTACTTCCTGTATTTTCACTCTGTAACCAGACTTCTGTCAGGTTTTGCCAGCTATGAAGCAGAAAGTGAGGAAGTTAGAAGCCTTGTATTGAGCATAATCACTTTCACTGGATTTGATCCACAGAATCATTTCTTTGAGATCGGTTTGACTTGTTTCAGTGTTGGTTTTGGTCTTTTATGATTTACCCATTTATTATTTCTGTTTCTTAACTTCTCTGTGCTTTTTGCAATGTGAGAATATTGCATGTTGTCACTTTTGCTAAGCTGCTTTTCATTCAAAAGCACAGAAAATACCAACATGTCATCAGGAAGTGCTCAGATGAGTGAGTTGATGCAGCAGCTTATTCAGTAAAAGTTGTATAACATTCATTCGCGTTCATGCTTGCAAGTCAGCAGTGACTCACAGGTGAGAACACCACTGCAAAATATTGCAGAAAAAGCTGAATGTTTCTGCAATATGCTTTCTGAAGCAGATATTATAGCATGTCAGATGAGTAATATGTTAAGCCTACTGGAGTAGTCAGTGTTCAAAAAGCAGCATTTTATAGTTGCAGAATCATTATGAAAAGATCCAATGTTTGGGTACAATTGATGAGTAACGCTTGCCCTTGCGCAGTTGGTATGTTTGTGTGGAATTTAGGCTAGGGAGTTTGGTTAGTTTTTCATCTGCTTCTCAGCTCAGCCACTGCAAAGAACAAAATAAATTCTTTCAGACAGCATCATGAGATGGTGAAATACTGTGTATTTATAGGTAGCTGTGTGTCCCAGTGGAACCTGCATGAGTAGGAAAATGGCTACTTTCCATGGCAAAATGTTATTTCTAATCTGAATCTGCACATGAAGGTGAGGGTGTAATGGAGATTCAAGAGAGATGATTATATGATGAGGCTGATGAGAGCTTAGCAAAGTAACTGCAACTTATACCTAAAAGCACCTCTTGCTTAGCCTTTTTCTTTCCTTTTAAGGAGAGGATAAGCATACCGGTGATGGAGAAGGTGGTAGGACACGGGGGAAGAAGAGAAGTCAGTTTTGTTGCTGCTTGATTCAAAGGTCAGCTAAAGAGAGAGATTCAGAGAGTGAATGACAAAGAACTAGATTGCTCAGAGACCTCTGATGTTAGAGAGTTGTTACGATGAGGTTGCTGAAAAAGTGACCAAGTGCATATGGGTGGTTATTGTGTCTATACGAGCCTGTAACTTGTGATATGTAAAGTAAAAGTAACTGGTTTTCAGTAAGCTCATATGACCTGTATATTTGCTTTCCCTAAAGATTTCCACTGAAGGAATAAACTGCTAACTCAAAATGTCTGCTTGACTGGGGTACTTTGACCCATTTCAAGAGTCTGAATGTAGGTGAGATCCCACCTCTGCAATTTTTTTTTTCCCAGGGTAGGAGTGCCCTGATATTTGGCAGAAACCAAATCCAGCCGAGTTTGCAGTGTGTCCAGCTTCCAGAATGTTACCCTGAGGTCTGTGGCAGAAACATAGAGGTTTTCAGTGGGTGTCCTTTTTAAAAGATTTATCAGCACAGATTTCAGCTTCACTGGCCTTTGTGCAGTAAAACTTCCTTTTATTCCTGTCTTTAGTCTGCACCTAGGTCACTAGCCCAGGTGTGTCCATCTATCCACCTAGCCTTCTGTGTAAGCTGTGCAAGTCGGCTCCCTGAGTTTTGTGTAAAATAAGGGAATCTGTCTGTTATTGATTCATTAAAGAGAGTGAGATGCCCAAGCCTGAATTCCACTCCACTGGAAACCATTACTAAAGTGCAGCTGGAGGCTGGAGATGGGATAATGGCTGTTGACAAGGTTCATTCAGCTGTAACTGGGTGTGAGTGGGTCCCTGTACTGGATCTGCCTGAGATGGGGTTAATTTCCCTCCCAGCAGCTGTACGGTGCTGTGGATTTGTCACCGCACAGTGCTGATCTCACACAGGTGTTTTGGCTGCTGCTGAGTAGAGCTTACCCAGTGTCTGGGCTTCCTCACTCTGCCCCTGCAGTGAGGAGGCTGGGGGTGGGCAGGAGGCTGGGAGGGGGCACAGCCAGGCCAGCTGACCCCAGCTGACCCAAGGGATGTTCCGTTCTGTACAACACCATGCTCAGCAATGAGGCTGGGGTGGGTTTTCCAGGGGTTGCCATTGCTTGGGAACTGGCTGGGTGTTGGTGTTGCTGGTGTTAAGTGATTGCTTTTGTATCACTTGTTTGTTGGTTTTTTGGTTTGGTTTTTTTCGACACACAATTTTTTTCTCACTTTTGCCCTTCCAGTTCTCTTCCTCATCCCATTGTGCGGAGAATGAGGGAGCGCCTGTTGTGGGACTTAGTCTCCTACTGCTGTGTCCACAGTGTTCTGGTGCACTGTTTTGGCTGGTCCAACTGTTTTGGCTTTCAGTGACTCCTGCTCTGCTGTGGATTTCTTGGCAGCAATGGGAGATTTGCCTGAGCTGGTTTGTTTGGGGTTTTTTTTGTTGTTGTTGTTTTTTTGGTTGGTTGGGTTTTTTTCCTTTTTTTTTTTTGGCCTTTGGAACCACTGTCAGTTCTTCTGCAGCCAAGAACTTTTATTGCCTCTTCTGCAAAGGAGATTTAGCCAGCAGATGTAGCCTGCTCCCAGAAACAGGGCCTGAGTTCTCATCTGTGAACACACACTGCTTCACTGCCTTATTACTGTAAACCCCGTGATTCGTTGTCTCCTGTGTATTTAATACATATTAAATACATGCCTTAAAGGCAGTGTTTGTATGATTCCTTATGAACAGAAACTGTTCACGAGGCAGAGATTTGCTCTTCTCTCCTCCTTTTCTTGTTTATTGCCCCTCTTTGCACTATATGCACTACCAGCACAAGACCTCTGTCTGGCCCATGTCTCCTGCTGCACTGTGCTGGCATCTTTCACTTTCATGACGATGTTATGACTTCATCTTTACCATAACCCTGAGACCTATGTGTTGACACCTGAGTATCAGCCCTACAGATGCCTAAAATCCAGATACTTTGACTGAGATAGGGTGAGTTACACATAGTAATTCACTCATGGCCAAACTTAATCCATGTGGGAAGGTAATATAAACTAGAAAAAAGACACTCTGAAGTCCAACCAAGCAACTTTCTTGTAGAATGAGAACCAGGATACCTTTGTGTATTAGATGAGAATCGGATCCTTACATTTTCGGAAATGCCCAGGTGCAGGGTGCTGGGCACAGGTTTTGCTGGCACCCTAAAAACAAATACTTTTTACCAGCATAGTTTATGTCAATAAATTGATTAAGTTCTAGACATGCAGTTTAGATGTTATGTGTCATATGCAGACAGACCTCGGAGAGTTCTCTTGGGTTTTTTTCAGGAACGCTAGGTGACAGTGACATCTTTTAACATGACAGTATGTTCTCTCCTGAGTCAGTTCCTGATGCAGAAGATAGATCATATCTCTATAGCAGAGGACAGTTGCAGAAATGTGTCATGAAACTACAAAAAAGGCTCGGTTTGTAGAGTGAAGTACAGAAATGATCCCTTGTATGACTAAGTGCTGTGCAGGAGCTTAGAGATATTTCCAGGAACACCACGCAGAGGGGGAAAGATGGGCAGGTCATATGACACAGAAGCATGAATTAGACCAGCTGGCAATCTGGGAGCTGGCCCACAAGTTTCCCCATCATCCAGTATGCCCCTGCAAAAGCCATATCAGTGCTTTCCATTTCTGAGTGCATTGGGCTCAGAGACATTTTGAAAACTGGGCTCATTTGGTGTAGTTTTGGAGACCTTCAACATCCATTTTGTAAACTCTGGCTGTGGTTTCTTCCCTTTAATAAGCTAAGAGTAGTTTAGTTTCCTACCTAAAAGCTTGTTCTGAAGTAGGCCTATGTGCTCCATTGAGCTATATGAGAGTAATTCCCTTTGAGCTCAGGAAATGTTTCTGAGTATGGTGCACAGTGCCCTTCACTCAGCACTGGTGAGGCTGCACTGCCTCACTATTGCATCCAGTTTTGGGCCCCTTGCTACAAGAAAGACATTGGGGTGCTGAAGTGAGTCCAGAGAAGGGCAACAGAGCTGGGTAATGGCCTGGAGCCCAAGTCTGATGAGGAGCAGCTGAGGGAGCTGTGGGTGTTTAGTTTCCCACCTGGGGAGAAGGGGGGCTCAGGGGTGACCTTATTGCTCTCTACAACTCCCTGAAAGGAGGGTGTAACCAGGCATCATCCTCCCAAAGAACAAGCAAAAGGACAAGAGGAAATGGCCTCAAGTTGCACTAGAGGAGGTTCAGATTGGATATTAGGAAAAATTTCTTCACTTAAAGGGTTATCAGGCATTGGAATAGACTGCCCGGGGAAGTGGTTAAGCCACCACTTCCAGAGGAATTTATAAGATGTGTCAATACGGCACTTAGGGACGTGATTAAATGGTGAGCTTGACAGTGTTGGGTTAAAGATTGGACTGGATGATCTTAAAGGTCTTTTCCAGCCTAAAGGATTCTGTGATTCTATGACTTGCACACTGATCCATATGCTGTAGACATCTGAAATCACCTAATGTCCTTCAGGAAAGGCTTACCATATCAGTGATTATCTCACTAGCTCCAACTTAAATAGGCTTTTTCAGGATCAGCAGTGATTTTTCATGGTAATGGTTTTCCCTAGGAGTTGTGCTAAGTTTCCAGCATTTGTCATTGAAACTGATCATCCCATGTTTAGGAGGAGAATGGGCCATCTTTCTGCAAAGAAGATTTGCTTCTCGGTGCAAATGGCTAAGTACAGTAAAGGTGAGCCCTAAAACTTCATCCTCTCGTTCCTTAAAGGATGGGTGAGATTGTTACTGCATTTTTTGTAAATCTTCAGAGTCCTTAGCACACAATCCTGGTTTTTATGCGACTGAAATCAAAGGTACCTGGCCTGTAACACTTCAGCATCAACTACTCAAGCACATGTTTTTGAATTAAAGGAAAGAAAATCTGGACTTCGTTAGACTACAGAGGAACCAGTGCAGTCACCACATAAATTTTGCTCGAGGAAAAAGATATAAAAATCCACAGCATAATTTCTGGAGTCTCCTTTGCATAGTCCTACTTCCTCTTGGTTGATTGGTTGGTGTGGATTTTTTGTTATGGAAGCTGGGCTGACTCAGTTCCACGTTTGTTTTCTACTTAATCCATTTTCGTCTTGTTCTGTGAGTTCAGGTGATAAAAACAAGTAATGTCATAGATGTCCTTTGAAAACAGGCAAGTGGCTAGAGGATGGGTCCCCATCTGTGAGGATGGGAAGCTGCAGCAGAATTCCCCCCTTTTTGGGCGTAAGTTATCCCATGCTGATCAGCCTAGGAAATAGTTTTTCTTCATTTCATCTGCCTACAGAGCTATTTGCTTACTGTTTAGCTGCCTGTGGATATATCACAAACATGGTTTGCTCTTTATCCTGGGGAATTGTAGGTATGCAGATGGTTTGCAGACAGGTGACTGAAAATTTGCCATTTTTTGTACTGATTCGTTTCCCAGTTCATGCAGTAGTTCTATTTCCTGAATATAACTGACATAGGAGAGCATTGGGAGCATGGATTTCCAACACATCTTTCAGTATTGCTTCAGAGTAATTATGTAATCCAGAATTTATTTTGAGTAAATGTTGAAAAAATAAAATGTGGACTTAGTTAGCTCTTTGTAGGACTCACTATTCACCAGAATCAAATGCATTCGCTCAGATTCAAGGAAAACAAACATAGAAGGGCTCAAATAGCACTAACTGGAATGTATTTAGAGTACAGGCTGATAGTTTTCCAAGTGCATTGGTTGATTTACTCTTAGCCCAGATTATTTACTTGGGGAATGAAACTGACTTTTGTTTTGTGCATTCAGCTGTTTTCAAAATAAAAATGTAGTGGAAAATGTGGTCTGGCTAGGTCTGCTAGGCAATGGGCTTGTGTTCTGTGCTGTTAAGTGGTTTAGTGCATTCTACAGTGGGAATACTCATTGCCTGCCTGAGAAGATTAATTTCCTTTTTGTGTATTTAAAAAAGAAAAAAAGGAAAACCCTGTTCAGTAAGGGGATGAGTTCAGCGACATTCAGCAGAGCACGACATGCTGGTAGTCGCTTAGATTTAGGACAAAGCCTTATCTCTGTACTTCAAGTGGACAATGAACTTAGGATCCCTGCTGGAGCTGGAAGGAATGAAAGGTTTAATGGTCCAGGTAACAGTAACCACCTTAGCTTTTTGGTGCAATCTGTGAGTAGCTCTTCTCAAACCCTCTCTTCTCTCTGCTGAACACACGTGCAGCAGAAGCTACAGTATGTCTGCAGTTGTACCTGTGAGGAACAGATTTCCCTTAGGAACATTGCATTTAATTTCTGGGGTGTACCGTGCTTCACTAATAATATCCCAGGCAATGCAACAGTTGCTTGTCTGATTTGTAGTGTTCTCTCCGGTGTAGTTGCTCTGACTTTAGGAGCCTCCTTATCTATCAGAGGACAGCTTAATGTTCTGAACGAGGCTTGGGAGGTGCTGTGCATGGCAGTTGCTGGCTGTTTGTCCCACAGCTGCCAGTGCTCTTCTGTCCAGCTGGGACGTCAGGGCTCCTCTGAGCCATGGCTGTGGTCAACACCAGCCCAGAACAAGGGACTGTTTGTCCCCCTGTGGTGACAGCAAAATGCCACGGGGTAGGGCTGACTGTGTTTTTGATGATTTTGCATAGCACCAAGTGCTGAACAAAGCACAGGGAGTGAGGGACATGAGGTCATGCATTTTCCAAGAAACCTAGATATTAAGAAATTCATAATAAATGTCTTCCATGAGCAGGATGCTTTTTGGGGAACTAGCCGGGCCTTTCTGATAACGGTGTATTTATTCCGTAGTGCAGAACTGTGATGCTGTATCTCAGAATAAGAGAAATAACATCATTACATAATCTCTTTCAGTCACTTAGGACATGTTTGTGTCCTTCTCCCATAACTGCCTAGTTTTTCAGCTGCACAATGAAGGCTGAGGCTTGCAACGGAAGTCTTGTACAGACAAAATAAGGATGCAAGCTTAATTACTTGTTGCAGTAATTAGTACAGTCCCATGACAGCACTTGTTTGTAAATTAAAAACCATCATTTAATAAGTAAGGTAAATTTTATTTTCATTCTTTGTGTTTCAGTTTTGTAACTTGCAATACCTTTCAGAAATAATCCCATCCAGGCAGTTCAGATAGGAATGTGATGATACTTAAGAGCATATGGAAATGCTTTAGTGATTATATGGGGAAAATATTGAATAATACACTTGATGCCATTGCTTGGGTGAAAGGTGTTAATGTGTTGTTATTATTATTACAATACCATGAGTCAGAGCACACACCCTCTAGCTGGAGCTCACAGAACCCACAGAAGTGAAGAAGATGCCCGTGTATTTGAAAGTAGCTGCACAAAGACAGTGTTGACTCTCTAGCTCATCTCTGAACAACAGATTTTCTTTGGGCTGGGGGATTCCCCAGGTGAGAAACCTGCAGATGAGGAAGCAACAAGTACAGCTGAGGCAGTTACCAGCAGCTGACCCTTAGTGAAAGGGCAGGCCCGCTGTGGTTTCCTTTAGGCAGGAAGGAGTCCACCAGGTGCTCACCTCAATCCTTAATTGGGGCTCTTCTTTCCAACTCTTCTGCCTGCCACCAGTGAGGCCTTTTTACTTCTCAGGTCTGGCTTTTTTCCTCGAAGCTGTGCTCCTAGCAGAGTCCACGGTTTGGAAAGAGCTGTATTCAGCAAGGGCAGCCTAATTGGGTCCTGAAGGTCCACCAAAATCAGCAATGTTTTTCTGAAGTAGAAATCAGAGTTTCTCACACAAGCAGGGAGTAGAGCTGGTGGCTCTCCACTGCATGGGTCAGCTCAAATGGCAAGCATCCAGAGAACAAAAAAAGAGAAACTAAGGCAAATAAGTTCAAATAGGGAGAAAACAGAAAGGAAACAAAGGGGGGGGGGGGAAGGAGAAGGCTAAGTATGTAAAATACAGCAGAAGCAAAGAGTCACTTTGAGATACTTAGTCCAAACACTATCCTAGGTTTGGAAAACCCTCTTCTATCCCAGATCTCTGAATTTTTCAAAGCTGTGTTCAGGAGATACATCATATATGTCACGGATTACGCACCATCTTTTGTGGGGATTACTAGAAGGGCTTTATGTAAGCAGTGAATGACATAATTAAAAACACAAAAAGCATTCTTAATCTGAGTGAACCATGGGGCAAGGATACAGGGTTCCAAGGGGGCCTTTCCCAGCCCTGGAGCTCACTGCTTGCAACCCAGAGGATTAGCTCTGCTGTACAAAGTGCCCAGTGTGTTCTGCACACACACTGTTCCTGTACATTTCCACAGATGTAATGCACTGTAGTAAGTAAATGGCACAATTACACACAAAGCCTAAGGAGGATGTCTCAGAGAGGATTTGAGCACTAAAACATCACACTGTTAATTAGCATATTCCATGTGGTAAATAAAAATGCTCTGACAATCAAGAGAGGGAAGGCTGTGAAAGCTTGACTGTAAATTTTGCTTAAGCCAAGACTGCATTTACCTTGTGGGAATATTTCCTGTGAATAGTTTATGCACTGTTAAGAATAGGGAAGTCCTACAGTTTTGCGTGCAGTGGGAAAACTTGCTAGAAGAATCTCATTTTTCTTGTTTCCTGCCATCTAGAATAGGCTCACTGTGTCACCTTTCTTTAATTCTCCAATTTCTTTTTAACACCCCTCTTGCCCTTCTGCCATAACTCTATTTAATTTAGGTCTGATTAAGTATTTGCAGAAGTGTACCTTTCCAGCAAGCTGGTGTGAACCCCAGGGCTGTAGGTCAGAGACAGAAGAGGAACAATTACCATTTTAGCATTCTGTTGCATCTGTTATATGCATCCACAGATAACCCGTGAACTAAGACTGCCTGTTTAATTCTCTGATAACAGAGATTTCAGGCTCTGGAGCAAAGTTCTGCAAGGGCCCTTGTCCCCCAGGAAACCTGTGATTTCTGGTGTTGGAAGCAGTGCAGTGCTGGAAGTTGTTGTGGGCTGGGGGAAAGTCCCATTTGCTGCAGATCTTGCCATTAAGATCTGCAGGAGACACAGGTGTTTCCCCATTCAGCAGGTGCTAAGAGAGGCTGAGAGAGACACAGGAGAGAAGGTGGTGGAAAACATTTGTCTCCTACAGAGCTGGGTGTGGAAGACCAGAAAGAAGAGGTTTAGTTTTCTGTGGAGGAAGAAGGTTGGTTGTGTGAGTGCTGGAGTGGAAGAGGCTTGCTGCAGGGCTCTTGGCTAAGAGAGGAGGGAGAGCATCTGGTGCTTGGCTTACCTGCAGTGAGAGGTGGGGGTGAGTCAGGGGCTTGGAAAGGCTGGACAAATGTCTTTGATTTTTATCAGCCTTCTGCCCATTACCTAATTTAGCCAGTAGCTGTTAGTGAGGGGAAAAGGATAATTTCTCAGGGCAGCAGAAGAGGAAATCATTTGTTGTGCTTGTTGCCATGACACCTCCCCCCAAAGTATTTTAGGAAACCAACATTAAAATGTAGGAATGAATAAAAAAGCAAGCGGTGTGGGACAAAACTTGCCATCTTTTGGTAAAAACTTGCTGCATTCCTCTACTAAATCATGTGGATTGTTGTGTAGTCTTGAGCTGGTTTTGAATATGTTTGCTAGAAACTGAAATTCAGTAGTGGCAGCCCGTTGAGTCCTTGCTTCTGTAATAAGACAAAGGTTAATGCAGAGCCTTAGAGTCTGGGGTCCTCCATTCCTTGTCCCTTAGGAAGGCTGGGAGCACAAGGCCTACATAATTTTTTTTTCTTTTTTATATATAGGGTAAAAATTTAAAAAACATCAAAGTACGTAAGTATTTACGTTCCCTTTTGACATAATATCTTGGGACTTCTGCTGAGATTGTACCCTCAAGTTGTCATTATTTTCAGGAATAGATGCTGTTCTAGGCAATAGAGGGTTACAGGGAGGGATTTTTATTTGTACACAGTCTTTGTAGGATTCACAGACTTAAGGGAAAGAATGAAAACAAGAACTGTGATTTCCGATCAACTTTGTACCTGCAGGTTGTGATGCATTTTGTTCCTTGTGCTACAAGTGAGAGCAAGTACTTCTTTTCAGTATCTGACAAGTGGCATATGCAGTGAGAAGAGACAGGAGGATGAGACATTGTGAGAGGGGCTTTTCGGGCCACTTGGTCATGAGGAGTTGTGCTCCTGTCGTCTGTGACATGCTTCACCAGGAGCAGGTGTGACTGGCAGTCGGATGAGTGCAGACAGGCCTGCAGGAGGGCCCTCTGGCAGGGGAAGAGCCCTTTGGCTGAAGGAGTAAAAAAGTGATTGAAGACCCCAGAGTACCTGTAACAAAGCAGAGCCAAGAGCTAAGGAGTAGGAAATGACACAAAGTGCAGGATTCGGGAGATTATTGCTTGAGTATTACAGTGTGTACTGGATATATTGTCTGTTTTCATCCCGTTCCCTGAGCAGATAGCAGCAGGTAAAAAATCCCTGCTGTGAGGGACACAAAACAAGCTAAATGGGTTCCACATTCTTGGTTTCAAGTCTGTAATTGGATCAGATGTTCAGAAGCATGGCTCTGACTTGGTGTAACACTGAATTAATTGTATCAAATATTTGCATTCTTCTCTGCCATCTCCTACTGCCACTCACAAAACGAATTTAGGAAATTTTGAAATCTTGGGTGAAATCCTGTGAATGCTGTTCAGCAAAGAACGATAAGCTCTGGGCTATACATGAATATTTGTCTCTAGGGTTAAGGACACTCTGCCAGTGGAAATAAGTAGTAGGCTGTCTTTAGTAACTGGAAGGCTGGATTAAATCATGCAGTGGATACCCATTATTGCTAGTTGTCTGCTGGTAGAATGCAGCTTCAAAACAGAACATAATGAACACTGACATGATAAAGTAGATGATACCTACATGAGTGTTTTCCCTTTAGAGGAAATAAAATATAACCTAGAGGCACTGCAAAGCCCAGCTTTAAGGAGTATTACCTTTTAAAGAATGTTCTATTGGGGGTGTGAGACCTGAAGCTGAGGGTTTGTTTAAGGAGCATCTAAGAGCTTTGGCCAAAGTGCTGGCATTTTGATAAAACAGGAGTACTCAGCTGGCAGTGCTGTGACAGGAAGGGCAGCAAGTGACCCGGCAGTGCCATTGCAGAGGCCCGGGATGGCTGCTGGAGGCATATGAGGAGTATTGCTGTAAAGGGCAAACTGCTTAAAAATCCTCCTCAGTACCTGGAGGAAGGCCAGTGTCTACAGAAATCGGTGAAGAAAGTAGCCAGTCACAATTCCAGTCGAGCCTGGCTGAAGACTGTACTTGCCAAGACCTTGAAGTCCAGAAATCTCCTTTGGCCACTCCCTGCCTATCAAAGAGCTTTGGAATGTGTGTTCCCTGTGTTTACTACTCCACACAGTTTAGTCTAACGCTGGCATTAGAGAACTGTAGCAGGCATTCCTGGTTGTTTGAAGCAAGTGGTATCTGTGGCTTGGGGAAGAAGTGCTTTTCAATCTCTGCCAGGTTTCTTTGTTTCTCATGGATCAGCACTGATGGTGCTACATACAGTTCATCCTCGTGCAAGCACGGGTTCTCCAAGAGTACTAGTCTGTACATCCCCACCACTTCTGACTCAGTGCAGTGAAACTGTACACCAAACCCATTGTCTAATTGTTTATCCACTCCTGGTTTCTGAAGCTGAGACACTGAATAGAGGCAGTTCTTCTAGCTCTGGCTTCATGCCTCATAGCAAACATGTAATTCCTGCCATTTGCTTCAGTTTTACTCTTGGCTGAAATCTGAACGTACAGCACAGGGTTATTTCACATTTCTTGTTCTCCCGCAGGCTGGTCTCATTATGGAGCACCATCCTCACCACTGGATAATTTTTGTGTGCTGAGTGGTGGAAGTGTGCGAGTTGGTTGTGCTCGTTGTGCTCACATCTCATCTGTGCCTGAGCCATATGCAGTGGAAATTGTTCCTTCCTAATAAAGGCTAAATGGGTGGCGTGAGGCTGCTGCTGCTGGTTTTAGGACTAGAGAATGCTGCAGCTACAGAACGCCATACTTGGCAAACTTTGTTTCCCACTATAGAAACTTCCTTCTTCTGTTCCAGATGCTGCAGTGCAATGGGGGGTTTAGTGAATCTTGAGCCCTGAAAACCTGGGGAGGATGGCATGTCCCTAGACTTTTGTGTTTGGCCAGAAGGTACTTGGGATTTAAACCATTGTAGGATTTGGGACGTGATCCTCCTCTGCAATCTGAAATACAGAGGCACAAATGAAAGAAGAGCTGCTTAACCCATGCAGTGTTTTATTTTTTACTGGCAAGAGCTAGATCTGCTGGTGAATTTCAGGCTTACCATCTCACTCTATGGTTTGAGGGAAAGCAAATCTTAACTTCGGAAGAGCTTGCATAATAGGCAGAAGTGAATTTCTGGGAGTCTCCCTTGTTACATTTGCTGTTTATTTCCCATTGGGAGTTTCAAGCAGAAACATTCTGAGGACAGGTCCCCCATTTGCCCCTATGTGTCCACTGTTTCTACAAATCAATACATGTAGTTCACTGATCCTTCATCTACATATGGGCAGATGGGTTCCTTTCAGGATACCTCACACCTAAGTGTTCTCTTCCCAAGGAGGGTGACTCTCTCAACATTATTCTGCAAATTCAAAGTGAAAAGACAAAGTGAGTCCAACCCTTGACAAATAACCAGGGCAAAGAGAGATTCTGTTCATTTCTGGCCCTCTCCACTCCCCTTAATCAAAACCATATATCTTCCAGCATAACATCATAATAGTAAAGGATGCTAACTAGTGTAAGACTTGGTGGTTTCCCACCCTGAGAAAATGGTTCAAACTTCCATGATCTTTGTCAGAATTTTCCAAATAGATTCTAGCCGCCATCCATTTTGGGTCACATGTTGGTGTCTACCAGGCTCATGAATCCAGAGATCAGAGTAAGCAGTTATTTCTGCTTGACTCTAAGATCACAGCCATATTACTTGTAAACGCACCGAGTAGAAAGTTTTTGAGAGACAGCATTATTTTGTTTTGCTAGTAGCCACACTTTCTGGAGGGGTGGAGAAGAATGAGGTGGAAATGGTTTCCAGACTTTTGAACTGCGGACTTTATACAGATATAAGAAAATTATTTAAATATCAGCTAGATCCTCAGGTGACTTTCAGTCTTTTTATTTCAGTAGTCAAGAGCAGTGCTGTGGGAGGCAGACACTAGCTGCAGTGACACTTGTTTTTCTGTTCTTGTGGTTACTCTTCAAGGTTAGGCAACGTTTATTTCCCAGTGTAACTGCTCAACAGCCTTCCTTTCAGAACTGTCAACACATGCTAATATGTGTTTGAGGAGCTGCTGCTGCAGTACCTACTGGTTACACTGTTGGGTTTTTAAGTCCAGTTACTTGTATGCTATAGGTTAAAGAGCCTCAAGAATTTCACTGTAAAATGTATTTAAACTCAGCTGTGTAGTTAGTCTTTGTGTCTAAGCATGCACTGTACTACCTGGGGCAGTCTGCTGCATTAAGGCTAAAGATTTGTGAATTAGTAACTTTCATAGTTTCAAACCCAGTGAGGATTCTTCCAGCCTTGCTTTTCCTTAAAAACACGAGGCTGAGGGGTGAGTGGGTGGGGTAGTGTGTTACGTCCCTGCAGAACAAAAGCATATCTTGTTCTAATACTTTTATGTAAAAGCTATCAGACTTGCTTGCATAAAGGCAGACTTGAAGCCAATCTCTGTCTTTCAAGGGCCACCAGACTCTGCACTCCAGATAAACAGTGAAGTGTTTGTGTCTGTCACTGTATCCCACTGCACTGGTTTTTCATTCACTTTGTGATCAAATCCAAGTTTTCTCTCTCTGCATGAAGTGCTGCCTCAGTAAAACAGTACTGGCAAACTCACATTGACTTAAATGAGGCAAAGGGTTTCAAGTTCTGTGTTTTTTTTTTTTTCAAATCCCCTCATGCGCTTGTTGCAGCCTGTATCGAAGACCTCTTCCTGTATCTTTGCCTCCTGGATTCCTCATCTATTTCTAAGTCTTACATTCTTTCCTGCATCTATTTTAACTCTGTTACCGCACCATTTAACCCCTGTGGGATATGGAGCTTGTGGGAAAGAAATGGCATATTACAAAAAAAAAAGAAATGCATTGGTTACTCTACATGCTCCTCCAAGGGTTTCACAGCATAGGATATGCAGAAACCCTGATTAGGTGTTGTGCATTTGTTTGCCAGCAGCTGTAATATAAACTGACGAAGACATACTTAGTAAGGAGGTACTGCGTCTGTCTGATCTCTCTGCCTGGACTGATGCCTAAGCACAACACGTAGCTTAATGCCTATGATTCAGGGTTTACCCACAACTCTGAAGTGTTTTCCTCAAAGGACATGTACTGGTTTGGACCTGTAATGGGAATTCTTTCCCCTCAGCAGTCTCAGTCTGTGCAATGTCCCCGTGTTGTGCAAAAATAAATAATATTCAGGCCTTGCATCTCCTAAATATATTTTGTGCTACAGATCCCCCAGGGATTCCTATGAACTTGTGTTACTTCTGCTTGTGTTACCTAAACTGCTTGAACTTGTGTTACCTTCTATTTCTCCTTGATTCACTTTGTCCCAAGTCTCAAGCAAGGCTGGAGGGATATTTAATAAGACTTAATTCAGCCTTTGAAGGAACTAGACTGAGAACAAAAAGCTGCATTTACAACAATCCAATTCTATTTTAAATGTAGCAACTAGATAGCTCTCTAGTGGCTTAACCTCTGCTATGCATAATCCTAATGACATATCTCATCTTTGGGAGCTGGAAATTAGCGTTCATGGCAAAAATGACTTCCAAGTGTTTACAGTAGCTCCAAGTGACATTTTACTTTTCTTTAGGATTAAGTTTTGGGGCAGAAGTGTGTATGATGTTGATGTGGGGTTTCCTGTGTTGCAAACAGCGATTCCTTCCAAGCCTATGCCTATTTAGTCGGGCAGTGTGTTACTACAGCCAGAGGTTTCTTTCTAAGTTGTTCTGCCAGCTACTTCCATGAGAATAAGTGTTCCAATTCCAGGTGGTAGCTGCTGGAGGTCGTGTTGTGTCCGCCCTCACTGCAGGCTCTATCAGTATCACTTGCTGCTTTGGTTCAGTTCAGGAAAGAGCAGCCAACCCTCCTGCATTGGGTGAAAGCCGTTGCAGTTCTAGTTTTAGGTATTCAATTTCCATTATAAATTATCGTAACATTGGAAGACTAACAGGCTGCTTTGGTCCAAAACTGTGGTAGTTAAATGTTCAAAAAGTCTTGCATTCAGCAACACCCTGCAATGTCTCCTGGGTTATGTTTTCAGAATGGTCAAAATTATTTCCTTCTTAAGGAACATTTTTTAAAGCATGTCAGTTTGCTTATTATAGGCATCTCTTGTCTTATATTATTTGGATCTAGGAGATGTGCCATTTAAATAATAAAGTCCCACTGAAGTTCATACCTGCCACGTTTGCTTTTCTGAGTAAAGCCAGTAAGATGCCAGATCTCCTGGGTGGCCTTTGGCAAGCCATGAGTCTCAACTCTTTCAAAACTGTTCAGTCCTTTTGGACTTTTTTATTTTGGATGCCGAGTTGGAGGCTGCTAAATCAAGTACAAAACTTCCATGGCTTCCAGCTGGACCTGAGGTGGTCTGTACGGCCAGTGCTTAGCTTATCCCAAACTGCACAGTCTAAAACTAAAGAACATTTTGGCAAATGTGGGGTTTTTCATCCCGACCTCCACAGCCTCACCTACACCAGCAGGGTCACACCACCACTCTAACCCTGCTGCCACGTGGTCCCAGGCCATACTGAGTACTGAGCCCTGGTAGGCAGAGAGACACTTCACCTTGGTGTTACTGCAGTACAAGCTACTGCTTACAGATATCAAAAAGCTGAAGAACAAAGACTATTGTGCACATTCCTTAATACTATAAGGAATTAAAGTCTCTGCGAGATTTTAGTCCAATGTCAGTCATTTCCTGTCAATTGGACAGACTCCAAATAGCTCATGCAGCTCATTTATTTATATATATGATATGACAAACATACCTTGTCTTTTCTGTTACTAAACTGTCTCAGCTTTTTCAGTTTTCTTTTTTTTCCTGTTGACTTCCCATTCAGTTTTCTTCCACTGTTCCTGTTAACTTTGTTATTGTCTGTTTGTTGAAAAATATTCTTGCAGAAATGCTGAATGCTTTTTGCCAACCATAACAGCTCCTCTCTATCCTGTTATTTTGTGTTTTGTTTTCCTTCTCTTTTAAAGACTTTTCCCCTCTTTTTCTGTTACTGTTACACATTCGTACACACGTGGCTAAATGAATTTAGTAATCAAAATGCCATGTTGTCCCCAGTAGGAGGGTTAGTTTATCTCTGAATTTGTTTGGGCTAAGTAGGTTGTTTTGGTTTTTGACTTGATTGAGACTTCCTTTCTCAGCAGTCTGTCTCTTTGCTGTTGGGTTCACCATGAATATGTAATTGAACTGCATATAAATTTTCCTATGGGAATTGTAGTGCATTATTTTCAGCATGCTGGAGATTAGACTTTGGTGATGTCTCCGAAAAGTATTTCAGAATAATTTCAAAACCAAAAGAGTCCTATTAGTCGAATTAGAGGTTCCTTGTGAAACATCTTTATGAAAACAAGGGTGATCTCTGGCTAGAAAAAATAACAGCATAACCTTTATGGCGTACGTTTATTTACGCTTTGCACAATACTGTGTTTTGATGAAGCATTGTTTGTAACGTGGCAAAGACCTCTTATGGAATGTTGGCCAGAGCAAGCTGTTTTTTTACAAGAAAAACAACAGTTTTGGATAATTTCAAATTAAACGTGTAATAATCCAGACAGACCCCACTATAATTCTCATTCTTGTTTATAGAGGCTTAAATAAATTGGCTCCTGTATTTCCACCATCCCAGCCCCGTAGGGTTTCACTTCATGTGGGTGCAAAGGTACAGATTCATTAAAAAACTGAAAGTAGAGCATTCCAGCTCAGGTGTGTATGGCTGTATGGCATTGAAAACTGGAAAAATCAAAGGTATTAGTTCCAAGTCTGGTTGAGTGAATATACCGTAACTTGCCAGAAAATCGCATGTAATCAATCAGCTTACCAAAATATATTGTCTTCTATAAGGGTGTTTTGGCAAGTAGGCATAGAGGGTAGAACATCATGTTTGCCTCCGTACCTCCAAAGTGGGCTTGCACGCTTGATGGGTGACACGTTTGGTCTGTAGAAAAATCATAGTATTGGTAAATCTCATGGGATTGTGCCCCCATGCAGTGTAGCTGGTCAGCTAAACACTTTTAAAAGGCTGTGAGGTGGCAATAATTGCAGTAGCAGTTGTAGACTGTGTATCTGTATGTCTCCTTGTAACTGCCTGGTGATGTAACACAAGCACAAAGGGCAGCAGGATTTCTAGAATATACATATACACATCTACTGCACTGTATACGTGATTATTTCTTTTCTTCCTGCATACAAATTTCCATGTGAGAAATAATCCCAAACCCATAAAAAGGGAGAGTATGTATGTATCTCTGTGTGGCCAAGGAGGTGGAGTTTCAGAAAAAGAGCTGTTGTAGAACGGGGTCTGCTGTCTTCAGATGGGTCAAAACAGGCAAGTTTAGATTTCCGTCTGTGAGAAGCATGGTGACAGCAGCAAGAAAATGGAGTAAAAGGTAGCATAATTAATACAGGAAAGTTAGGGAGGAGAGTTTTATTGCTGTTGTGATTAAGTTAATTTCTGAAAATATTAGCAATGATCCTGCTAGGTGTAAAATAGCCAAGCACTCCTGATGCAAGATTTCCAGGTAGCAGGCATATGGAGTTCATTCTGTTCTCGTTTTGGCTACTACACATGATTGGGCTCGAGTGAGTAGGAAGAAGGAGAGTAGTCAGCAGCTTGTGTCAAAGTGCTTTGTCCAGGCCACAGAGCGAGGATTTAGGGAAACACAAATGTTGCTGGCTACATTTTAAATAAATTTAGTCATCTTGCAAAGTTCAAGGTTGGTGTAACTCAGTCAGGCAGGGGGCCAAGCCAGTAATTTCTGTTTAAGCCCTAAAGATTGAATTTAGTGTACCAAGTTTTTGTGGCTTGATGAGAGTGAGGGAGAAGTGGAAACCAGCAATGAATGTAGTTTCCTGGTAAGCGAGGTGCCCAGCCAAGTGTAACTCTGTAGTCCCTTTCATGGAATATGGATTCCAGCTCTCAGTGACCTTCTGGTGAAATTACTGCTGAACTGCAGATTCAGAGGTGTACATTAGGAGTGTGCTGGATGCTTGCTGTTGTGCAGGCAGGGATTGATACGATCAAAGTCCTGTCTGGTAAGGTTTTTACCTTGGTTACGGCACGTGTTTTGCATTCGTAAGATACAGGGTAATGTCTTTCTGATCTTAGCAGAGAACGGAGAGGCTTTGAAGGTTATTGTTTGGGTTATCCCAACCTTTTAAGTTACAGTGAGGATCACATAAGAGGGGCGGGCTTTCTCTTCAGTCACTTTCTTCCTGACAAAATCGTCACCCCGTGAAATGGAAATTTCTACTCCTCATGTGCGTACCTTCTGCAAGTGGTATTCTGTCAGTCAGGACCAACTCTGAGCAAGTTTAGGCAGAAATACTGGCGTAGAAAAGGTTAAACCTCAGAAACTTTGGCTTCTCGGTTTGCAGATACGTTCCCTTTTACATTTCGTGCTACTAAAAATAAAGGCGTATGCGAAATGTGGGTGCTTTTGATATCCGGCATATCCTTGTTTACTAGGGCTCAATCTCAAGGATTGCCTGGAATGTGATGTTAAAGCCCCAGAGCGGGAGGACCCAGAGGAGGAGCGGTCAGGGGTCCGGCGGACACCGAGGGCAGGGGGGACGCGGGGGAGGTGGGGCCACGCTGGCACCGAGCGGGCGGTGGCGGCGCGGGCGGGCCCGGCCGGCGTTGCCCGTTTAAGCGGCGGCGGCCGCTGTCCTCGCGTGCCCCGGCGGGCCCCGCCCGCGCCGCGCTATTTATAGAGGGGCGGGGGAAGGGCCGGCAAGGCCCGCGTGTGTGCGCNTTTTTTTTTCTTAATTTCAAAAATACTGCAGTATGTGCTGCTTATTACAAAAATTACTTGAGTTAGCATGCAGCTTGGAACCTTAGCTTCTATTGGCTTTTTATTGCTATACAATGATAAGTACTCCAGTTAGTCATTTAAAAATGGCATTATTTCACTCCAAGTCCATTGGAGTATGGCAATACTTTCCCTTCCCCCAAGTTATTTCTGTATTGCCACTTTTTAACAAAGGATAAATCTAGTCAGAAACATGCCCTCTCTGTCGTAGATAGCAGAGGAGATGGAGGCTTCGCTACAAGTCTTCATCTGAAAAGCAGCAGGTTGTTACCACTTAATGGAACAGCTTCCCTCCTCCTTCACCCTGGAGCACAATTGGATGCACTCTGCCACTCAGCCCTTTGGCAGGAGTGGCATCTCTCTGATCAGCAACTGCCTGAGTGTGAGGGACATTGAAAATAAGGCCAGTTGCTTTTATGCCTCTGCCAGCAAAGCCGTGTGAGAGCAAATGAGCATGAGTCACTGAGTTGGAGTGGGTTGGGAGAATCTGAGACACTCATTTTATAGCTTTCCTGGGTATTAGGGAATTTGCTCACTTTTCAGGACAAATGTTCTGTTCCTTCCCATACCCTTTGCTGTCACCTCCTTTAATATGCAACAAATCAACCAGTGGCAGAGAGAGTTTACCTTGGAGGTGTTCAGGGTGAAGAGAGCAAAAGTAATCTCTTAAGTGCAGGAACGCCTTCAGCACTTTAAACCACAGCATTAGAACAGGAGTCTCAGGTGTGCATTCGTAATGCTTTTGCCCTCTGCTCTTTAGACGGTTGATTTGCTCCACAAATACTTTATGAACCTCTTGAGACTGTGGCACCATGTTATTCTTCAAAAGTGTCCCCTAGTAAATTCCCACTGGATTAGAGCAGGGGCTTCTGTCACAGCATGTTAAATAACCATAGGCAAATGCTATCTCCGTAAGTACAGGTCTGTGTGCATGGTAGAATCACACACAAAAACAGTTGAGACAAAAAGATCCATTCTTGTATGAAAATAGTGAGAAGGTTGAGTGCCCCATGCATTGTGAAACGGACAAAAAAAATTAGTAAGCCATTCAAGGGTATGTTTGTATGCTGGAGTGTCATCTTTTCTTTGAACAGCTGACAAATTGAGCACAGCTGAACCAAATAAACTGTGGGCTATGTGTCCACAGACCTTTATTTTTCTGGGTAGTAGCAGTCACTGCACTGAGACTGGTCCTCTCACTATGTTGCCAGAGGGGATTTTCCTGCTGAAGTTTGTAGCATGGGGAATTTTGGTCTGGAGTTTATAGTCTGTCTGTTGTAGAGCTGAAAGACAAAATTATATTTCCGAATGTAAAAAGAGCTTAACTGCTTAGTTCATGTTGTGGTTTGACGCAACTGTCAAGCACACAAAAAATCAGTTATTTTATAAGGCAAACAAAATAAGAAAATATTGAGGAAAACTAGATAGCTACGAGGCAAAACAGGTTCAAACTTAAACGGTTGCACTACAAGGAAAAAATTTTATTACTAACAGAACTAAAAGTTAAAAGATATAACAAGAAATTAAACCCCCCCTTCTTCTCAGCACTTTACTCTTTTTCTTAACTAGGACAAAAGATAACACAACACAGGATTCTAGTCAGTGCTGCAGTTCTTGAAAACTCTCTCTCTTATGCTTAAGGAAAAAAGGGTTTCTTCTTGCTTCGCATGGTTCCTCAAACTGCCCCCAACAGCAGACCCACCCTGTGGTGTAATACATCTCTTCTATGAAAAATAGAGTTTTTTCACACTGCCACACCTGGGCCATCACATGGGGTTATCAATCTTTTTAAGGATGGGTTATTTTGGCCTGAACACAAAGGCTTTTTCTGCTACAAGTCCTTAAAAGCCTCTCACTGCTCCCATACAGCCTGGCATAGGCACTCTTCACAATCTTCACGGGCCACACGTGAGTCTTCCATCCC
>JACBWW010000021.1:3380802-3395375 GCA_020086605.1 Lanius collurio
CCTCCTCTCCTCTTCTGTCCCTGCAAAGAATATCCTGTTGTTTGTGAAAGGTAAGTGCTTTGGGTGGCAGCTGCAATCAACAGTGTGATAGATGGTTAATATTAACAGTGGTGGTTTAGTGCATAAGCCAAGTTCTAACTATTTGAAAGTGAAATTGGAGCTGTCTGACCTCACACTGTGCCACTGCTGACCACTGAAGATTTGCTAAGCCATCGTTGGTAGCGTGTTTGAGAAGCTTTTGGTGGAGGCAGCAGACTAAACCTCAAGATGACCCTATACATCAATTTGCTTCTAGTCCCAGCTTCTATTTTAGCCAAGGTACCAGAGTGAGGAGGGCAGCTTTGGGTGTCACTGTGTCCATGTACCCAGACTCCTGAGAAACCGAGTAAGAATGCAGCTGTGAGCCTTTAAAGCAGCATGCCATGGAAAAATAAAACGCAAAGTGTGTATGTGCACGAGAGGAATGTACCCGGCGTTTTGCACATCCCAGCAGAGGCCTCAGTAAAGACTGGAATTTTAGTTCTCATCTGACGACATTCCACAAAGACAACTTAACATTCCCTTCTTGCTTCCCCCTCCCGGGAGATTAATGTGAAAAAAAAAAATAAAAAATTGGCTGATTATATATTCTGCCTTGGCTATCAAATAACTGTTGGAGTGCCAGCACTCAGATTAGCTGGAGTACTATTGTTTAGTTCCTCATTTGGGTTTTCTGGGATTCGTTAGTATTATCTATTTTCCTCTCCATATATTGTCATTCAAAATCAAGACTAGAAATGTCTCCAGCTACACTGGTATCTCTGCAGGGACTCTTCAAGTTTTCTTTTACTGCACACGGGTTCCAACCCCACATGCCTGTTGGTATGTTATAGGGCAAGAAAGAGGTGAGGCAGTGACTCACGTAAACTTCTTAACAGCACATTTGAAGTACAAAACCCCCACCTATCCCAGCAGAAACAAAGATCTTGAGCTGCACAACACCTGCTGTACAGTATTCTTACGTTTATTCCAGTTTTTTTAGTTCTGAATACAAATACAGAAAGTAGGCCCCTGATCAAGGAATTTGAATGAAACAAATGTTGAGTTTTGGAACTGACATCAGTGTGAGATCAGGCAAATCAGATTTTGCACACAGTCGTCTGTACACTTCTAGATTATAAACTATATACAAAAAGGTGCAGAAGTCTGTTTCCTCTATATAAATGGGCCTGCCAGCATTCATAATTATCCCATTTCAGCCACAGCTCATGGCTAAATAGTCAGTCAGTTAGCTGTATAGCTGAAATCATAAAACAATGAGTCTAACCACTTCAAATGAGGATGCTTTTTTTCCTCTTCTTCTAATTCTCCTACTAGTCACAGTAGAACTTTTTTATTGGAGTAACTTCTGTTTAACATTGTTAAAGTGTCATCTTAGAAAGAAAACATAAGTCAGTTGGATTCCCTTCTGTGTATTCTCTTTGCCTTTCAGTTGATAGTCATGTTTTTTAGAATGTCAATTTTGGCCCCTACTGTGACACAGCAGAACATAGAAAGAAGCAGAACACAACCCAGCAAGGGGCAAGATGACTTGATGAAAAGTGATCCTTTTCTGCTTCTATGATTGTAGACAGCTTCAGCAGCTAGGAAGATTTACAGTATATAGAGAATATCTCATGTCCAACATGGTGTCCTGTAGTACTGTCCCTGGCAGACCTCTGGCACCTGAACTGTTAGTGGGTTGCTCAGAAGCCACCAATGTATTGTGCATTACTTGACTTCTTTCCTCTCATGTGCCTTTTTCTTGGGTAAATGGGTGAGAATCTTTCCTCACAACTTCAGTTAGTTCCTAACATAGATTAAGACCTCTGGAGTTGTCCAGAGAGATACACTGCAGAGATCTGAAAGCTAATTAATGTGTTGGAGGCAGAGCTATTTTTTCCTCTCTGGTTTACACTACTACTTTTGAGCTCAGTCACGAGTTACTAGAGGAGATGAGGACAAGCATCACACCATATACCCTATACATGACTTACCTGTGTCACTGGACTGTGCTCAGGATGGCAGGGAAAGCTGTCCTGCAGCAGTGCCACACATGGTGGCTGGGAAGGATCTTACAGGGAGGAAAAGGAGCAAGCAATCCATTGCCTGTGTTCCTGTTTGCTGTGTCAGCCATTTGAGATGGCCAAGCTGCCTCACCACAGGAGAGGCCCATCCTATTCAAGTTCAGTGTTAAGAAATTGACTCAGTGCTTATGAAAAAGGCATCAGTTATTGCCCAAGACCCCCCAAACCCCTCAATCTCTCAGAATCCTCACCCCACCCCATTTCCAACAAAGGCATCACATAGTTAAAAGTGACTGTGAGATCAGCTTTCCTTTTATGCCTGCTCCATCTCTACCATGTTGGCAGCATGAAAGGATAGGCAAGTGGAAGCTGTCCCTTAGGAAGATCCTTTACAGAAGGAGAACATTTATTTGCCTTTGCCTGATTGTTCCTTGGACCCTTTTAGAAAAGATGGTGGCTCTGTGCCAGCGTATCTGCCAGACTGTGCTGTGACACGGGCCCCTGTGGAGCTGTTACGAACACGGTGTGCTCTGGCTCCTTCTGCTTGGAACACCCTGAACCTTGTCTAGATTTTGCTACATCAATTACTTTAACGTTGCTGACAGCCTAACAGTGTGTAGTTCAAATAGACCAGTATCCACAAACTGTCTCAACTGATAGTAATGACATTACTTTCATTTCAGTGAGTACAGCATTTTCCTCACCAGCTGGTAGGATTTTGATTGTATTAAAATTCTCAAAACATTACATTACCAGAAAATTAATTTGAAAAACTATCCCCAAGAGTCTCGTTCGTAGTCTGTTTCTGTGAAAAATAAATGGATGTGTTAGACTCTGCCTTCAGCCATAAGAGATTTTCAGGCAAGTGATGTGTAGTCTGTTGGCCACATCTTGCTCTTGACCTTCCAGCCTTCACAGTTGCTCTTGGGCAGTCACTGTCTGGGTGCATGGCCCAGCAGGTCTAAAAGGGAAGTAAAATTAAGCAGTATGAAGAGCAGGGCTGTGGTCAGTTCTGTACAGGGAGATGCAAAGACATCTTTTGGGTCACGTTATCTGGTTGAACCTGTTACGCAGTCTTAGCTTTAGCTAGAGGGACCGTAGTGTTTTTGACTGATGTTAGCTCCCAGTTTCAGGGACTCACTTTAATGGCCAGTGTTCCAGCAAGAATTTTTTTCTGTTTAGGATCTTTAGGAAATTATAGACTCTGGGGAAGAACAGATTAGAAATTACCATTGCATTTGGCACGCACTGCACTGTTATCCAGCACCCTAAGTAAAGGATCCCTGTAGCTGAGGATGTGACCAAGGAGCTAAAGCTTTCAGAGAACATGTTACGTCCTCTTCACTCTTTGAATTTTGTCTCATTCTGCAATAAGAAGTTCAGGATCCTCTGGAAGTTCGGGATCCTCTTCTCTCTCCCATAACCCTCATGTCCTTCTTGAGTGTCAGTCATTCTGGGGTGTGAGATAGATGTGTTCTGACCTGTTACTTTGTCTTTTGGAGCTGCTGCCAGACTCGATGAAATGTGTCACTTCACCTTCCTTTTAGGTGAAGATAGATCTGTGTTTTTGCAGTTTAGTAACGTCTGGGACTGGTAAATACTTAAAATACAGAATTCATACCCCTGGCAAAGTGTGACGGTGAAAAGAAAAGCTTTCTCATGTGCAGAGCCAGCTCGCCGGCCCTCTGCAGGTCTGCCTTTGCTTGCTCGCAGGCAGCTTGCTCACGCCATCTGCCGGAGCCTCCTGCTGGGAATGCTGTGGGGAAGCTTGCCTGCACACAAGGCACATCGGGAAGAAAAGGAAATGTGCCTGAACCGGAGCGACTCGGTGTGTGTCATGGGGACTGTGAGAAACCAGCTGGGAACAACCGCCTCCAGGATGTACAACGTGTAAAGGATAATTGAAGGTTTGCTGTGGTTGCATTGATTACCTATCTGGTTGTTCTTAGGACACACAAAACTACTGAAGCCAGTTATATTTAGAACAGTGTACATCTGTGCAATGCTGTCTTTTATGGCATATGCTGCTGTGCAGAAAATAGGACTCTGAAGGTGGTTTAGTCAAAGCTAGATAAAATAATTACAAAGTGGATTAATTTAAAATGGTTTGCTAGTTATGGAAAATGGAGACTAAAGCATTGTTTCAAAAGTAGCAGGCCACAGGGTAATTTCAGTTATACAAAGGTGTTATTCTGTGCATTTTAGGCAAGAACTTAGTGGCTACTGATAGAGTTTGAGAACTTCTGCAGCTCTCATGTCACTTCTTTGGAAACTCACCATACCATTACATTAGTCTTTTTTTCTTACAAATAAAAACAAAATGAAAAGTTCATTTGCAAGGCAGCTTCCTATCTGTCACTCTCTCCTGCAAAGATTGCTTTGTGTTACCTAAGCTAAATATCACAATATACTTTCTTTGAATAACATACTCCACAATGGGAGAAGGCAGCCTGCACCAAAAATGGCTCATTTGTGTTTTTGTCAAAATTTACATAAAATACATATTTTCCCTTATAGGAGCAAAGTTTGTGATGCAGAATGTCATTAAATTCATGCCTCTGCTCACATATGCCTTGGACAATACCTTACTGACGAGTGGCATTTCCAGCTAGTTCATGAGAGTTTCATTTTGGTTACAGCTGGGTTGGAAGGTATTGGTTTCTTTTCAAGTGTCAGGAGCATCAAGCAACATCTCCAGTCAGTACCACTGTTCTTGTTCCTGCTGGGGGGGAGATACAGGTGTTAACCCCTCCTGAGATTTGTCTCCTTGTTAGGTCACCAGCCTTGGCTCTTAAGTTACATGGTTAGAAAAGATTAGATGGCCTACACCCAAAACTGAACACTGAATACAAGCACTGCTTTTTCTGACATGGCTTGACCTTCTCATAATTGCTGCCATCTGGAGAGTGGTATCAGCCTGCTCCCATCTGCTGTCATTGATTCTTCAAGTGGCAGTTTGGCTTGTGAATGGAAGGAGTATGTGACTTTATTGCCTATCAGCTAATGCTGGAAAAGTGAAACATAAATACCTGCTCGGTTCTCAGGTTTAAACACCTATAGACTTAAAATTTGGATCTTTTTACTCAAAGCTGAATTTTCAGAAACCCTTTACCATATCACTTTCATGATTATCTGTGACACAGCACTGTCACCTTTGGCAACCAGTAAGTCTCTAATAGGAATAAAGCCTGTAGTAGTCCATAGCAGCAAGCAGGCTTACTCAAGGGAATTAGGAATTAGCCTTTAGTAATACCCTGAGTGGACGTTTGTACATCCTTTACCAGAGCTAAAAGAACCTCTACATGCTAAAGCCTATGGGGAATACTTTGATTTTAGACTGAACTTTATCTTGCTATGTCTAACTAACACACACTCCAAGGATGTGGTGCTTGCTTCAAGTCTGACAAGGTAGGACTTTGCATTTTTCTATGTTAAGGAAACCAGTAAGATAAATGGGTGCAGGTGAGAAAATAAATGTGATTATCTTTTCTACCCCTGTTCTAGTGGCTGTTTGCTTGGGGCAAAGATCTTTTGCAAAGCAGAAAGCTAAAAAAGGCTCATTCTTCCTTCCGGGAGATGAAAGATGCCTGTGGTTTTCTCCCAAGAGGTGGTTATCTCTTCCAGTGTGTCTTCTGATACTCCTTCATCCTAAGGAGTTTAAATCTGAGCACCTTTTTAAAGACAATAATATTTTTGTATATCAAGACATTCTCTATCTTGTATTAGAAGAGATGGATGTGTTTTCTTCAAAACGAATAATGAAAGTCAATTTTTAGCCATCTGACAGATGTTTGAGGAGAAAGTACAGAGGTGCATGTATGTTTTGCTATGTAGTTGCTAAATGCTTTATTGAAGTTCAGGGGTTTTAGTACTCATTATACTTATAGGACAAAACATTGCTGATACACATAACAGTAGAAGAAACAGATGATGAATGAAAAATGCCTGATGCTGTAAGCATGATGCAAGGCAATGGTTCCAAATTAACTGATTTTAACTGGTGTTATTTTTGGTTCCCTGTATGATTTTCTTTTCAGTGCTCTTTGATCTGAAGCAAAGGGATAGAGCTCTAAACATTTGCAGTTCACCTTACTTTACCAACCACACTGGAATCTGTAATGGTCACAGTTACTTTGAGATGAACACATAACAGAAAATCAAATTAGATCAATACAGTGGCTTTCTTCGTATCTGAATTGATTGTGGCTGCTGAAATGGAGCTTGGCAGTGGACTTTGTCATCAGTTGGGCCTTGAGTGGCTGAGGTGAGAAATTACCTTCCCCTGACTGTGCCTGGGGTGAGAGCTTGGGAGTTTTGCAGGGACTCACAGCAGCACAACAGCTGGGAGGCACTAGTGAATGTGGATGTAGCAACTCAAAAGAGAGCTCAATGGCAGCAGTAAAACCTCAGTCTTATGGTCATCTGCTGTAGTTTGTGAGGACTCACTCTTTTGCTGGGTAATCATGGACCATGTGTGTCATAAATCTAAACTACAGCTCAGACATTCTCTTTGCAGCCCTAGCCACCAGTTTTAGGGGTGTCAATGGGAAATTCTTCAAAGCACCTTTCTACTTGAAATTTCTTGTTAATTTTGCTGCAGAAATCTTGCTTGGTGTACAGTTTTCTGCTAGTAACACCAAGTTGAATGATACCAACATGTGCCTTCTTTCACTGGACCACATAAGTTTGGAAATTAAATGCTCAAAAGTTAAGTTGTGGGCAAACATAGTTCTTCCAAGAATCCATCTTGCAAGGACACCTTGGATAAAATTTGGGTTTAGCTAAGCAAGAGTAATGCATTATCAAGGAAAGTATCTGCAAATGGAGTCAATCAGGGATATAGTCATCAGGAGTAATTGCATAAGTATGTGTTCAAAGATACAAATGCTTGCTTTCAGTCTTGTCTCCATTCACGCCAGTTGTCAGACTTGCTTGAAACTACTTGCCATCACAACTAGTTTAAAACCTTTTGCATCAAGCTGAGGCCAAGTTTTCGTCAGTGGTTCAAGTTGTCATATGACCATGTTTCTTCCTTGTTCAGTTTGGAAAATTTTTTCATTCACAGTTACAGCTAGAGGTGTCCTGAAAAAATAGGTCTTCAGTGTTCGCTGAGTTCTGTTTCATCTGCATATTCCCTCCAAAAACAAATGTCAAAAATCTGATTCAAACGTGTATGCTGAGAATTAGTTGGCTGAGGCGAAACAATATAACAAGAGTTTTCTAATTTAACACTAGGCTCTAAACCTACAGATCCTGGAAAAGCCTAGTTCACATCAACTTCATTAAAAGTGGAATTCAGCTTACTGCTGAGGGCTGGCATAAAGCCAACCTATGCTTAACTCTTCCCAAAGTCCTAAAATATGCACTGCTTTTGCTTCTGAACTATGGTAAATTTTATGTGGAGAATTTAACACCTGTAAGGACTGGGCCCCAAAAACTGCAGTAATTGCTAAGGGGAAAAAGATCTGAAATATTCTATTGCACAGAGGAAGCCCTGCCAAAACATGGTTTATTTCTGTATAATTCCCCCAGCTCCGCTCTTTCAGTTGGTATTTTGACGAAAATTCAGACTGGAGACCCTGGAATACATTTTAATTAAGGAAGGTGAAGGAGCGAAGTCTGCAAAAATGACTGTGAACAGCCGGGACTGAGATGGCAGCATGGGTAGTTCCTAAAGTTGTGCAGACTCGTAATCACATTTTTTAGAGAAGCATGATGTATGCACCAGAAAGGGGCTTCCTGTGAGGAAGAAAATGCCTCCAGCTCTACCTTAGTCCTTGGGCACAGATGGGCACACACCATTACTCTTACTGGTCGGACAAGTCATGGTTCTGTGGTGCTCAGGAGGAAACAAACCCCAAACCCCAAACCCTTGTGGTGTGGTGAGCTGTGGTTGTGGTGCTCGGGAGCTGATGCAGGGCAGCAGTGGGCTGGAGCAGGGCAGTGAAGCAATCACCAGCTGCGCTCTTCGTGGGCAGGGAAGCACAGTGGGTTTGCTGTTCCTTCTCAGAGCTGCTGCAGCTCAGAGCTTCCTGTTGTTTGCAGTCAGAATGGATTATTGCTCTGCCAGCCAAAGGAAGGCTGCCCGCTGCCTGTGAGACATCTTTGTGGTGGTGTGCAGGATGCCTCTTCTGGAAGCTCTCCAGGCTGCTTTGCTCAGACAAAAAGTTGACTGCCTAAATGTGAAGTGGTAGACTCAAAGAGTTTCATAAGTCAAACAATATTGTTAAAAAACCTGTTTAAAGAGATTTTCCTTTCTGAAGGCACCTTAAACTCAGTGTTGCAGCAGTAATCGTGTTAAACATTCATGTAGCTGAAGTTAAGATTGTCTGTTCCAGCTAATTCACATTTTACACTCTTGAGTTTTTCCCCTCTTAGTGAGTAAACATACAGTCTTAGCTGACTGCAGAAAGATTAGTTTACTTGACTGGGCTTAATTTTTGACATAGACTAATCTTGGTGTGATCCTATTACTGCAAGGTCAGCTGGGATTGTAGTGCTTGATTGTCTTGCTTTGCTCATTTGATTCCAGCATTCATGGTTTGGAACAGTTTTTGCCTTTATTGGTATCTCTGCAACTTTGTAGTCAGGAGAGAGGTGGCTGATTCACATGATTCTGACTTAGAAAAGATTAGGATATTGTCTGTGAAGGAGGGAAAAGGGAAGTCCTTGTCCCATCGTGTATCCATCTCCTCATCAGTGTTACTTTTTGAAATTTAAGCCACCGATCTCTGAAGATCTGTGGTGGCAGGAGTTGATTAGCTGGAAGGTATTGCTAAGATAATTATTCCTAGCAGAAATGGAGAGCCGGCCACTGATGGAGCTGGTAAAGGTGGGAGTCTTAAAATTCCTGGACTAAGATCTGGGTAATGGGTCTGTCACAGGTAACTTCTCTTTGCCTCTCACAGTCAGGGGGGCACGGCAGGCTGGTGGCTCTCCGGTATCAGTGTTGCTGGTAGAGCACTGATCTGTAGCTGCCCAGAAGCTTTTTGTTTCCAATGGTTAACTTGGCACATGAACTGAGCATGAACTGCAGCTGATGTCATGACCAACAGATAAAGAGGGATGAGGTGCTCCTGACAGCCTGTGAGTGAGAGTATGTGGTGGTGACTTTCTCTGGCATGAGCACTCCAGCAACTCCTGTTGGCAATCACCAGGAAATCAGTGAAAACCTTAAGGGGCTGCCCCCTTCTTCTACAGAGTTTGGCAGCAAAAAGCACAGTTGCTTTTTAACCTAGTGGTAGGCAAATGGGAGTGATGGATCTTTCTCCTAATTGTCGTTTTCACATCTCCTCCACTTTAATTAGGTTTCACTGCTTTAATGTACTTTTCTTAACAAGCGCTGGTCAACCTGAGGTGAAACGCTACAATCAGAAAACATGCAGCATCATGACAAAACTCAGTGGTGTGGGAGTCCAGAACACTGAGAATATTTCCCTTCCTTATTTAAGACAAAATACCCCCCTGCACAACTCCAGTTTTGACCTTCTCCCATGGAGAAAGTTGCCTAGGTTGTGGAAGCAACTAGAAACTACAGAAGTGTGAATTAGATAATAAGATATTATGTAGATGGTTATAGTATGAAAATCTTAGTTTTTAGGGTTTTTAGTATAGTAAGTAGATAAAGGAGTAAACACTAAGATGGAGGATAGTTGTCTTTTTCTGTCTCACTCTTTCTTCTTCTACAGCTCCATATTCTGGGGCAAAACTAAAAGAAGATGATTGGAGAAAAAATACCCCAGTTCCTGTCCATGTGACTAAGCAAATTGGTAGCTATTCGTAGGTAAAAGAAAATATGTTCCATTTCCATTTGTTATTGGTCAGTTTAACTATAAAAAGGCCCTGACATCTAGATAAAGTAGCAACTGCTGCCTTCTCTCGCTGGCGTATGCCTGGTTCACACCAGTGCTTTGTACTTTTGCTGATAAGATTTAATAAACAACGACCTGAAGACGGTAAAAGTGAGAAGCTTTATTCATCATTAATTCCTTCCAAGGATTTTAAAACCTCTCTCGCCCATCCGGGGAGGACCTCACATCTGGTGCCCCACATTACAGTGTTACTCACTGAGTCACAGTGCTCCAGGAGATAACTGGACTTTGGCCATCAGCCAAGGACCCGGAGGCCACAGGCAGAAACCAGAGGGGCCATCGCAGGATCGGCTTCGAAACTCCCGAATTCCCAGGGACGGTGCACAGATCCCAGGAACCCCATTGTCCCGCTGGCCGGGAGACGGGACCAGGGCTCCAAGAGCCGAAACAACTGCTAATGTCTGGTGAGTTGTCCAAAGCCAGAACAAACCACAATTATACATAATGAGAGGATCCCTCTCAAAAACCGAGGCAGAAGTAATTACTGCCCTCGAAGCCATGTGTCGTACTCATCCAGTACCTACTACCTGAAAGCAAATAATAGAATTGTTGTCTTGGGTGAGAGCAGAATTCCCAGATGCTGTGACGGCAGATTACTGTCACCCACCGTTCTGGGAAAATGTTAATAATGTTCTGTACAGTATGGCGACCTCGGGGAAAGGAGTATCTTTTACCTTGCTAACACCTGCGCGGGTAATTTGTGTGGTGTTGGAGAAAAGTATCCTATCTCTTCTTCAGGAGGAGATGCCTCTGCAAACTCTTCTCAAAAGCCCCAAGCTGTTTCCTTGAAAGCCGAGACACATAAACCCCTGCCGCGGAGGCTTCCCAAATGCCTGTGCAGGTGCCAGAGGGTCTTAAAACCCCACGCGCAGCCCCTGCAATGCCAGCAAAGGGCACAGAACCTGATATCCGCGTTGAAGTCTCTGCGAATCTCGGCGAAGGGCAATATTCCTTCCCGCAAGCTTCCCGAACCGCGGTGGCGGGAGGCGCGGCAGCACCGAAATGGAAAAAGGGTTGGATCCCGGACCCGAAGTTAAAACTTCTCATTGGTCATGGGCATGAGGATGACGGATTGATTCTGTAGCCGCTTCCGTCCGCGGCTGCCAAAGCGGGGAGGAAAGGGGGCGAATTTCCACTCACTACCCTCGCTCCCGCCCCGAAAAGCGGAGCGTACCTCCGTGGTTTCCCGCCCGCTGTCGCCTCCCGCATCCCTTGAAACTCCCCAGCCTCTGTGGGGCTTCCGGCGCGCGCAGGCGGAGCCGGTCCCGGCGCGAGCGGCCGCTCCTCCGGTATCCCCCGGGAAAGCGGTGCCGCGCTCCCCTCCGCCTTTGAATCTCGCGGCGCGGCCCCCGGCGGCGCTTGCTTGTGACGTCAGCGCTCGGGCAGGCGCAGAAACGGTCCCAGCTCCATTCCGGGTTTAGAACAATTTGCGGCTGCGCCACGAGGCGTGTGACAGACAGACAGACACACACCCACCCTGTCTTCGGGTGACGCGGTTGGTGCGGCAGCGGCGGCCGCTGCAGGGCACAGCCGTGTTTCACCGCTCGCCGTCTCGGCCGCTTCCCCTGATTGCGGCCGGGACAGCGCGGGCCACTCGCACCCTCGCCTCTGGCCCTGGCCACGGCCTAGGCCGCGACCCCGAGCCTACAGACGGCACCGGTGCCGGTGGCTCAGGCCCCAGGCCAGCCGCGCCCCCATTCCCCGAACCCGATGAGCCTCGGCCGCTGCTCACCCTCACCCCCCGGCCCGGGTGCCCCTCGCTGGAAAAAGTCCTGATGTGTTCTGGTGTGAAGCAGTCCAGGAAAAAAAAGGGGAGTCTAAAATTCCGTGAGAACAAAATTCAACTCTTCAGAGAAAAGGAGCCGAAGAAAACAGTTGAAAAGCAAACCGGGTGCTTCCCCCTGCAGCCGCAGCGCCGAGCCAAGCCGTCTGCCCTGCTATCTCTGTGCCCTTGAGGGTTTTTTCCTCTCTTTTCACTCAGGCTGTAGTTTAAAAGCATAGAAAAGCATAAAACTAATTTCTGGGCATGGGGCATCAATAGGGTATACACATCATAGAGTCATCTCAAGACACCTGCTCACACCCAGGAGGTGCCCAGCGTCTTTCCAGTCTGCCCAGCTCAATAGACTCTTGGTGCTCCCCTCTGGCTCCAGGTTGTGGTTCCAATAACAGAGTTAGCATTCCATTTTTATTACAGAGCAAAAGTAACTGTATGGATGTACAGGCAATTTCAGGCTGTTTTAGACATAGGAAAAATTATTCCAAACAGTATTTAACAGAAAATATTTTAAGGCATTTTACTTGGGACATGTGATTGTTTGACTACAAACAGAGTGCTTGGAAAATAATGAAAACATAGGGAAAATGAAGAAAAAATCTTGACCTGATTATTCAGACAAACTGATCGTAATGGTCATCCAAGATGAACACTGTCAGTACTTTCTATCGTTTGTCAGTCAAGGCTAGCAGGTGTTTTACTTTAGGACAAGAAAGTGCTTTGTCACATAGCCAAGTTTGACTCCAGTGGGAAGTCCTTTCTCAGGGCTGATGATGCATAGAAAATGGAAAAAGATTCAGCAAAGCTGGTTTATAAAATAATCACATAAAAAGCGGTGTAATCCTTTCTGTTATCTAATTTATTTTGTTACTATGACTATGAGGACTGCGAAGAGTTACAAAGTGAGAGTTAAAAGGTTGCAAAGTGTCTAAAAGGAAAGTCACTTCCAAGTGTGCTGAGGCTGAACAACATTGTAATTAAACTGTTGTCATTATGCCTAAAGTTCCTTAAACGTAAAATTATGCTGGATTTGTGTTATTATTCTGGGTAACATTTATAGAGAAAAAAAAGAAAAAGAGAGCACAAGCAGAAAATTATATTGATGTGTGAAGTATAGATCTGTTATTCTTTCCATGGAAAGTGTTGTCTAATGACTTCCTGACACCTGGTGCATATCCACTGCTACCAGTCCATAAGCAATTAAGGGATGAGGAAATGTGCAGCCCGGACAAGCTGGGAGATGTGACTGGTTTTCTCTTGGAAATCAGCCCTGCCATCAGACTGGGGGCAGAGGGGAGGAAACCGGAACCCAACTGAAAGGCAGCAAAGGTGTTTGTCACACCTGGAGGTTCATGCTTTGTATGTCACACAGATCTCAGCCGCTCCCTTGTTTGTTAGAGCGTGCTTCTTTGCTTCCCAAGTGTGCTGAAGTGTTGTAAGGTGTTTGAATCCTGGTAGTGTGCCCCAGGCAAACCAGCTTTAGTCATTGCTATTGGAGCCCTCAGAGTGAGACCAGGCTGCAGTTACCCTAACAAGCTTCACCTGGCCTTCCACCTCCAGCTAATTAGCCATTAAGGGTATTGGCCTTCCACCTTCCGCTGCAGCCAATCAGCCATTAAGGGTATTTAAGCTCCACCCTGAAGGGCCAGCCAATGACAGGATGGACTTGATAGGACTGGATGTGACAGACAGATGAGACAGGAGAGGTAAGGAGAAGAGGACGGGACGGGACAAGACAAGACCAGACCTGACATGACTGGAGGGGATGGGATGGGAGAGAATGGGAGAAGATGGGATGGGACAGGAGAGGACATGAGAGGACAGGAAAGGACATCAAATGAGAGGAAAGGAGAGGACAGGATGAGACTAGACAAGTAGAGACAGGAGAGGACAGGACAGGAGAAGAGAAGAAAGGAGAGGAGGGGATGGAGGAAGATGGGATGGGATGGGATGGGATGGGACAAGACCTGACATGACTGAACTGGAGGGGATGGGATGGGATATGATGGGATGGGAGAGAACGGGAGAAGATGGGATGGGACGGGACAGGAGTGGAGAGAACAGGAGAGGAAGGAAGAGGAGAGGACATGAGAGGACAGGACAGGACGAGACTAGATAAGACAATACAGGAGAGGACAGGATAGGATAGGAAGAGACAACAGACTAAAAAAAGGACAAATGAGACCAAAAAAAGAATGAACAAGACTAAAAAAGAATGAACAGGACAAAACTAGAATGGACAAAGCAAACATAGACAGGACAAGACCAGAACAGAAAAGACAAGACAGGACAAGAAAAGGCAGGACAGGATAAGACAGGAAAAGGCAAGACAGGACAGGACCAGAATGGACAAGAAAAGAACAGATAAGACAGGACAAGACAAGAAAGGAGAGGACAAGAAAAGTCAGGACAGGACAAGACACAACAGGACCGGACAAGACAGAACAGGACGAGACAGGATAGGAAAATGCAAGACAGGACAATACAGCCAAGGAGAAGAGAAGAGAGGTCAGGACCAGACAGGACGAGATGAGAACAGACAAGACAAGAATGGATGAGACAAGAACGAACAAAACAAAAACCGAGAAGAAAAGGTAAGACAGGAAAAGAGAGGACCAGATGGGACAGGACCGGACAGTGATAGCATAGAGTTAAAATGTTTCTAAAATCATGGGAATTATATAGTAGATTCATGGGGAAAGGAATGGAAAGAAAAGCTGAGGCCTGGTAGAGCCTGGGAAAGAAAACCAGAGCTGGGTAGGTCTTGGGAGCAGGTGTTGGTCTTTGTCTTTACTAGATCATGTGAAAGTGTGCCTGCATAACCAGCCTATGAGAAAATGTGATGATTGCTTAGTAATTAAATACAATTATTGTTTGATC
>JACBWW010000021.1:3395384-3527033 GCA_020086605.1 Lanius collurio
AGACGGGAGAAAAGGGGCGGTGCCGCGTTCCTCGCACGTAGCTTAAAAATACTTCTTGCATGCGGTGGTGAGAAACTGTAATATCTCAAACTGTTTGTCTCTTTAATCCACTTGGAGTGCATGGGTGGGTGGAAGACTCACGTGTGGCCCGTGAAGATTGTGAAGAGTGCCTATGCCAGGCTGTATGGGAGCAGTGAGAGGCTTTTAAGGACTTGTAGCAGAAAAAGCTTTTGTGTTCAGGCCAAAATAACCCATCCTTAAAAAGACTGATAACCCCATGTGATGGCCCAGGTGTGGCAGTGTGAAAAAACTGTGATATTTTACATAGAAGAGATGTGTTACACCCCAGCAGATTGTTTCTTTCTGGGCAGGTCTGCTGTTGGGGGCAGTTTGAGAACCACACGAAGCAAGAAGAAACCCTTTTTTCCTTAAGCAAAAGGGAGAGAGTTTTCAAGAACTGTAACAATGACTAAAATCCCATGTTGTTTTATCTTTTGTCCTAGTTAGGAAAAAGAGAAAAGTGCTGGGGAAAAAAAAGAGGTGTGTGTGCTTGTTTTAATTTCTTGCTATATCTTTTCACATGTAATTCTGTTAGTAAAAAAACTCTTTCCTTGTACTGCAACTGTTTAGGTTTGAACCTGCTTTGCTTCGTAGCTATCTAGTTTTCCTCAATAAATTCTTATTTTTCCCCTTATGATAATAACTGATTTTCGTGTGCTTGGCGCTTACCTGTTTCAAACCAGGACACCTGGAAAATGGGCTAGAGTGCACTTTTAGGAAGTTTGCAGCTTATACTGAGGGGAACACAGCTGGAGGGTGTTTCTCTATCAAGCTGGAGGAATTGACCAACACAAACTTAATAAAATTTTACTAAGGCAAATACAAAGCCTCTGCATTAGTAGGACCTGGAATCCCAGGGAACAGCAAATTGAAGGTGAGTCAGCAGAGTGCCCTTGCTGTGTTGAAAGCTGTATTAGTGAGAGGGAAATGTTTGTTCCCTCTGATTGGCACTCATGAGTTTGCATCTGGAGCTGTCTTTATTTTGGGAGCCCCTTATAGGATTGATGAATATCTTTGCAGGGGACCTTGGGATGAGAGTGGTTGGAATATGGAAGCCCCAGATGTAAAGATAGGCTGTAAGAGCTTGTTCATCCTGGGGAAAAGGGGGCTAAGGAAGAATTAAGTTGTAGTCATCCACTAGGTAAAGCAGTGTCACAGGAAAGATGGAGCCACATTCTTCTTTTCAGTGCAGAAGGAAGAAACACTGCAGCAAGGGGTATTCCCACAGGGACATAATGAACAAATCCTCACAGTGGGGAATGGTGGTCTACTGTAACAGCTTACCCAGAGGACTGGAAACATTGTCCTTGGAGGTTTTCAGCATTCAGCTGGGTAAAGCCCTTGACCACTTGATCAAACTTTTAGGTTGTCTCTTTAAATGGGAGGTCAGAGTAGGTGAGCTTCTCTAGTTGCTCCAATTTATTTTTTTCTATGATTCTACAAATATAGAGAAGCTGATGGTTGATGACCTCCAAGGATGAGGTGACAGTGTGACCTGGTGGGTTTCTACTCCCTCAGTAGGTTATTGATACATGAGATTACTGGTATATGTTTTGTTATTTACTAGCATAGGGTTTGTTGTTCATATGATCAGTGCAGATTATTTCTAATATGTGAGAGTGCTCATATGGGCACCAGTTTACAGGCCCACTGGCACAAACAGGTTATTTATCCACATCTCATGATCTATTTCAATTTTTCTTTAAACTTGCTGTTTCCCTTGCAAGAGAAAGAGAGGGGGCACACAGTTGGTAAATAAGAAAGACAATGCTGAAGTAAAAGTACCACAGAGTGGCCCACAGTCTTTCTCTGAGTTTGTGTAGAATTGAGTACATGGAATTTCCTTTCTCTAGCTGTCATCTGCCAGTCACTTGCTGAGTTTTTGTGTAAACTGTTACATTTTTAATCCAAGTATGCTCTTGCCTAGGTTGCTGCAGCAGTACTTTGAGGATATGCAGTTTATGGAAGAAGTCGACTCTTCACCCATCAGTCCCTAGTAACCTCCAGAGTGCTCATTCTCATGGTAGGTAACCAGCACTGAGCGATATGGTAGGTAACCAGCACTGAGCGATATTCTGTCTGTGCTTTGTTTCAGGGACCCACAATGAGGAGTCAAGTACTGTTAAGTGCATAATGGACCCTAGGCTGGGTTTTCAGTTAAACACAGAATCACAGCATCACAGAATAATGAGGTTGGAATTCCGAGACCTTCAAGATCATCGAGTCCAACCCATGCCCTAACACCTCAACTAGACTATGGCACCAAGTGCCATGTCCAGTCTTTTTTTAAACACATCCAGCGATGGTGATTCTACCACCTTATTGGGCAGACCATTGCAGTACTTTATTATTCTTTCCATGTAAAACTTTTTCCTGATATCCAACGTATACCTTCCTTGACAGTGTCCTCTTGTTCTGTCAGTTGCTACCTGGTGGAAGAGACCAACCCTCACCTGTCCACAACCTCCTTTCAGGTAGTTGTAGAGAGTGATAAGGTCACCTCTGAGTCTCCTTTTCTCCAGGCTGAACAACCCCAGCTCCCTCAATCGTTCCTGGTAGGGCTCGTGTTCCAAGCCTTGTTGCTCTCCTCTGGACACACTCAAGCATCTCAACGTCCTTCCTAAACTGAGGGGCCCAGAACTGGACACAGCACTCAAGGTGTGGCCTCACCAGTGCTGAGTACAGGGGAAGAATGACCTCCCTGCTCCTGCTGGCCACACTGTTCCTGATACAAGCCAGGATACCATTGGCCTTCTTGGCCACCAGAGCACACTGCTGGGTCATGTTCAGTCAGCTGTCTGTCAGCACCCCCAGGTCCCTTTCTGCCTGGACACTGTCCAGCCACACTGTCCCCAGCTTGTAACATTGTAGGGAATTTTTGTGGCCAAAATGCAGGACTTGGCACTTGGACTTAATAAACTTCATCCCACTGGACTCTGCCCATCCATCCAACTGTTCCAGGTCTCTCTGCAGAGCCCTCCTTCCATCCAATGGATTGACACAAGCTCCCAGCTTAGTGTCATCTGCAAATTTATTAATGAAGGACTCAATACCCTCATCCATGTCATCAATAAAATATTGACCAGAAGAGGCCCTAGCACTGACCCCTGAGGGACACCAGTGGTGACTGCCAGCTGGATGCAGCACCATTCACCACCCCTCTCTGGGCCCTGCCATCCAGCCAATTCTTAGCCCAGTGAAGAGTGCACCTGTCCAAGCCTTGGGCTGCAGCTTTTTCAGGAGTATGCTGTGGGAGACAGTGTCAGAGGCCTTGCTGAAGTCCAGGTCCACAACATCCACAGCCTTTCCTGCATCCACCAGGCGGGTCACCTGGTCATAAAAGGAGATCAGATTGGTCAGACACAACCTACCCTTGGTAAACACGTGCTGGCTGGGTCTGATGCCCTGGTGTCCTGTAAGTGCTGCATGATAGCACTCCATATGAACTGTTCCATTACCTTACCTGGTACTGAGGTCAGGCTAACTGGCCTGTGATTGCCAAGATCCTCCTTCCTGCCCTTTTTGTAAAGGGGTGTCACACTGGCAAGCTTCCAATCATCTGGAACCTCGCCAGTGGGCCATGACTTTTGGTAAATGATGAAGAGCAGCTTTGCAAGCTCATCTGCCAGCTTCCTCATCCCCCTGGGATGGTTCCCATCTGGTCCCATTGATTTATAAATATCCAAGTGTCTCAGCAGTTCTCTGACTGCCTCCTCTTGGATAGCAAGAGGACCATTCTTCTCCTTGACACCACCTACCAACCCCTGGGCACAGTTGTTTTGCGGACAAGCTGTTGCCCCACTAAAGGCTGAGGCAAAGAAGGCATTAAGCACTTCTGCCTTCTCCTCATCTTTAGTTACTAGGTTACCTATCCCAACCCCTTAAGGACCAAAGGGTGGTCTTACCCTTCCTTTTACCATTTAAACATGATTCTTGACATTTTAATATTGTGTAACAAATGTCAAAGGACATGAAATCAGCATGCTTTTTTAAAAAGAAAACATTCTTTTAAGACATCCCATTTTTAAAGAGTGCTTCAAGTTTTTGTTATATAATCCATTAACTGTGAAATAAACTAGTGTTAGTCTACTACTCGTATTAAATGCAAAGTGAACGCAGGCCTAATTCTTAATGTCTTGTACATGTAGGTCTTTACATAGGTCTAAGCCTATCTTACCCCTTCCTGTCAGTGTAAATAAAGTTCATTGGATTATGGACTGCTGCTTTCCATATTTAGTTTGACTACTAGGGTGAGTGGAAACATTTTAGCTGATGTGGTGGACTACAGATCAAAGCTTTATATCTATTGCTTTTTGGTTTAAAATAACATCAAACATCTCTGATGTGATGTCATAGAATATAGCTCTATGAACAGCAAGAGCAGTGTTGTTCTTTTTATTTTTCTACTGGCTGGAACAACAGTTGCCTCTAACCAAACTATTCACTTTTTCAAAACACATTGTAATAGGGCTTTTGGGACATGGGTTTGCTTATGACTGCAGATGTTAAATTCCCACGGTGTGGTATCAATAAGATGAACAACTCCTTAAGTCTTAGTGTTGAGGTACATCTTAGTATGTTACTTCTGTGTGCTTTGAAATGCATGCATCCTGCCGTTCCCAGAGAGCAGGCTGTCAAGGACCTTGGTGGTGATCTTGCAGATAGTTGCCTGCACTCTGCTTGTTCCTTTATAGGGGTGTATGCTCTTGTTTTTTCATAATCAGAGGTCGACCGATTTGATTTCAATACAAAACATGGAGGATGATGGACAGATGTCTCATTTAATGTCATGGATTGTTCCATTTCAGAGCCAGTTTAAGGGTCTTTCACTTCCATACTGTACCAAATATTAATTCATTGTCCAACAATATCCTAGGGCAAGGGATTACTGTGCTTTCCTCTCCCTGTGCTGATTTTGACCATGTGGTTACACAGATCTGATCCAGGCCACGCAAACCATTGAATCAGCTCAACAGATGAAGTGGAAAACTCATGAGACAGGAACCTTCATAATAACATTTATTTTAAAAGGTTTCCTAATGTGAGACTACACTCCTAAAACCACAAGCTCTTTTGGAAAGTCTATTAAACTTGTGCTTCTCAGTCACAGAGCTGTTGAAAGTGCCACCATGGTGTGTGTTTCTGTTTCCCAATCTAGTGCAAATGGCCCATGAAGCATTATATAAACACAGTGGGGGCAAGAACATCAGCTTAGTTGCCTGCTTTTTCAGCTGGGGTTAGTAGTCAGCAACTTCTGTTGCACTGATTGCTTTTGTCTGGCTCTTGAATGTATACATTCCTTTGGTGTACTGAGGATGATGGTAAAAATCCAGAGTGGTCCTTAATATACACCAAGAACAGTTATAGGGAGCTCAGACATCTTAAAATCACAGATCCAAAGGGACTGAGCTGATTTCCTTACTCACATTCTACACTGTATTTTGAAGAACAGATTTGTTTTGTAAATTTCTGCTTTCTGAAGAGTATGTCCCTGTTTTTGTTCTGTGCTGACCAAAACAACAAATCTGGTGCATCTCTGAGTATCAGTGTCTTCCATGTTTTGTTTTAGGTTTTCAGTACAGTTTTTGTGCCTTGTCTAATCAGCTGCAAGTAGGGACCTATGCCAGTCTTATTGAGGGACAAAGGGATGAACCTAAAAAAAGACAATAAATAAAAAATATTACTCTATAACTGAATCCTGGAAATTAGGGGTGCTTCTGGCTTAACCTCACGGTTACAAATCAGACTTCCCTGTGTATTTTTCTGAAATCAATTTGTTTTTCTCAGTGTTCTCATCCATTTTCTTTTTCTAAACAAGACTTTTGAACAAATTCCTGGCTGATGTCTTCTGGAGCCAACTAGATATTTCCTAGTCAATAATTACTTCATTGCTCTTTTAAAGAACCTTGTCTATTCCTCATTTCTTTTTTTATCCTCTCCTTACTGCCTGCTTTTGCTCTCACTCTGCATACTTAGGCAGAATAGTACAGAACAGATCCATTGAGATATTAGTGAGAATTTGTGAAGATAATGCACACCACACCTTATCTACCCTCATTCCCTAATTAGTTAGAATCTAACTGTTGATCTTATGGGTTGTTTGTTTGTAAAAGCTTGTCATTCTCATCCCATGTGCAGGCACTCTTGCCACCAGCAGTTATTGTTTAGGGCCCCACCAGGCCTCTAACCCATGGTCAGCTAAGGACCATCTGCTCTTTTCATGTGCCTTTCTACTGATACCAAAACAATTTCCATCTGGCTGCCCTGTGCTTTGCACAAATAAAAACCTTTCAGGCTGCTGCTTCTAAAGTAGATTTACCTTCAATCACCATTTATTAAATCTCTGTCCATTAAAAACCATAGCTTGCAGAAGCTGTGTGCATTAAGCCTGATTATAGAGGCAGTAGAGAAGAGGGAGGGGGCCAGCAGTTGCTATCAGGGTATTGCCTTGCTTTTCTGCTAGGCTGGCTGCTGGTAACACTTGTGACACGGTGCATATCAGAGCAGGAGTCTCATCATTTGGCTTTGATTTTGTTCTATGCATTTGTCTCACCATATATTTAAGCTGTAACTTAATGGTTGTTGGCTTCAGGAAAAAAACTGCTCAGACTATGTGACTGAAGCAGGGTTTTCTTTGCTGCTGGGGTACTAGCTCTGTTATGGAGGGGATTAAGAAAGGAAAGTTCACAGGTTCCTTACGGAGGATGAGTGGCTCCTTCAAACGCACTTCATTTAAAGGCTCAGCATCTGGATCCCAGAGGGTAAGTCTGCAATTAATCAAATAGTACAGCCACATGGAAACAGGTGGAGGCACTGTTTGGCCCTCCTGCTTTTAACAACTGGTACTGTTATAAATGAGAACTATTCCCTTTGTGTTTGTTTATGTCTCAGAGGTATCAGTTGTGTTCATTGCACTGGTTCTAACAGTGAATCATTCGTCTTACAGGAGTCCTTTCACAAGTTCCTGTCTTAAGGATCTTTGGGTTAAATGTCAATGTACAGGGCTAGCCTGTAGTTATTCTTGTCCTCACTCAAAATCACATTTTGATGCCTATTGATAGTGTTTGTCACCAATATAGATGCAGTAAATGTGAAGACTGGTGGGATGTATACAAGATTTTGATGTTAGTCACTGAACTATAGATGGCAGATTCTATGGGAAATACACTCTGTGATTAGAGTATTTGCTGTGTAGGTTATGAATGAAAAAGTAAGGCAGGAGAATGAAGACATGAGTGATTGCTTTATAATGTATGAGCTCACTGTTGTTATCATAAGCTTGCATGTAGCAAATGAATAGTAAGAATTTGGTTTTTAACTGTTTTCAAGTTGCTAAGGGAATTTATGTACATATTTTGTCCCTAGATTGATAGATTCTTTTACAAAAAATATAGACTTACTTCAGCTCAGGATTACGTAAATTCCAGCTCAACCGGCCTTTTTCAAACTGATTCTATTCAAATAATGAGTAGTAGTTTTTGTCTACTCTTTAAACCCCTGCAACCCTTTTACCTCTAATTTCTGCTGATTGTCATCACAGTGTTGGAGTCAGATTCTAACTAAAGGGGTGAAAGGAGTTTTCAAGGAATATATAAACTGAGATAAAAATATCACACAGGCAACTAAGTATGTATTAAAATGTTTCCTTCTTTAAGAAGACTGTTTTATACAATATGCAGTATTGGTCATAGTCATCTGTGATTGCAGGAGAGAATATGTCTGGGTTTGAGGGACTTCTTCAGCAGAGACTGATGGTCATAGGCCATCACCACGGGAATTCTGAGCACCATCTCAGTATAAAATAATTTACAGATTTACAGTGATGGTTTTTAGGTACTGACTGTGGACCCTGCCCTTTTCTCTGCTAGAGATTGTCAGGCTGCATGTAATACCTGTGCTACAGACCCAGTTACAGACACTGAGTGCTAGATGAAAAGAATGCTTCAGCTGTAATTTCCTTGGCACCAAGGCCAAGGCTAAACATTTGGAATCAAAACAGAAGGTGTTTGCTGTGGGTTCAGTTTTTCCTCCTCTGATGGTTGTAAAGGAAAGTGGCAAAATGAAATGCCAGCTAATACTTAGCAAGTGTTACTTTTGGTGGCCTTGCCCGTTACTTGCGCAGTTGTTTCTTGGGTGCCTCATGACAAACCAGGATGTCCTCCAAAAATCTTGCATTTCATGAATAACTGTGTTTTGCTTGCTAATATTAACTTTATTTATTGAATAATACAAAGAAATAATGATAAAAGAAGTTGAAAAGGATTTCCCCTTTAAAATGTCCCCAAGCCTGCTTTGATACTGCAAAACATACGACATTTTATTTCTTGAATAGAATAAAGTCAGAGTAAAGTGCCCAGGCAAAAATGGCTTAATTTTGTCCCACTAATCCCATGAGAAAGACTAGTCAAATGAAGGTAGAAGGAACACAATGCAGATTTTGTTCTTCTTGACTACTTATTATAAGAAAATGTTCTCTTTCAAAAGCTGACAATTCCTTTCGTGGCTTGCTTATTTTAGTCTTCCTAATTCTTTTGGTGTTTGTTTGCTTTAATGTTCATTTCAGAAACTTTAACTTTTGTGAAAAAACGTTATTAGAGTTGATTAAAAAACTAGATTTTTGTGCGTGTGTAATAGGCTGGGAGTGTTACTTCTACCAGAAGTTATGTGGGTTGGCTCTCTGAGGTCAGTAGCACACTGTCATCATCCAGGCAGGTGCTCATCTCTGGGGGTCGGGACATCTTGAGGCAGGAAACTGAGCATTGTTGTGCTTGAGAGTGTTTTGTATTGACTGTGAATTTTTGCTAATGATACAGCTGAAAACAGGAGTTGAAACTGGTCTGGAATGTGTGTCCCTTATAGGGGTGTGGTGCTTTGGGATACACCTGGAAACCAATGCAGGAAATAGTTAAAGCCATGTGATGCAGCCAAGCATTGAGGTTTATAATGAAAATTTCACCTACTCTGCTAATCTTTTTCCCTTTTGCCACTCTCACTCTTGCTTTTTCCTGAGGAATGTGTAACAGTGTGTGGTCCTGGCCCATGATTTGAACTTCCAGTTTTACTGCAGTAATGCAGTGAAAGACTACTTTAAATGTGTCCTGCTCAGCTCTTTACTCTGCTTAGTTTTCCTGTGTAGTCCCTTGATTTTGACAGCAGTGCTGTAGAGGAAGATAAAATTTTATTTCCTGAGCAGTTTTACAAAACCACCTGTTGCTACTTGCTGTGCAGTTAAAGGTGTCATTTCCTCCCACAACAGAGAATGCTCTAAATGAAATGTGAAACCCATGATGTTTAAGAAAGGATTGTCCTAGTGTGTCTGTGTTTTGGTTTTGTGTCTTGTAAACATCTCAGTTTATTAACAAAAGAAGCAGCTTATCTGCATGCACAACACTGGTCTGTCGTTCCCACTAATGGGAATTTCTTCAAATTACTTTTCTAGTACTAAACAATGCTTTCATCTCTGCTTGCTCTCTCCACTGACTTGATCTAAATGTCATTAAAATGTACCTACTATGACTCATTTTCTGTTCCTCTGAAGAGAAAACCATTTTATTGGAACAGCTTTACTCTGCATTTATTTCTCTCTGCTGATAATTCTTCCATGCTTGTAAATTCTCTGCGATTATCTGTATAAGGGTATATTCAGTACAAGCCTTCCAGATGCTCAGATTTAGGCTTTTATAGAGTTGCTAATGTATTTTATCACTGTCTCCTTCCCGACTGTCAAATGTGGTACAAGAAATTACAGTAATGCCTAACAAAAAATGTAAAGAATATTTTATCTAAATGTACTAGACAACTTTAAAAATCCCAACAGCACTACTATAGAAAATATAATGGATCTCTGTAATTTTTTTAAGGTAATACAGTATTACCCAGTGGTTTATTGGAAAAGCTTCCATGGATTACAAAGGAGAAAAGATTATTAGACCTTCAGACTAAGGCAAATAACTTGTCCTATGTTTTGTATGTGACCAGACAAACCAATGATGAATACATTCTCTCAGATCAGAGAGAATGTAGCTTCTACACAGAAAACCAATTTTGTCTCCTCTTTAAATCACTGTTTTGATCTGTTTTACCATTTGTTAATGAAGCTTGAAAATTGGTATGAAATCCCTTGAAGTGAGTTGCAGTTGTTAAGCTTAAATTGTATGTTTTGTGTGCTTTCTTATCATAATATTAAACTTCAAATAGGAAAAAAAAAAGACTAACAAAATTAATTTACTTTCTGCTTCTAAACTATTTGTCAAGCAGCTGTGATTTCCTTCAAATTGCATACCTTTTGATGGTTTAGGTTTACGATGGTCATAGGTATATTTGGAAGTTTTCTGCAACTGGTTAATATTGCAGTTATGGTTAAATAGATCCTTTGGTAACAGTGAAGTAGTTTTCATACTCATTCCTTTTGAGAGTTTCAAATTTTTCCCCCCAGATTTCTGCTGTGATTAAGACATGTGCCAGAATTTTAGTCAATGTCTCAGTGGCTCAGAAGATAAAAGTGATGTGTTTTTTACATTTTGGGGAGTCAGGTGAGTGATGTAAGTGAGAAAATAACTGGGACATAATAAAATTCATTTCTGAGTACGTCAGAGCAGGTTCTGTATCTTCAATGTTCCAAAAAAATAACGGCAATAATTAAACTGTTATAACAGGTAGACTCTCATGGCCATAAAGGGAAATAGAAGCAGGCTATTTCATGGCTGAAGAACAGGCCAGCAGGTTATCAGTTGCCCCTCCTCAAATGAACAAAGACTGTACTTAGCAGCCTGTGCTCTGCTGCAAGCTTGCAAAGTGAGACAGAGCAACACAGCCTGTGCTCCTCTGTGTAATGGCAGAAGGGAGTGTCAGAGCAGAATAATCTCTATCAGAGTAGCTGAGTTTTTAAGAGAGACTGGAACACATTATATTTGGGTGTATAACTTTGTCCAGTTTTGAGAGATGTTTTCTAGAGAGAGCATTCTGCAGCCTCTGTCACTTCCCTGCCTGCTGAATCAAGGCAAGGGAAGTGACTCAGTCACTGGGAACACCAAGGCACTTTAGTGTTGATTGGGTATCACAGTGTCCTTCAACAGCCTGGATAAGAGCGTTGTGAAGAATGTCTCATAGAGTATGTATTAGACAGCACCAGCTGATCTGAATAGGAATTAAAAGTAAATCCTTTAATGCCCTAAGCAGGGTGCACAATTGGCCAAGTGAGTTTTGTTTTGCTGTGACACACCAACCAAAGGAAGAATATCAGTATAGGAGAGGTTTTGTCTAATTTGAAATGTAGAACCAAATGGTTCTCCCTGACATGTCCATGACCATTTTCTTGATGTCCTGTTTCTTCTCAAGACAGACAGTGAAAGGTATGGCTTTTAGAAATCTCTCTGTTGTCAGGAATTGTTCCTAAGGACCCAAGTCTGTGTCCTGCAGGAATGACTCATCAAGCACAGTCAGGCACGTGGCATTGCAGTAAACCCTGTCCCTACAAGTCCGTGCATTGCAGGCATCCAACAGAAGATGGGGTGTGCATACAGCGTGTGATATCTGATCTGCAGCATGAAGGAAAGGCTACCATAAAGGCATGGAAGCTTGCTGCTCAAGATAGGATAAGAAGCATGGAATCAGTGACAAAACCTCTTGCACTATGTAGCTGTTAAAGTCTCATGTACCTCTACCCAAAGTGCTGCCTCCATATGACTCCTGTGTCATGGTGGCTTGAAGCAAGGCGAACGTCATGAGTTTTGTGGGAGCTTTTTTAGTTGAAGCCCAAATGTTTGGCAGATTCTTAAAACTGATGGTAGCTGTTACTTACAAGGCACATCTCCTGCAACATCTGTATGTCTGGGCAAATGCTGCATAACCCCCAGTTTACAGCCAGTGCAGCCTGTCCCCCAGCTGGATACATATGTGACATGACATGAGTCCTGTACAGAAGGCATGGACTGAATGTCAGAGTCACCTCATGAGTTATGGAATAATAGTTTTTACTTTTCAGCAATTTGCTGCTTTCTCTTCAGCAGTTATAATCACTTCTGGTAACTGTGGGACTTGCATGCAGCTGTGCTTTGCTGCCTGTTTCCCAACATGAATTCCACACAAAAAAGCCTGCCACAGGTGCTTGGTTCAAGCTGACTCTCCTGCTAGTTCTTGCTTACAGCATCTCTCCAGTGACAGACAGACTCAAACAAGCTTTGTGCAGCTCTGAGGGGAGAAAAATGAGAGCAGAAAGCCTTGAGCAGTTTTCACTCTGAGTGTAGTTTTGCTGAAGGAGTGTGTCAAGGATGGATACTTATTACAAACTGAAACAAATGCTCACGAGTACTGAAAATCTCTCTCTGACTTTCAAACACTGAGAACAACAAGTGCATATTAGAGTGCTTCTGAAGTGGATCATTGCATAGTAGCAGGACATGCAGAATGTGACTGTAAGAGGCCTAGAAAACACAATGTGAAAAAACAAAGGAAGAAACAATTTTTCTGGAAAGTGATATTAATTTGTGTCTCAAAGCGATAGTAGGTTAGTTGATCTTGCAGTGAAGGATATGGATTGGGGTACTCGCTGCTTTCCAGTCCTAAGTTTGAAGAATCAGCCACTGCCTTAGTGAACAGAACCTGTCTGGTGATTTTTGATTTCAGACTCTACATTAGTAGAATCTTCTACAAATGGTTGAGATTATTTTAATTTAGTCCTTAAAATGAGATGAAAAACACAGGTGGCAGAGTAAAGGAAGATTCAGAAAGCATTGAATAAGAGACGTTTCATGGGCGATGTGGTGGATTGGATCAGCAGTTGAACTTCACTGTTTTGTTGCTACATGGTGAAATTGGGCAACTCCATTTTCTTCTGTTTTATGTGTCTCGTCCACAGAAATAGTTTTCTGTTGCATGTGGGTCCCAATCTCCAGTGACTTCTATGATTTACATTAATGGAAAAGTTAGAAAAGGTATAGCTGGTTAAAACTGATCTAATGTTTCACCTTGCTTCATTTAAATAAAAAGTAAGCCATGAGATAACTTGCTTAAAGGCTTACATTTGGACCCCAGTTTTACCTCCTAGCATGTATGTTATTTTTTTTTGTGTTTGTCAGTACTTTTGTCTGCCCCATGCTTTTGCCAGCTGTTAGCAGGAAAATTATCAATATTAAGTATTAGCAAAACTGTCATTGTAGGGCTAGCTGCTTAATCCAGTTTGGAGATGGGAGAATTCCTGTAGACAGGCATTAGCAGGGTGGAATCAGAAAGCCAGTTTGTCTTGAAAAGTATCCTGAAGCTGAGAGGAAATAGCAAAATTTGAATGTATTCATTTGTGAGGAATGGAAAAGGTCTGGAAGGCAATGTTACATAACCAACAGCTGGTTGATCAGCAGATGGAAAGGAGGGTGGAGAGGATGAAGGACAGGTAGCAGGGGCTGTGAAAGGCAGCTGGACATGCCAGATTGCCCAGACTGTGCTGGAAAACCACCACACGTTCAGTCTGGAACATCCATCTAACATCAGATGAGTGAAAAACCAGAGATAGCCAGATGAATAATTGTGGCATAATTAGAGAAGAGTTTTGCATTGAACAAAATCAGGAGACAGCAGGTGTAGAGAATGTAGATTTTTTTTTTCTGTAACTATGACAACTGATTTCCTTAGTGCAGCTGGTAGTATCTTATCCAAAACTCAAGAAACTGATTACCATGAAAAATAAGCTTCTGATCTCATAATCTTTAATAGGTAATGCTGGACTTTTCTGACTTTTCTGGAGGAGTGTGATGCTTTTTGTGTTTTAATAGCATTCCATCAACATGTGATCCAACAGGAGTTTCTCTGGAGTGTGCAGATGCAGTCACTTATTGAGTGTATCCAACAATTAAAGCAATAGCTCACCTGGCTCACCTGACAGAGGTTTATGGTTCATTAGAGAATACTATGCTCACAGTGTTGGTTCTGTTTCGTTAAAATCCTAAATGTTCCTCATTAAGGCTCTATCCACTAGATCATGTTACAAGTTTTAAACTGGATTAATTCCCAGGACTGAAGATAGAAAATTGCATGGCCTTGAACTTTCCATAAGACAACATTCAATATCACTAGGAGAATATCATGGTTCTTTTGATGTAAATAGGAAGCTATAAAAGCAATTTTTTTGCAGTCATTATAAAAATTAACTAATCAACTGATTACAGTGAGTATCTATTCTAAGCATAAATGGCTTAGATTTTGAGGATGAAGTTGAATATAATTTCACCATATTGTCATTAGCACCTGCTTTCCTTAACTCTTTGTGAAGATGTGCTGTAAAACAGTATCAGCTTGTATGATGTCCTCGTGGAAATGACATGAAAAGGCAACCTTTTTCTATAAACATTAATCTCTAGTAATAGCACAGTAAAAGATGTAACAGCTGGTATGGATTAATATTCCTTAGTATCTACTTTCATGTGATTAATAGCTGAGTGGTTTAAGCTCCTACCAGTGGAAAGCAAGCAGTGGTTACTAAGCTTTACTAAATGTACTGTTTGTAATTTTTTTAACAGAACAGACATTTAAATGTTTTTCATTTTTTATCTCTGGTGGTTTTAGTTGACTTTAACTTCCCTCCTTCCCAATTTTCCTATTGCAAGTAATATATTACAAATTGTCTTTCACAAAAAAAAGGGAGCAATGTTCAGGGGCTCATCCTCTGTTATTTCTAGTATCCAAGATCATTCCTAAAACCTTGTATTCCTAATACAATACAATCAATCATTAATTTCTATGTTGGTTTATTTCTTAATGTGTATTTTACAGAGATTGACAGATGAAGAAGAATGCATTTGATTTTAGGCTCGATGTTCACATTAAGCAATATGTATCTTTGTTCTACATCATTGGCAGTGATTTTTATGTTGTATTTTTGCAAATGTAAAATCTTGGTCAGTTTGGAACTGAAGAGTAAAGAGTAAATTCCAAAGTTTTTAAAAAGATGTATTCTGCATGTGATTAGCTGGATCAGTGTTCAGAGCCCAGGGTTTGATGTTTTGAAATTACATCTTAAGCATTTAATAATTTACCTAGGTTTTACTGAAGTTTGAGTCCCCTAAATATTTTCAATTATACATGTGAATTTGCTCATGAAACTGAAGATTATAAATACAGGTGGGAATCAGGTGTACTGCTCATGTCTTGACAGGTTTTTTCTGTTTAGTGTCTAATAAGTTCAGAGGTCAGGTGTGAGGCTGTGCTGGGCCAGACCAGAAATCTGTGCTGTGCAGAGCTGGAACAGCACTGTCAAGGGAGTGCTGTAGAGCAGGTGAACATGGAGTTCCTCTCCCTCAGAGTTTGCTCCTAGACAGAAATACTTCAGATAGGGACTGTGTGGACCAGAGGTAATATGGGGGGGTTTAGGTGAAATTATGATGCTGCCTTTTAGTCAGCACAGCATCCTTCACCAAGATATTCTACAGCTTAGCTGCATGCTGTATGGATGTGTGCAAGTCACACTGACAGAGTTCATTAGTTTTGTAAAACAATTTTTTATGGTATAAGATTTCTTTAGCCTGACACTTAATATCCCAAGTTGAGAACCTTTTGATTTTGCTGTTGAGTTTTGTACATGCTTTTGTATTTAGTTCTGATTTCACTTCACAGTTCTGTTGAGCTGTCCTTACAAAATCCTGATTATTCTCATTCCAAGAAGCAGATTAGACTTTTTTTTGGTTTTATTTGTCAGGCTTAGGTTTGAACAGAGCAGTAGAAAGGTGAAAAGTCAGTGTGTTTTCCTAAATCACTAGCTCTGGGCATTGAAACACTGACATGAGATGACCTGATGTGCCTTCACTAAACACTAGTAAGTCTGGATGTTTAGCAGTGTCTTTCATCCTAGAGAATTCCAAGCTGTTGTAGCAGCCTTCTGTCTTCAGCATAGTTCATTTACCAGAGAAATGCCTCCACCTTCTCAGAAGGATCTTGACATCAAGTAACACTCATTTTTATTCTGTTTTAGTAGCTCTGCTAGTCACTAGTGCTGCATGTAGATCTTCTCCCAGCCTTTTGGTTTATCAGAAGGGTCCCTCACAGGACCCAGGGACAGCCGGGCTCTGGACCACACTGATCTCATCCAAAAGCGTTTCCTGGTTTTGGTTCCCCACCCCAGACACACAACCACAGCGATGACCCCCATGGCCCAGAACGCCTGATCTCAGCTGCTCCGCCTCTTCTCCCTGTTCCTGCCTCTCTGGGCTCCACTGCCGAGGCAGGTTCTGTGGGTGTTAGCCTTCAGTGTCTATGGATCCTGATCCATGGGGGCCTTTGGAAACATGGAGGCCTCCGGAGAGCCCTCCCGGGGAGCTGAGCCCGGCAGTGGCTGTGTTCCAGGAGCTCGGGATTACTGCTGCATTTGTGTATTTCATTCAGGAAATAGCAGAAGGGAAGTAACTGGCTCTTTGGAAATGGCTGGCCCAGTCATCTGTCATTAGTGTCCCACTCCAGTCCGTGGCCTAGTTAATTTTAATCATTACTTCCCTCTTCCATAATAAATCCTATGGTATTAACATTTTGCTGTTCATAAAGCTTTAGTAGTTGGAATAAATAAACCCACTAATGCAATCTCTGATCTTTCTGGCATTCACCTGTGTCACACAGCAGAATTTCTAAGTGTTTCTTCATTTAAATTACAGATGTTCTGAAGTTATTTTTTGCAAGCACTGAGGGAGAGCCTTGTTGCCTTTATTTTGTATGACAGCATATTAGGAAGAGGGCACAAGGGCACTTGAATTTACTTGAAACTACTTGAATTTAAGCTGTTAGTACCATTTTCCATCCTCTGTGGCCTCTAGCTGCTGAGGAGGTTTGTGTTAGGCCCTTTGGGATACTAGCCCTGGGAGGATGTCTTTGAGACACCAGACATCTGAACTGGTGCCAGCTGTGTGGGTTCAGGCACTTGACTAAGCATTTAGAAATTCTTTTGTTAGAAAATAATGTGAACTGGTCCCCACAAAGCCCTGTTAATCTTATGGGTCTAATTAATTAGCAAACTCTGCCTGAATCAAGAACTAGAGCAAATCATGTCACTGTCACCTTGATTTTTTTTCTCTGAAAGGAAACAGAAGCTATGAAATTTTCATGAATGAACATGGAGGGGGGTGGTACTTAGCTTGGTCAAATTGCCCTGATTTTCAAGTAATTGTCGTGTTGATAAGGTAAAATATTCTACTAATGTTAAATTTTCAGTAGTTTATACATGTTAATATGACTGTCATTACTGCTCTTCAAAGTGTTGAAATGGGTACTTTTGTTTTCTGTGCACAGGCACACAAAACAAATGCATTGTACTGTTTTGCTAGAATACTAGTTACTTTAAAGCAGATTTGAGTAATTTAGAATGAAAATATACTAGTAAAACTTTTCTGTGTCAACCTGTGTTGTAGTTGCAGAAATGATAGATAAAACATGATTTAAAAAGGACCTGAAAACTGGGATGCAAACCTATTTAATTCCTGTACAGAAAGCAAGGAAGCTGTGTTCAAGTTGCTTTCTGGAGCAATATACAGAGAAACAGATGCAGCTTGAATGAGTGTTTGCACTTGAAGCTTTCAGGGATCAGAATAAACTAACCCCAGTTACAGGAGTGTTGGCAGGCCCTTGGTTAATGTATTCTAATCATTCAAAAGGAGAGGTGATTTCCAGGCTTTCTGGCAAAGTTACACAACATTCAAAGCTGATTTCTTGGAACTGTTGTGTGGGCTTACCTTAGGCAGTGTTTAAAATCCACATTATATTTTGGTGTTGGCTATATGCAGCAGGTGTGAGTCCTTTTTCCCAGCTGCAGTGCTTTTACGTTGCTTTTTAAATTTTGCTATGCTGGTATCTGTAGCAGGATTGTTTCAGTATAAATGAAACTATACTTACTTATACAGTTATTAACCAGAATCCCAGATGGATGATGAGAGTGGGAAAAAATGCAGCAGCCACTTGGATTTTCTGCATTGGGCTTCAGAGCTTTTTGGATTCAACATGTCTTGTTGCTGTACCAAGCTCTTCCTCCCATGGTGTCACCAGGGGTAGGGACAGGGACCAGCTCAGCCTGCTAAGGAATGTGTTTATGCTCCGGGCTCCATCCAGTGCTGGGGCTGGGGAATGGCTCCAAACTTTCCTGTCTCCCACAGCAGCAATCAAGTGGACAGACAGAGGCTTCCCAGCCACCTCTGACAGTGCTTAAACGTTGCCACTCTGGCATATTCCAGATACAGGGGGTAAGCAGGCATGTAATGAAGCCCAGGGACTGTCCATCCAGCTTCACTGGGTTTGTCTGTGAGGCCTGAATAAGTATGTGAGCCCTTGGTTTGGTCCTGCAAATTGTACTGGGAAAAGTGTTCAATACCAAGAGCGCTCTCTACCAAATCATGCTTATCAGGGTATGGAAAGGCAGAATTTAGCTGCCAGTACAGCCTTTTCTGGTGTGTTTCCAGGCTTATGCGAGGTAACAGTAGGTCAGAAAAAGAAAGTGTCACCTTCCTTAAAGGCTTTCCTGGCCTTCATCACATTAATGATTTCGTCTTTCAACAGCCAGCTGCACTTGGATTAATCAGCCACAAGACGGAGCTGTGCTATAGAGAAAGGACCTCACTGCAGTAAAATCTGGTATTCCCTAGTACTGAGCCAAAAAAAGAATCAGTTGTTGCACAGCACAGATATTAGCTATGACAGGAAGCATTCTTTCTCCAAGATGCAGTAAAATTCCTCCTCCATCCCTAATTGTATAATAAGATCATGGATCTTTTCTAAGTGTACCTTATTATAAGACTTCAGTGAATAGTCCAATTTAATTCCTATACATTAATTATTAAATAAGGCATATCTTGAAATTACCACAGCAATTAATTTTTAATCAAGCAGCCATCACAGAGATGTTTTATTATGATTGTGGACAGGAACCTTGAAAGCAAAGTTTGTATTACCTTTTTGATTTTTCATTTCCATATTCCTGTTCTCCCTTCCTCCCTTCTCCAGTGCTGATAAATGCTCACATATTGATCAAAGGGTCATAAACATGAGAAAAAGGAATTACCTGTAATATTACCTAATAAAACTCAGAACAAGATTGCTTTATTTAATACTTTATGTATTTTTATTCTAATTTATGTAATTTATAGTGCTAAACTTCTGGAATGTGTTTATTACAAAAGATCATTAGCAAAACAACTAAGGATAGGTTTAGTCTTTTGACTGTGTTTAAGGTGTTGTTTACCAAATTTGTATTGAACTGGTACTAAACTCCACTGTGGGCTTGAGGCTGCAGAATACAGTATAATTCATACTGAAAGATTTGCAAAAGTTGTATGGAAGTTGAAAATGTGTGGGTTTGACAGCTTCTGCTGGGAGTAAGTAGTGCTGTAAGAACAGGATAAAAACAACCTCCCTTCAGCAAAAACTACCAAAGGCAGGCACATTGTACAGATTATTCCATGTGTACTCTGGCGGTGGGCCTCAGCCACGAACAGAGAGGAATATCTCTGGGTGTTTCTTAGTGGTGTGTTCAGTCACTGACTCTCATTGGAACAGTTCCAAAGTGCAGGACTTGAGGCCAGTTCAGTGGGTGAATGTCTTGCAGCCATGAGGCTGTAACAATGAAACAGTTTTCTAGCAAATTCATACACTTAATTTTTATATTTTCACTTTTTCATATTCTGTCATTGAATTAAGCAAAAAGTCCTTAATACACACTTTATCAAACACAAGCAAAATTTTTAATAGCCAGTGTTATGAGTGTGTATTTGATTCCATTTTGTTCTAAATTCTTGCCAATAAAATGGCACTCAGCCTGCTGGTTGAGTGGATTTGTGATTCTTTCCAAGGATCAGCTGTGGATTAGTGAAGTACAGCTGGTGTGTTTCTCACGCCAAGTCGTTTGGGCACTTTTTTATTTTTAATGTCCTTCTCGAAATAAATCCTGCCGCTGCCTTTTCTAGAGATTTCATCTTATTCAGTAGTAAACTTCTTTTATCAAACTGTATGTTAATGAGGCTGAGCAAACAGGCATTGCCCAAATGACTCTTTACCAAAAGGTGAATTTAAAGAGATGTTCTTTGTTTAGTTTAACAAGGGAAAATCTTGTTTAAGGAGTCTAACTCGGTAGTGAGTGAAGCTGCTAGTGTGAATTGCCAGTGATCTTCACCGGCAGGAATCTGTTAGAGACACTAAAGGAAACCTGATGCCTGCTTTAATAGGGGATGGTGATTGCTCCGTGAATGTAAAAGCAGCACATCAGCCATTTCTGCAGTAGTTGTCATCAGATTCTCTGTTCTCTGAAGGACTAACATGAGTATTCATAAGAATGACCACTTTTGTACTTAAAAGCAATAAATAGATGGGATGAATGATGAAGAATGCTAGTGACTTCTAAAATGTCTAAGAAATATATTACAAAGTACTTCAAACCTTGTTCTCTGTGTAGATATGTCTGCCCAGTCAAAATCTCAGTTTGATGATTGAGGTTCTTGAATCTTGGCTCCTGTTTGGATTCATGTACAGTGATAAAAAGATTAATTTACTATCAAGAAGTTCTCAGGTGACATTTTCACACTATTCTTTCTCATGCAAAACAGATCCTTCTTGGAGAAGTACACAGTAACTGGCACATTTAAGGTTCTTCACCAGACCAGTCTGAAAAGCAATGTTCCAAGTCCCACCTTTCTGTGCTGGAAAAGTGAGGAGGTGTTTGGTCTGCGTAATTTGGCTGTGCAGCAGAGCATGTGGAATTACAATGTGCTGTCATCAATTCCTGCTCGTAGCTTTGAGTTCTGCATCTCTTTTATTCTGCATCTCTTTTATTCAAGCATTTCAGTGCTTGAAAGCATTGATCATAAGCCTTTCCTTTTGGAAGGACTCCTTTAACCTACAGCCTGTAACTGTAAATCAAGCATATTGCTTTCTTGTTAATAAAAAGTGCAAAGTACTGAATGCTTCATGTGTCTTTTCTCAGACAAAACAAGCCTGTGCTGTTGTGCACAGATTTGCTCACTGATAGTCCTGAAATAGCATTTTGATAAAATTAAGATTGCTGGCAGTACTTTGAATAAGGTTCCCATTTCCTATGGGACTCTTGTTTCAGAATGCTGTTTTCTTTCCTCTGCACCATTCTTGAATAGCTGCTGGGGGAAAAAAAAAGTAAAATATCCTGCTAATGCTTTATGCCAGTGAGCTGTAATTCTGTAGTAATCAGAGTTCAATGGAACAGCACATTCAGCAAAGCTGAACAGTGCTGAGAACATGTCCTGAGAGCTTCCAGCTTATCCTGAGCTTTGCAACTGAAAGGCACAAATCATCTTACCTAATCTTTCATGGGAACTTCCAGCCTGCAAAGCCAATAAAATAAACACACTGATGCTTTCTATCACTCCCTGAAAAGGCATGCTTTAGGCATAGTTTAAATATACATATATAATTTGTATAGATGCCTCTATCAAAAGTGTGAACAAAGTAATTGATGTAGTAAAGAGAGTTATACACACACAAGGAAGAATCCAAATTATTTTGTGCAGTGAATAGTACATGGTCAGTACCTTTATACCAACCTTTCTTAAACTCCTCAGTGAGGCTGAGTGCCCCTTGACAAGGATCTAGTACTCTCTTGGACCTGTTCAGGAAGCCATTCAAGAAGAAAAGGCGTGCATCATTTCAGGATTTTTCAGAACTCTGATAGTTCAGGGACAGAAGAGGATTCAAGACAAGAATATATCCAGCCTGTATCTGTCAAACCACAGCCTTAGCACCAGCTAAGCTAGGAAGAGAGTGGTAAGCACTCCAGGGACATTGAGATAAAGGCAGTGGGATGTGTGGAAATACCCTTTGATATCTTGGCTTTTAGAGCTGTACAGTAAGAGAACTCTGCTCAGGCCTAGCAGCATTTATCAAGAAGCCAGTATGCAAAACTTTTATGTGACTTCCAGTAGAAGAGAGCCAGTGTCATACTAGAGAAGGTCCTAAACAGACCCAGGCACCAGAGAGTTAAGATCACTATTAGGCACTTTTCCCCCTCTCCCCTCCCTTCCTCTCTCCTTTTTCCCTTCTCTGCCACCCTTCCTAAGTGGACTGCTACATTTTTGCTGAATGAATAAATACCATGAGAGTTAATGTAACTTTATTAACTAGTAAATGTATGGTCCAGAGTGCACCCACAAGCTCCTAATGAAAGGGAAAGCAAGCAGAGAAGCCATCTAAGAGAAATTCTCATGTTTTCCAGCCAAAAAATATCTGACATAAAAGTACTGCAAATATCTTGATTAACCAGAGCACTGCAATTCTGTAAGTGTAACTTGTTGTGGTATAGCTTTGATGAAATACAAGAAACATTCACTCTTAAAAGGCAGGCTAAGGAGGCTACTGTGCATTCCAGCAGGATTATTACAGAACAGGTCTTGGAAAGGAGATAATGGCCCAGATTTCAGTATGCCACATGAAAGCAGCATAGATGTGATTGCTACAGCTAAATTACCAGAGATTTCTAAACGTTTTCGAAGGTGTTTGTAACATATTGCACATGTACTTTAATCCATATATATGAGGTCTGTATTTATGTTTTGCACTTTACAAACAGAAAAAAAAATTTGTGTCTGCCTTAGCAAGCTCTCAGTCTCACTAGCAGGGCATGAGTGGAAGCTCAGATGCTTTTGATCATATATTTTATACTTCCACATCTCCAGTGTTCACATCTCAGATTAGATCCAGGAAGATACCAGATCTCTTGTAGTGATTTTCAATTTCTTATGATCTGTTCAGATGAGTCAGCATGAAAATAGGCACAGAGATGTGGTCACGTCTTTCTGTATAAAGCCTATTACAGAGTTTCATTAGAAACTCTGTTTACTTGTTTTAAGTTTATTTTAGATTTCAAAACTTCTGCTTTGCTCTACATCTGTGTTCTGTGTTTAATGAACTTCCCTCACACTGGACAAAAAAGCAGTCTTGTGATGAGTATGGCAGTGGCACAGGGTAGGAGAATGAAGAGCAACATCTTGTCTTTGAACTCACTTCTTTTTTACTTTTGGTGTGAGAAACATTTGAACAAATTAATTTGACAGACTTCTGTTGAGAATACATTAATTTATTGCAAAGTATACATTTGTTCAATATCAGGTATCACTCTTGGTTGTTGTTCCAACAAACATCAGCTGTTGGACTCGATCCTTTATAAATATTTTGCTGTTAGACCTCTGTGCTGAAGCATCTTGTGGCTTATGCTGCTCTGTTGGTTGCCAGTGACAGTGACAATTCCTCTCTGGTTGTTTTTGTGATGGTGCATCGGGCTGGGTGTGTGTCCTGCACACCTCTCAGGTGGACTGGTAGCAAAGCTTAAGATCAGCAGATTAATGCATGTGTAGAATGGCATTTAGGGTTAAGCTTAGATGTGCTATCAGCTCTCATTTTGTGCCTGGTGCTGCTGTACAGAATCACCAAGTAGGTTAAATTATCACAGTCTTTACAGAGGGATATAATAAAGCTTGGAGCTGCCATATTTAAGCATGCTATCCTCAGTCAAAGAGAACTTGAAGATTATCTTGAATAGAAAGATAGAAGATTGTCTGTATAAATTTACTTGCTGACTTGTACACTAAGTGGCATTTCAAAGTGGAATTATGGTATTTAATCCATGTGTTTCTTTTGTCTAAGTGCTAGTCTGAGGAGATGGTTGGAAATGCCAGTTTAAAGGGTAAATCATGCACGTCTCATGGCATCTAATGAAATTGAGCATTTATTCAGAAACACTTGCATTTTTTCAGCCACTATTAAACTTGGTAGTAGAGAAAATACTTGCATAAAAATGTGAAACTAAATACACTAGGGAGAAAATTCCTAAATTCCTTTTAGCAGTTATACAGCTGAAGATTACTGAAACTAAATAAGATTTAGAGATTTCCTCCCTTCCCAGTAATTCTTTGAAGAATTATTAACTTCAGAATCTCTCTAACAAGAGCATTTGCTGCTTGCTGGCATTTCTGTTTTAATTACTGGGGGGAACATAATGTGTTTGACAAAGCTGAAAGCTGCAATGTCTCATACTATTTCAGTAATTTACTGTGGTTTTATCTTAACTTGTGTATTGATCAGCGGGACCTGGAGTTATGACAGCAGATTTCCAGTGAAATGTCCCATGATTTCAGAATGCCTCCAGATTGTTTGGCTTGGGACTAACACTAACTTCACAAACTTTAATCAGCAGGTAAATAGCTGTATATAAGGCTAAGTGGGAGTTTGTGCATTAATCCCTTCAGATGAGCACAGCTGGTGAAACACAGAGTGTTCTCTTTATTGTAAAGACACTGTTTTGTGCATATGTAGACATACCTTTGACTGTGAACAGCTTTCTGGGTATGGCATTTTGTGGCTGTCTGTGGGTTCATCATGGCTGTAAAATTAAGCACGTGTGTAGGCATTTACAGAATCAAGAGTTAAGTAAATGCCTTTGTGTTAAAAGCTGGATGTGAGCAGTCCAGGTAGGAGTGGAATTCAAGCACTCAGTCCCTCGGGGAGGGGCTGGCATGGATGGCACTGATTTGCTGCTTGAGTGATCAGCATTTTTTTCTTTGTCACTGCTTATCTTTAATGTTTTCAATGTGTGGTTGCTGAAAAGCTGGTAGAGAGGTTTTCCTGACAAATTCTAGCTTCCTCACATTCTGTGGGAATTATCTCTTTCACACCCAGCCAAGGCAAAACAGAGAAGGACAAGTTGTGTCCTCTATCCTTGCACCTGCAGAGTTGTTTTGAGCACCGGGAAGTTATTTTCTTTAGGAATACTATTTAGAAATGGGTGATTTGCCGCTTTACTGGTCAATCTTGGTGGGTGGTTAACCTGAACCAATCATGTAATTTCCTTATTGGGCACTACCCTACAAAAGAAGCCTTCCATGGAAGGGGTTTGGCTCACTGACCACCAGCCTCTGAGCCGCCTCCATGGCGTGATTCTCGCCGTCCCTGGCGAGTAAACAGTGACATCTGGTGGCCCCGCCATGCACATCAATGGGTCGTAGGTTGGGAGGGAGGGAGTGGATTGTATAAAGGAGAGAATAAGCACAACACTTTTTTTACTACTGCTGCACTGTGTGGTTTCATCAGCTCCTACTTAAGGTCATAATATGTTTGCTGGGGATAATAGCCTGTACTTCATGCTAGGTAGATATTCCATTCCATCCAAACCACTTCTGTTCATGGGTTATACTGTTCATTGATTACACTTCAAGGCTTTTGAGTTGTTGTTTGTATCAGCTGTTCTACATCCAGAATGCCTGCCTTCATTGGTGTGAAGAGGGTTTATGATCATTTTGCTATCAAATTGGTTCTTCTTTGGGGTTACATTTTGGCTTTTATGAATGAATTCAGATTTATTGGAGCTCTAGAGGCTACAGACAGTGCTGTGCTTTAGCCCACAGTTCAGTATGGGAGGTGCCAGCCCTGCCCTTTCTGTACCACAGCCACCTCACCAGCAGCTGCAGTGATGTGATTATCTCATCATTTCTCATCTATTCTGGCATCTATAGCTGTGACATTTGTATTAATTCTCATGGAGATTTTGTCTAGTTGGTAGTGTTTTAATCTGTGAAATCCTAGTCCTTGGTTCAAGCTTTAATTCAGCTGTGAAAAAATAGAGGCTTCCTTGAGCTGCAGTTTTTCCTTGTAATGACAACAGGTTTGGCTTGTAAGTAGCGTTTGGTTCCTCTCAAATGATGAAACTTAGACCCAAGGGGATTTTGACACTGGATTTTGTGGTTTTGCCACTCTCTCCCTTCTTCAACATTTTCTTAATTATGTCACATTGTAATTAGTTCTCACTCCTTTGTGACTCGCATTTATAATTTACTGGGCATTTCAAGTTTGGATTTGCTCTGATAATGACTGTGGAAAGGAAGATGACAATACATATCTTAGGTATTTTTCATGTAGTGTCTCTCAGTTCCTACTCGTACAGTTTTACAAATAGTCTTACACTAAAAAAACCTGAAACATTGCATCTTACAGTGCATTTTGGTATTTCAAAGTTCAGCTCCCACATCTGCTATCCATGAATTTTACTTTTGATCTATGTATGCATGAGTGTCTATGTGACATGGCTTGAAAGCTCTCGGAGAATGCTACATAAACATTGCAGGAGAAGAAATTCAGGGGGAAAAAATTCCCTTCATACTATTTGAATTAATTTGCTTTTATTAGATGAGTAGTTTCAAGACCAGTAAGTGTCTGATAAGAAATGATACAGTGTTTTTGTGTTTATCCATTGACAGACACACATCTGGGAGAGACTAGAAAATGCATCAGATCAGAGAAGTGTGATGTGTTTTATCTTATTGTTAGAAGGGCTGTTAGCTGCATTCAGTGAGCTATCAAACATGCCTAACAAAACTTAACACTTGCGAAAAGTTATGTGAGCTGTCCATTATTCCTACATAAAAAAAACTCATTACCCAGGTATTATTAGATTTGCAGCACTTGTAATAGAACTTGTTACTTTTTGAAAGAAATAAGTTGTTTGCTCTCAGTGAAGCAAGCATATTTTTATGTTGGTAGTGGGAGTAATAAGGATGTGGTTTGACAGTGAAGGATGCCATCATAATGTTTTTTGCTGTGGACTCCTTATCATACATGAAAATATTGTTTAAATCAAAATATTGTTTAAAACCAAATTAATGAGTTCTTCCTTGCTGCTTACTCCCTGCAAGCATATGGGTCCAAGGGAATTTTTTTCTGAGACAGTCACAGTGAGGGCAGCAGAGAGATGCATATCTTTATCCCTTTCCTTCACAGTGCATTTATATCAAGCCATGTCACAAAACAAACTCCAAGTGCTGTGAGCCTTCCCCATAGTATGAGTGCAGGCATCCATGAAAACTATCTTTTGTCTAGTGGCCTTTTCTCTGAGAATGTAATTTTTTTCACTCATGTGTGTTATTCCTTTGAACTCTGAATGAGCACTTTGGCTGAACTTGGCAGAATTATACATTTGGAATTAAATGCCAGCAATTTCTTCCTCTTACCATGCAGAATTTTGTCATAGGCTTTTCAGACAGTAAGCACAGCAGACAGTGGGCTGTTTGCCCTTAACAACAGAAGTCCACGTTTATGAGGTTTTAGCCAGCTTGGTTAAGGTTTATTTTACACACATTGTGTATAAGGCCCTTTGCTTTTATGTGGCTGTTCTCCAACCCACCCCAGAACATGCTGGTTCATTCCTATTGTATTCCATAACTATTGTGTTATTATCATTACATTTTTATAGCAAGAGAATTATGTGTTTTCTGAAGCACTGTTCAGAACGTTCAGTGTAGGCATCCTGACAAGCTGTGGCATTGCTTAGAACACCCAGCCTGAAATGTGTATTTTTCAACATTGTCAAAACTTGTTCTTTATTTGCAATAGCAAGTGAGGAAAATGTCCTTACTGCCTGTTAGAGGGGTCTTTAATCTCAGTCACCTTAAAATGAAGTCCTTAACAGCTACAGTTTTGTTCTTTTTGGGTAAATGCACCTAGCTTGGTTGTCTTTCCTGAGTCTTAAACTGAGGTGCCAGAGCAGTTATGGTGTTGCTGAAGGGAAATGCTGGCAGGCTGCATGTCAGTCAAATTTCTCACAAGGAAAGAGTCAGCAAAACTTGCATTTGATTTTTAAGAACACTGTGCTTTCTCAAGTATGCGTTTCTGTCATTGCAGTTTGGGCTAACAAATGGAAGAAAAAACACACAGGGGTGATGTTTTTCAATATTTGTTCTTAAAATGTGTCCTGCCTTCCAAATGCAGGTACTGTAGACACAACCCCCATTCTTACATAATGGCTGGCCAAGGAGAGCTTGTTCAGCAGCAGAGAGGAATTAATTCCTTTTTAACTTCCATTTCTATAGAGTACCTAGCCAAAAAAACCATACCACATTCCATGTCCATATTCCATTTTCACAAGGGAGTTAAGTGCCCAAATCACCTTTCTGTATTAATTTTTCTACTTGTATATCTTTGATGATATTTCTTGTCCAACAGGTCATCTTTTTTTAGTTCACAGAGTACTGCATATTCTAGATAGCAGAGGCATCCATAAAGGACTGTGAAATTTGATTTCCACTGGAAAAATAAACATCTGGACTTCATTGTATGTCCTGCCTTCATTTCTATGCTGAGTTTTCAAGACTCTTCCATACTCCATCCTATTTCTCGTGAAGCCAGCTGGAACTTTGTCTCACTAGGAAGACCAGGGTCTGGTTCTAAACCAAAGCTGCTTAAGCTGCATGCTTTGCCATTTAGGGTAGACAAAAGTTGAAATTATATCTATAAAATATCTTGCTGCTAGCCACGAGTAGGTATGTGTTCAGTACACTGGAGATACGTTACAGAAATGGGGAAATAATTTTATGGAGTGTTACAGGCTACTTGTGTGCACAGTGCAGTGTAGCAGGAGCAGGCACTCAGGCAGCCTTTAGCTCCAGACAGCAGGATCCTTAGATGTGATTCTGGATGTCACCATTACCTGTTGCAATTACATTGGCCCCTGGCCCGACAAGGCAAATGTTTAAAGTTAGAACACACAACTACCTTCAACACACAGTGTCCTGTGCTATTGGTAGTTTTAAAGTATTAGAAGATGCAAAAAAGCCTTTGTCAGCAAAGGAATTAATTATATTGACAAAGGCAACAGGGTATGAAATGCATGTGTGATATGTAAAAAATTAATGGCTTATTTACGACTTCAGCAGTTTTAGCACAGCATTTTGCCCAACTTCAAATTGTTTTAAAAAGGATTAGATATAATTAATACTGTATGACCTCCTTTTTTCTTCTTTTCAAAGAATGTAGAGCTGTACATCTAATGAGGACCCCTGAAAGGACTATTATGTCCAATTGTCTCAATTATGCAAATAGCATTGATATTTTAGCAGAAGGGAGGGTATACTTCATATTAAAAGTTTCAGCTCCTGCTTTAGCCTTTCTGCAGTGCCGGCATTTTTACAGCAAGTACATTCACTGTTTGAAGAGGGGAAAGGAGGTTTAACAAATTGGAGATTTGGGCACTATCAAAGTAGATTTGTTGTGCCTTGTTCCACCATGAGATGAAAATACCCTCTGGGCAGAGAGATGGGTCATGAGACTTCTAAAGGATTACCTTCAAAGGGAGTCATGAGATTGGTTTGAACAAAGAAGCTTGCTCACATGCTTATCATATGAGATTCTCTTCTTAAAGTGGTGGAAACCCATCTCCTTGGGAATTCTCATGAACTTCAGAGACTGGAAGTCCTAATAGTAAGATGAATGAGGAGTCTGAACAATAACCAGAAAGATGGGACAGAAGCGCAGAGTTAAATGCACTTTATTTATTCTAGCTGTGATTCATCTTTCCAAACTCTGAAACACTTCCAGTGACAAGCAGGTAGGACGTGATTTTAAATCATTTTTCATTTCATTCCTGATAGTCTTCTACCTTTTGTAACAGTGATATGCACAACTGAAATTTGCGCTGAAGAGCTGCATAGTGATGTGCAGTTGATGGGAGAAATAGAATTCCATTGTAATGACAACGTTCTGATTAGACTCCTTCTTAGATTTCTCATTTTGAAGGTTGTGAAACCTGAAGTACTGACTGCAAGAAGATGAAATGAGTTTTCAGGTCCAAAAATGGTGTCTCAACAACACTTCAAAATTTAAAAATTGCTTGGGTGTAACTGTAATGCGATGTAGAAATGCTGGCAAAGAAAGATCATGTCTTACACATTTCAGTATCTTGAATGCTAATTTTGAGCTACCTCTGCAGAAAATGGGGATGGAGTTCTGGGGTTTTCTTTGTTTTGTAGGTTGTGACTTTTCATTTTTGAGGGCTGTTCTGAGTTTTCAAAATTAGCCAGTAATAATACTTTCTGGAGCTCTTTTGTGGCAATACACCTTCTGATAAGCAAGCTTCTTTCTGCATGTATTTGTTTCTGGTTGAGTTTATCACGGTACGATTGTAGGTCAGGTATTATGGAAGTCTTAGAACAGAAAAAGGCAGAATTTTTGGTAGTTTCCTCCACCTCAATGAGTGTTGGCAGTGAAGGAAGTTCCCCAGTGAAAGATGTTTTAACAAACTTATCAGCAGCCCCATCACATTTGTACCCCACAGTGCTACTGCTGTCGTTTGAAAAAATGCATTCCTGCCTTCAAGCTTATTGGGCTGTGAGGTGAGAGGTCTCACTGAGCCCCAGCCTACCTGTGATCTTTGAGTATTCACATACCAATCTTTCAAGAGATTGATGAGCCAAGGAAGCTCAGGTTTGGCCCTTGTTACCCCCCAGCTCTTTAAATCCCAGTTCCAAAGAAGCTCCCAGCCACTGTGGTGTCCTTGCTGCCCTTTGCTGTGGTCCCGTTGGGGCCCTGTCAGCAGAACAGCAGCTCCAGGAGGGCGTTCCGTGTGTTCTGTTCCCCTGTTGAAACAGGGAATGTGGAAACACTTCTGTCCTATTCAAGTCTCCTTTAGCCCCTCTAATTCAGGCTTTAAACATTTGCTTTTCCATTTTTGATAATGGATTAAATCCAGAAAATGGAAACCTTTATTAAAGGGTTTTTTTCCCCTCTATCACTTTAAATCAAGTCATGGGTAGAATGTGGCCACCATTTTAAAAAGAAGGAACAATGTGATGTACAACATGATAAAGAAGTCCAGGAACATCACTGGGCCTACTGTTTTCTGTTCTATGACACCTGTTAATTCTGTTCACTCACCTCTACAGGGGTTTTAGATGCATAAGGACTGAAGAGATTGCCAGATTTTCTGAAAACTGTTTTATCTGTAAACTACTAAATCTCCCATTGCCCTCACCCTTTGTAATTATTTCAGCCCTGAAATACTCAGGTTTTCAGGAAGTTGCCAATGAATGTTGACAACTCTCCGGTGTACATAATGCAATATTTTAAACATAAGTATTTAAAGTCCGCAGGAAATATTTTAAACCTTGAATTCCAATGCTTTTATAAGGGTTTCTGGAAGGTTATCAGAAATAATTTTATGCAAACCCTGCAGCCCAAGAGTTTAAATAGCTGGAAATTCTTTTTTGAAAATGACAGAAAGCAGCAGGGAATACAATGTTTCTGATTGTGACATATTCTAGGAAAGGTGTTTGGTCTTAGCTAATGCCCAGAAAAGAATTGCTCTACTGAGTGTGAAATTAGCCACAGAAAGCTGCAAATTTTCAACAGCTCAAACTTCTTAACAGAATTCTACCTGAAGACTTGCTGTCAGGAAGACTCTGTGTGCTGCAAACTAATGTTAATTTCTTCAGGGACAGATTGGCTAGCTAGTGTATTGTGTACATATGTGAAAAAAAATGTGCCTAGTTACAATACGCAGAAGAGAGAACTATATGTTTGTGATATCTTTTCTCAAAATATGTATATGTTCTGCATCTCCAGAATTTAGAGACTTCTGAGATATGCATATATTCTTTATATTGTGATTATAGAAGTGCTATAGTAGCGATTTTAGAAATTTGTAGCAATGTTAAAGTGTGTTTTGTTAATGTGCATCTCAGTATGCCTTAAGTACTGGCTTTTTGGCATCCCATTTTGAAAATGTCAGTATAATAAATTCTTCAAGCCCAGTTGTTTAGTGGGCTTTGCACTTCAAGTAGTACTAATTACAACTGTTTACTTAAAACAAACTCTCACAGATGAGTAATATTCCATGCCACACATAGTCATTATCTTGAGATGTTTTATGTTTGTGTTTTGCCCTGTTTCCTAAAGAAAAAAGGTCTCAAACCATACTATTATGTCATGTATAAAAAATAAGCATGTTTAGCTGACGTGCCAGAAGTTGTATTGTTTTCTCTGAACTAGGAACTTGTAATCTCATATATCAAAGATGTGCTTATGCTTTTAGCCCCTTTTCCAAACAACAAGCACATTTTTATTATTTTTTCTTCAATAGTCATTATTCTTAATAATGTGGACTTGAAGGGCCCAGATCTCTCTGATGGAGTCCAAATCAATGTTATGTTGCATCTGCAGCGCTAAGTGCAGGCTAGTCTTTTCTGCAGGCATGATTAACATCTATTGACACAATTTTCTAAACCACAACTAACCAGGAAAATCAACATGTGGGTATTTTTAGTAAGAACTATTCCTAGAATTAGTTTTGTATTGAGGGAAGTACCTTGTCATGTCGATCAGGTTGGTTATATATTAAGTGAAATACATAAAATTTAATGTTAATTTAGTAAAAAACTGTCTATGTGTGGGAGTGAGAGAAAATTCTCTTCAGTTGCTGCAGCCCTAGACATGCTTCTTCCTCAGCAAATAGTGTCACTCATTTGCAATAGTCAAAGGACGATTGGTCTTTGTAGAGCTAGCTGTTGTGTTTATTTGTGCTTATATTAGCAAGGTGACTAGTGGTTTAGGGTCTTGATTTTGTTGTCCTGTGATTTACAAACCAGATATACTGATTTCCTGTCATTTCTGTGGGAGGATGCTTTTCTAATGCTAAAGACAACTAGCAAAACCATATAGTGGAATAATATAAATCCAGTATTAATTCACGCTGTTTCTCAGTAACATGTTGATTTCTAGGCTGAAGTACAAGAATTAGCAGTGGTTTGGTTTTGTTTTTGTCATAATTTAGGAGACCTGTTGCCAGTTTACATGGAGCAGGACAAATATACCACTGAACATCTGAAATATGTGTTTATCATAACTAGGTTCTAATTAATACATTCAGGATTTGCAGTAACAAGCAAGTTTGAACTTCACTACTATCAACAAGTTTGGATCTGCTTTTTTTAAATTTTCTTAAGAGGTGTATGGAAAGCCATTGGCTGTTGGTCTGAAAACTGTAGCTGATATATCATAGGCTTTTAACAATTCATCCATTCCAAGGCTGATAAAAAGTGGGGTTTTTTTCCAAACTCACAAGAGACAGTATGTGTGCTTACATCTTTCCTCGAAAGACCAAGAGCATTTCAGTCCAGAGAGAGAAAAGTACAGAACCTGTAAAAAGTAAGGGGAGAAGGTGTCCATTTTCTGCCAGTTAATGTTTCTGCTCAAGTATTTGCACTGGATTATAATGAAGCTTTGGTTAAGCAGATTAAACAGACAAAAGCAGTGAAACTTCAAAGGCTGACCAAATGTGCTGAGGTTTTTATTTTCCCAGTCTGTAGTGCCTGCTTTCGCCTTCCTCTCATTAGCACAGAAAAATAAGCCAGTAGAGCATAATGTGCTGTGCCTGTGTAGTGCCTGCAGCGCCTGGTTCCTGACGGGGTTCTAGGGGTGAGTATCGAAGGGTTTTAATAAACCTCCTGTGAGAGGGGTTCTAAGAGCAACTGCACAGCTGAGAGTTCAGCTGTTTGTAGAGCTCATTTTAGATAGCAAGATGCAAAAGCTTCCTTCCAAACACAGATATTAAATCTGTGACTAAACCCAACGGTTAATTAACTAATTTTACTTGGTCAAAACAGCAAAAGAAACTCTGTGCTTTGGTAAGCTGCGAGGAATGAAGTAAAGCAGTATTCACTGTCATGGTGTAACAATCCAAATTGATTTGATATTTCTAGGTTGCATTTTCCAGTATTCCCTACAGAACAGTTAAGTGTGCAGCATCTGTTACAGTTTTTATTTTGAAGAGTGTTTCCTGAACTGTGGGATTGATTTGCGCTTTTGTGCTGCTTAGTCAAGGAGTTATCAGAGACCACACAGCAGCTGGAAGTTTAAATCAGGGGGTGAAAGTGAGTATGTGTAGAATATATAAAATAAGAAAACCTAAATTAATGAAAAATTTAAATGTATAATTTTAAAAGTACAGAAATTATGTAAACTCTGTAACAGGTTCCTGTTAAGCTCATTTTATAATGTTAAAGTTCATAAACTAATAGGCTGTATATGAGAAGTAACAACACTGGACATAGTTGTAAAAAAGCAATGAATTTGTACACTGTGTGGTTTTAGATTAATTTTGAAAAACTACCCTAATTCCATTCAAATGGACTATTTTTGAATCTCTGAATATTTTGAACTGCCTAAATACCTGTGAATTAGCAAAATCTTGTTGTGAGTGGGTAAATGGCATTTCTTTGATTTAATCACCCACCTCCACATACCACAAAGCCTCATGGGTCTCTCTGTTGGGCATGTTTTCTCTGGACTTTTCTAGAACTGGACTGATGCTATAGAACAAAGGTATTCCATTTCGAATAATACTATTGCTAAAATTTCATTAAAAGAACCTTTTAAATATTTTTGGAAGAAAGGCTTTTAAGTTTCATTTGAAGAAGGAATCTGTGGAGCCCAGACAGAAAAGCTGACCAAGACACACCCATTCAATATTAAATTTAATACTTTTTCCGTCATATTTTGCTACATGATCAAGCTCGTTATGCTAAAAACCTGAGATACATGCCTTGTCATTTAGAAAGCTGTAAAGTTGTAAGTATGGGAAGTTTTGGCTATGAGTTCTTGGCTCTTCCTCACTGTTGTGCTGTGAGATCCCAAAAAACTCCTTCTAAAATGACATGAGATGGTTCTGCCTTGGTAAATCATCGAGATGAGTGGAGAGCAGAACTGCAGGATCTCCCAGAACACTGAGTGTCCAGACTGGCTCAGGGGCACCTGAGGGAGGTGAATGTTTGCATTCCTGGGCACGCTTATGGACACTTTTTTAATGCAGTAGAAGCTTTGTTTGGCAACTTAACTTGCAGTTACTTGCAATGACGGAACTTGAAGTAGTCCTCTGTTATTTCAGACATAGTGGGGGAAATGAAGGAGCCAGACAGGAACAAGTCAACAAAGAAAGGAACTTCAGAGGCAGCTCTTGCCTCACATGAGAAAGAAAGATGAGCTATGAAATCCTGGTCATCATGCTGTAGCCTGTGCAGCACTGAGGGAACTTGGCTGATCTCTAAGCTGCTGCTAGACAGGCTGACAGGCACCTGCAGTTGACTTTCTTAAGTCAAAATCAGCAAGGTTTTTAGTTCTTTGTCTAGGAAAAGTCCCTTTCCTTTTTTTTTTAGGTCAGCCTGAAAGTTCTTGTGTCATTTCTAGCTTCTGTGTCTGCAAATTTAAAATTTCACTTCCATGGCAGAAACTAAAGCAAAACATACGACATTTTTTTGCCACTTGAAAAGGCAGTTTTGTAATTCAAACTCAGAAGAGGCAACTTTTATCAGCAAGGCAAAGATATCATCAAATTTTGAATGTTCTTTAACATTTTTCATTTCTTTAAAATTAAAATACTCCTTTGAATTCACTTTTTAAAATTGGTTTGCAAGCTGTATAATAGGCCAACACAATTTGAAGGTCATTTTCTTCCTCCTGTTTCACAGATACCCAAAGAGTTTGTGTTTCTTCTGCCACGGGATCTTTCAATTTAAAAATTCCTTCTGAGACACATCTCGTTCAGAGTAAGAGGCTGTAGGAAACACTGCAACTTGATTTACAACAGGAAAAAATTATTTGAGATTGTTAATTAAGAAGGGAAAGTTGTTGGGGAGTGCTTTCTGCATACAAATAATAATACTGAAGTGTTATTTGGAGTAACTACTGTTATCTATTTATTTCACAACTTATGCTAATTTTCTGTAGTAGTTTGAGTCCTTTTACTGTTTACTGCAGTGGGAAGGAGCAGGGGCAATTTTGGTAGCAGACTTTGAAACGTCATCATCTCTCTTTATAAGGGTTTTTACACACATTCGAGGTTTGAATTTTATCCAAGTCATAGAAAATTCACATCCCTTCATGAGTAGATATATCTGGTGTTTAAAAGTGATGTGAATGAATTTAGTAGCTGAAAATAGAAGGTGAATGTTTCTGTGTCTGCCACACAGACGTGTATCAGTACGTTTCTTTTTTTTTTCTTTTTCTCTCTTTTAAGGGTCAGAAGGCTTGGATAGAGAAGACCTTTTCTAAAAGAGAATGCATCTATGTAATTGCCAACAACAAAGATGTTACCAGGTAACATTTGACATTTTTGTTTCAACAGAAAAGCTTGATACTAGAGAAACTGAACTTGATTTGGGTTTAGATGTGTGAAACCCAGTTTAGTCACTGCCCCTAAAGGGAGATGACAGGGGAACAAAAGCACAAATCATGCTTGCACTCAAATCTGCACAGAGCTGTGGGACATGTCCCACAGAGATGAGAAGGCAGAGAGCAGAGAGGTGGTGAGTTGTTAGCTCCTAGCTTTGCAAACCATAATTAATTCATACTGAATTCTGAATGCAAGGGTGCAGTAAAGTGGCACCATCTTTCACAGTTGGTATGATACTACCAATAGCAGTAGCAGATAGGGGGATTTGATTTCTTACTCCAAATTTTAATATGTAACTCCATGGGCTAGCTGTGTATAGTGGTCCAGCTTGTGTGGATAACAGAGCAGTTAATGTCACATGCAACCTGTCACCTCTAAGTAAGAAACAGATGGCCAGTGCTCCTGTTCTGCATTCTTCCTCCTTGCCTGTGCTTGTACCTAGAACAGCTTTTCAGTGCATAACACAAGTGAGGTGCATTTTTTTTATCTTTGTGTGTTAAGAAACACCTGAGGGCTGTTAATTCTGACATATATGTGTATGTGAGTGGTGTTTCTATGATTCATGTACAGCAAGGCATGGGCAGTTGAAAACCTAATTTCTGATTTATCTTTTTTGTGTTGAAGATACTGTTATCAAAGTCACTTCAAATTTTAACTTACAGGTGCTGCTGTGGCCAGCTCATTAACCAACATATTCCACCTCCTCCAAGTATAACAGCTAATAAAAATGAAGAAGAAACGAAGCAAGTGGAAGCTCAGCCAGAGAAATGGTCTGTTAGTAAACACACCCAAGCATACCCAACTGATGCCTATGGAAACCTGGAATTCCAAGGAGGAGGACATTCAAATAAGGCCATGGTAAGGGGCATAGGGTACTCTAGGATATTTGTTCATCTCTTGTGTTAGCTCAACAGATTCTCGAGTTATCTTAGCAGTAAAAGTAACAGCAATTCAAACTTCTGCAAAAATTCTGTTTTTCCTCTCTTCTTAAGAAACCAAACTTAGATTTATTTGAAAATGGCAGAACTCTCTCTTCAGAATGAAAGGCAAACAACCATTCTTTGCACAGACAATTTACAGAGCAGGTTGAGTGGTAACATTACACATTGCTCTTTGCAGTACATCCGTGTGTCATATGACACTAAACCAGATTCTCTGCTGCATCTCATGGTGAAAGACTGGCAACTGGAACTGCCCAAACTCTTAATCTCTGTCCATGGAGGCCTCCAGAACTTTGAAATGCAACCTAAATTAAAGCAAGTGTTTGGAAAAGGTTTGATAAAAGCTGCCATGACCACGGGAGCTTGGATTTTCACTGGTGGTGTTAGTACAGGTAAGCAATTGCCATTACTTTCAGTTTCCTTAATAATTCAGTGATGTGCATTCACTAATCTTTCCCCCAGGCGGAAGATTTAAGTCTACATAAACGAGTCATTACTCACTAGACCAAAAAAGGAGTTTTGTAATCATTTGTGTTGATCTCCTACCCAGCCCAGACTATCAGATTTTTCTGGGTCAGTATTGATTTGCATTACTTGGTGTTTCCCCTGAAAACAAATTCCTGCCTTTGTTTCGGTAGCAAGGAATCTACCACTAGTTCTGAAACTCTTTTCTTAGTGCTTGGTTATCCTTGTAGTTAAGAAGTTTCCAACTCCAAATTTGCCAAGCTTTAGCTTCTTGTCCTTCTTTCTGTACAAAGATCTTTCTATTGCTAAAAGTGTATTTCCTGATGCCATGTTTTGTGTCCACTGAATAACATATATTGAGATGAACAAGGGTACAGATTACACTGTGGCAAGTTAGTAACTGGGTCTTTCACAGACTTCACTGAATTCAGCACAATGTCATGAGAAGGACTTACACACAACCATTACAAAATAAAACCAAGGTTTTGTCTGCATTGCATGTTCTGCTATAAAGTAGAGATTCCAGTTTAGTGGTGAAAGCAGCCCAGTAGCTCTGTGAGAGGCAAGAAGAAAATTCTGTTGTTTGGTGATCAATCTAAAGTGCCAGAAAAGAATGAAATTAATTGTACCTATAGGTGTCATTCGTCATGTGGGAGATGCCTTGAAAGATCATTCTTCCAAATCCAGAGGACGAATATGTGCCATAGGAATTGCACCATGGGGCATTGTAGAAAACAAAGAAGATCTTATAGGAAAAGATGTAAGTGTTTAAGGAAACAGCTGTCTAACAAAATACATTGTTTAAATTTCTGAAGTATTACTTTTTTCCATTTCTAAAGCATGCCTAGAAGGTGAAATTGAACAATTTCTTAAAAAATGCTGTTGTTTGAGAATATTTCTCAGGTTGTCATATAATGACCTCAAAGTAAATATGAACTAATGAGGTTTTCATTGCTTTCATTAGTAAAGACCTCTCTGTGGTGACAGTTTTGTGTTGTAACTTCCGTGTGGCACATTGAGACTTCTATAAATCACATGAGGGCCTTTATCTGTGCAAGGCTGGCATTTTTTATAGATGGGTACTCTGGAGTGGCATATGAATTACTAGGAACTCCAAATAAGAATGTATTTTCTAATGCACTAAGAGGATTATGTAACAACACAGTGTATGAACAAGGAGAGCACGTTAATGAGCTTAGGGGAACATGCAGGGGAGTGCACAATGTGACTACCATCCTCCAAAGAAAAACAGTGCTGTCAGGAGTTCAGATTTGGAATGTAAAAGCAAGCTCTGTTTCTAGTTCTCCTCTGGTTTGCTTGGGTTGTTTCCTCAGAAGACTGAGTGTGCCTCTGTTGGGTGATGTGGGGCATTTTTCCATTTGATTTTTAGTTCTAATCCAGGTGCATCTCTCCTCTTGGCACACAGGTAACACGAGTTTACCAAACCATGTCAAACCCTCTAAGTAAGCTCTCTGTGCTCAACAGTTCCCACACCCACTTCATTCTGGCAGACAACGGCACATTAGGTAAATATGGAGCTGAAGTAAAGTTACGGCGTCAGTTGGAAAAACACATTTCCCTCCAGAAAATTAACACACGTAAGTACAAGTGGGCAAATTGTAAACATAACATCCTCAAGGAAGGGAGGGAAGGAGGGCTTTGAAAAAGTATGGAAATTAAAGGCTTCTTCCAGCTCTTTCCAGTGGAAATGTGATCAGGAATGTGGGACTGAACTAGAACATGTGCTGTCTGATAAGTGGTGAAAGAGCCCACATTGAACCAGGCAGAAAAAGCATGGAGAAAGGATTGCATAAAGAAGAAAATTTGGCAAATAATAGTGAGGAGAAGCTTCAAAGCAGTGAGAATCTAAGGGAAACACAAAGAATTTGTGCACTTCTAGGCTAGAATTCGTAAGCATCAGTAAACACAGAGAATGAGGGTTTTTTTACAGTTCCTGTTTACAGGAATCCTGTGCAGCCCAGTGATTTCTGATTCTGAATGTTCACATGAGCATGTTATTTTCTCTTGTATATGGATTTGTTTCATTTGAAATATAAAAATTCTTTGATCTTCCTGATAAACTTTGCAGGTATTTTTAATGGCAATCAAGACAATTTCACCTTAATGCTTTCATATTTAGAGTTTTGTCCAGTTTCAAAAATTCTTCTGGTGATTATGGCCTCACTAAAATAATTTTCTAGGACATTGTTACTTAGAAAAAAATTCTTTTAAAAGACATATTTTCATTAACATGCAAAAAAATTTAAAGAGTGAAATAAAAAAAAATTATTTTAAAATAACCCCATTATAAATGGTCTCCAAAAATGTAAAGAGTCTTTGAATTCACACTTCAATTAAGAGCTACTGGAGAATCAACATTAGTTCTACCAGTTGCCTTTCTTACCTCTTACTGGTGCCTCTGTAAACTGTGTAGGTCTGTGAAAATAAGAGAAAACAAACATCCTGAATGGCAATTGCATTGAACTCCACAGAATTTCTAATGGGGTCTAAGTGCTCTTATGGGTAGAGCAGAAAAATCAAGTAGAGTGCCAGGTAAAGCTAAAAGGCACAATTAGAAATCAGCCATGGGTTATCCAGATGTTCTGGGAAGTCTCTAAGTACTTCTGTCTGCCTAAGAAACAGCTCAGGAAAATGCTGCCCCTTGCCTTTGAGCATGGAGGCAGTGCCAGGTACTGCTGCCCACAGATGGAAACAGCTCCCCTTACCCTGCTTTTGTCATCTTTGTCTTCTGCAGAAGTGCTAGCAGAGCTGTGAGGTTGTAAAAGGGAGCATTGGCTTGGAAGATCAGGAATTCAGGGCCCAGGGACAAGCTGTTCTGTGTCATTCCCTGTAATACCACTGGGGCTTGGGGATATTGACTCCAATTTAAGTAGTGTTTGATGATTTTTGTCATGAGAAGGGCAAAGCTGGGAATACACAGAGAAACCTGTTGTGTGAAGGGCTGCAGTACACCTGCTAGTAACAACATACAGGGAGTTGTTTTGTTTCTTTTTAATCACTCCAAGCACAGGCATCTCTGCTGGAAATCTCAGGAGGAATCACTAAAGATTTCATGGACACACAGGCTGGCCCATGCTCTGTGACTCCTCCTTATCAGAGCTGGGGTGTACTGACAGGAAGAAATCAGGAAGCTTCTACTGTTACTGTGCATAGTGTTCCTGTTCTTCAGAGAGGAATCAAGGTTGAAAATGTGAAGGTGTTCTCAGCCAAACAAAAAACCTGCATCTTTATAAAGCGCTGGTCATTTCACAGGTTAAGAACTGAATTCAAATGCTTATGATAGTGGAATTAGCATTCAGGTAATGTTTTGTCCTTCATTTCCCCAAGTTTCTTGTGACCAAGGCTACTGAGACCATGTGACCTGTGGGCTTCCCTTTGTCATCCTATGCCTGGAGATCACAGTGAGGCAGGGACAGCAAAGGGATGCTCAGCTGTCGTCTCTTCCATCGGCCAACCATTTCAGCCTCATGATAAAAACCCTAATTTAATTTTTTTATCTTAGGAACGAGCATAGGTATATCACCTTATTGAAGACTTCCCATAGGTAACCCATGCAGAGTTAAAGCATCAAAGGCAGTAGCTGGGAGCCATCTGAGTAACAGTGAAGCTGCTGAAGCAATAGTTTCGTCATGTTGGCTGCTTTATCTGTACCTGGTGTCTGTCGGGAGAGGTTACAAACATCTACCAACACTGAGTGAATAAGTTATCAGTATGGAGCTAATGCAAAAGCAAGGGCAGAGAGACATCTTGCTCTTTTCCTTTTGGGGCCATGAAACAGCTTGTGGATGTTTTTCCTCACATTGGCCATGAAATGGCCATCATTTTTCCTAAGCACTCTGGTTTGAAGTGATGCTCTGACACAGAAATCACATCCACTTATCTCAATTTTTGAAGCTATATTTCAATGACACTCCTTTTTTTTCTTGTTTCTGTCCTGTTTTTGCAGGACTGGGGCAAGGTGTTCCTGTAGTTGGGCTCATAGTGGAAGGAGGTCCCAATGTGATCTCCATTGTCTTGGAGTGTCTGCGGGAAGAGCCCCCTCTCCCAGTTGTGATCTGTGATGGCAGCGGGCGAGCATCCGACATTCTGTCATTTGCACACAAGTATTCAGAAGAAGGAGGGTAAGGTTTCAAGATCTTCACCAAAGCTGTGTAGGACTATATGCTTTGCTTTCATAGAGCTTCATTTAGAAAAGCCCCCAAGGACAAAATGCTGCTAACAGAGGCATTCTGCTGTCAGTCAGCTTTTGTTGCCCATTTGATCTTAGCCCTGGAGGTAATGAATGGGAGTTGTTACTACTTTGAATGCATGGGATGGTCCTTTGAAATGGGCTTGCTCTCAGTCAGCAGACTGTTGTACAAGCTTCATCAGGGTTTGCTGCACTATACTTGGTGCTGGGTTGGGCATGGTAGAAGTAAGGACAAGTTCCCAGGAGTAACTCTTTTCCTCAGGCCAAGGCTGAGGTTAATTACGGAATGGATTTGCAAAATTTGTACTGCCTGATTCTGCTGTGTTGTAAGAATGAACTTCATTGTCCCAGAGAGGCAGGCCAGCAGTGGAAATGTTGGACTTCCTTCATTCTTTCACCTTACAGGCGAACACCAAGTATATTGCCTCAGTTAGGGTATGCCATACCTGTCTTTTGCTGAAGATAGAGCCTGTTTACTTGACTGAAGTTGAAGCTTGGCTTGGATTAAATACTAAGCAGACAAATAGTGTTGCAAGCAGTGTGGATGTTATTTGCTGAATTAGGAGAGCAGCTCTTATGCTGGATTTCGTTGGTGTTTAGACGAAGCACATATGCAATTGCACCAACAGTATTTATGATTCAGCAACTTTATTTTCCTTTCTGTCTAACAAAGTTCCTTAGTTTAGATCAAACTTTGCTTCTTTTTAATCTTTCTTATTCATTCTCCCTTTCAGCTCATAGGAAATTGAAAGAGCTTATCAGGATCAGTCTGAGCTATGCTCACTGCATGACTTTCCCTCCCAGTGCACAGGATGCAGTGTCCAATTTTTTTCTCCAATAATTATGTTAAGATAAATGTATTCATCTAGTAAGGCAGATCTATAATGAGAATTTTTTGTCAGTCCAATCATTTTCTCACAGTGAACTTTGAATTTTACTGCATCTCTCACGTAGCTGCTGGTAATATTTGCCATAATCTGAAAATACATGTGTTTTATTAGGAAATGGATAACAATTGAAGGACTATTTCATATTGCTTTGGGAGATCAAGCATTTCTAACCTTTCTAGGATGTTTTCAATCTGATTTCTTTAATTATCTTTTGGATTATTCATTTGTTTTTCAGTTGGGTATTATGAGGTTTCAGATGCACTAGCAAGTTTAGTCCTCTGTTTCAGATGATAACCAAGGTGACATATGAGAAATGTGAAGTATTTTGGGGTTTTTAGCTGTATGCAAAGGGACTTGGAACATTTACAAGCAAAGGTAGGGGTCCTGTAAGGCCTAGTGATAAAATCCTGAATACTGAACTTGTTAACAGAAGTGTATCTATGATAATAAGAAGAATACCTGTATATTATTGTTACTTAAACAGCAGGCCTTCTGCGTATCTATTCATTCTGGCAATGTCTTCTTTTATGTCTCATTTTTAATTTAGGATAATAAATGAATCTCTTAGGGACCAGCTTCTAGTTACCATCCAGAAAACCTTCAACTACAACAGGAATCAAGCTCATCAGCTGTTCGTCATTCTTATGGAGTGCATGAAAAAAAAAGAACTTGTAAGTGTCCTAAAAGTAGTTCACAACGGTAATTTCTGTCACCAAACTTCACAGAGTACTTTTAAGTGCAGTTTTCACAGGATTATAGTTTAAACTGTATTTTTTCCATGTAGCTCCATTAAATGTACTAATTCATTCATAAGCAGAGGCCAAGATGGGATTCCATCTTCTGGTGAGCCTCAAAAACAAATTTCAGATTCTTCTCCTGTGTAAAATGACAGGAATCTTATTCCACGGACTTCAGCAAGGCAGACTAAGACACTGCAGTAAATGCACTACACCCAGGATCAGCTGCAGAAAGTAAAGATAATTGAAGAAAAGGTTCCTAGGAGCAAGCGGCATTCAGAGTGCACCAACACAGTTTTGGTTTTCTGACATAGTTACTCTTTAACAGCCTTTCCTTCCAGAAGAAGGGACTTTCAGGCCTTTCAAAAGCAACTGAAACATTGTGTTCCTGAAGATCCCACCCTTTGTTGCTCCTGGTTTGCTGCAGGTCTGCTCTATGTGCTGTACTACTCGCTCAAGTTCCTCCCACATCCCAGATGCAGAGAAGCGTGTGCTCAGGAACAGAAAGTCTTTGACATTCACATCTGTCATCTGGAAGCAGTGTATTGAAATTGTCTTCACGGTGCCTTTGCAGGCAAAATGAATCCTTGAGTGTTTGACTAATTGTTTCAGTGAATTTTTGTGACTATGAAGCCATCGTGAGCACCATACACACCCCTTCATTGGAAGTAAAGTTGGTAATTGTAGTGGGTTGAATCTGAGTTGATAGACAGATTTTTAGACCAATGATGTTTCTCACAATTTACACATTTAAACTGCACGGAAAGGGGGGAGTTTCCTCTTGTTCCAGCTCGCCTGAGGGAGGTGGGGGAGCCTCGGAGCCTCCGGGCCCCGGCCCCTTTCCCCTCTCCCTGATGCAGCAGCACGGACCCTGGGTCAGTGGGGAAGGAACCATCCCAGAGCCCAGGCAGCTAAACCCAGCTGTGGGCTGGCACAGAGCTAAACCCAGCCCTGGGCTGGCACAGAGCTAAACCCAGCCCTGGGCTGGCACAGAGCTAAACCCCAGCCCTGGGCTGGCACAGGGCTAAACCCAGCCATGGGCTGGCACACGGCTAAACCCAGCCCTGGGCTGGCACACAACTAAAATCTATCCCGAGCATCTTCCTGGGACCAGTGGGTCCCTGTTCCCACATGGAGCCAGCGGGAGCCTCCGGTCTGCAGCCAGCACACTTCGGGCTGAACTGAAGAAAATACCATGCAGCCAGCAGCACAAAAAGAGCGATCTAGTTTTCCTCAATATTTTCTTATTCTTTTCCCCTTATGAAAATAACTGATTTTCCTGTGCTTGGCACTTGGCTGTGTCAAGGCACTTGGCTGTGTCAAACGACAACAGTAATAAACATGACTCTGATAAGCTGACTGAAAGACAGTTGCCTTCCTAGAAAAATTGGTTAAAAGAGGCCACAGCTGCCTCAGGCAGACTGTCTTGAATTTAAAATGTGCATCAGAGCAGGCCTGGTTTACTCAGCAAAATTCAGACACTGTCTGTGCAGCCTAAGCAGACTTATGGTTTTCTGTTGATAGTTTTGTCTGTTTTTGTTAACTAGTAAGATTTTTTTCTATGGTTCTTATTTTCCTAATGTCATGTAGCTTTGCATTTATGTAAAATATATTCTAACTGCTGAGAAAATTGCTATTCTCAGTAATTAATGTGAATAGTTGCTTTTGGAAAATGAAGAATTTGGGATTTTTTTGGTCTGCATTCGGAATTAACTTTGTTAACATAGAATATTTGGTTATTCTGTCTTTGAATTAATAATCTTCTAATATGTGGTTAAATGGCTAAGATTTACATTAATTTCTGTTTTTAAAATAATTGAATTGTAATGGCCTGAACTAAGTAAATGGAACTATAAATAATTACTTTTCTTTATTTGGTTCTTTTTGATTGTCGTATGTAACACATCCTGCAGCTAAAAAATATTTGAGTGTTATCATCAATAAAAGGAGGCTATGATAATTATCTTGGGTAACTAGCAGTTCCATTTCCCTTACTACTGGAAAGTAATAGAACCATCAGAAAATAATCAGTTTTGCATGGCAGTTTTGTCACCACTTTTTAAAATTCATGGGTTTGGTGAAGATTTTCAACAAGTTTGTCATGTTTACTAATGCAGGGATATTTTAGGATAACATCATTGAAAGAATTTAATTAAACTCTTTTGCGAAAATTAAATTTCAAAGAAAAATGTAGCGGAACTGTACTTTTTGAAAAATCTTAAGTTGTAGGAAATAATAAGGGTGCACCATTCTGCTCTATTTTCTATCCAGATGTTTGGTCTCTCTCCTTCCTGTGTTGTAATTTTGTGTGTTTGGTTTTGTGCTGCCCTTTAGATCACCGTGTTCCGCATGGGCTCCGAAGGGCAGCAGGACATTGAGATGTCCATCCTCACTGCTCTCCTCAAAGGTGGGTTTTCCAAGCACTAAGGAAGCACAAAAAGACCCCAAGAAGACATTGCTATACTCTGAGGTTCACTCTTAGTGTTTAAGTCTTTGATTTCTTCAGTTGGATTCTGACAAGTACCCAAACGTGTTTGGTTCAAATTCAGATCAGCATGAAGCATAAAATCTTGATTGAAAGTTTTGTGTGGCTTTCCTCCCCTGAAAGCCTGGGATGGGAGTGCTGCAACAACTGTGCTGCTGATATTTCAGATCCTTTTGTTGCAGTTCTAGCATGCATTAATAAAGTTAGAAAAAAAACAGTGGGAAGATAAAAGGCTACCTGGATTTTTCCAGATCTCAGATTGTTCCATTTAAACCTTACAGCAATAGGATTGGTTCCATATTTATTTGGGGTTGGTTATGTTGGCTGAAACAACTATTTTCTCTCTGAAGGTGTATAGTAGTTGATACCTGCTCAGAATGGGATCACTGGAGTCCCCAAAGCTAAGGAATAAAGAGAGGAATTTTTACACTCTTATCCACAGTATTAATCAGAGGAGCTGAGAGGGGTCTTTTAGGAGAGTTAAATGTCTGTGTTTAGCATCAGAATAAAAGTCTATGTGGAAGCTTTAAAAAAAAAAAAAAGGGGGAGATAATCTCATTAATCCCTTGGAAATGGAAGATACTATTAATTGATTTGATGAATCCACTGCCTTGTGGCAGAATTATTCTAATGGTAGTATGATATAGAGCCAGGCTTGCTGTTTTCCCGTTATTGCAGAAGGTTTTCCAGTTCTGTTTCATCATGTGTGCAATATGAAATACCTGTTTCTCTTTAGGTACCAATGCATCTGCTCCAGACCAACTCAGCCTGGCTTTGGCCTGGAATCGTGTAGACATTGCACGCAGCCAAATCTTTGTCTTTGGACATCACTGGCCAGTAAGACAAAGTTTTCTTTGTCCTTTTTGTTTGTCAGTACTTCAAATTAAGTAATGTAATATTTACACCTTGGATTTTGATGCTGCACTAGCAGCAATGGTGAAACACTTCAATTCATCTGCATAATTAAAATCCTCTATTTAAGCCATTTTCATGTCTCACTATACTGATGTTTTTTTGCTTTACTGTGTGAACTGTCTGATGCTGAATTACTCTGAAGTGTCATGAAGAGAACAGCCTGAGAGGGGCTGTAAGAATGAAGGGAAAGAATTTCAGTGGGTTTTTTGCTCAGTCGTCTTTCTTTCAATAAAATGGCACTCAAAGGAATACCATTCATGTGCATGCTGTGCATAATGGAGAGATTGATTTCATTTGGAAGACTGTATAATTAAATTTTTTTAAATATTACTGCATATGCAGTTTTATTCCTTCACTTCTAGTAATGTGATGATTTCTATATTCAAGGTTCATTAAAATGCTTATACAGGGAGGATTTAATAATCCTAAAGATTATGAAGTATAACTGCTATTAAGTGTTTAATTGGCTGGAATGTCCCAGTCTCCATATTATTGTGATTAGATTCAGAGGTTCCACCATGAACTGAAGCCTGTTACTGCTTTGGCCTGTTTCATACTTGCACTGTGCAGCAGGTTGTGGAAGCAGTACCAGCCAGTTGGGATTCACTGCCTGGGTCACAGAGATTGCTTTCAGACCAGCCTGTGCTGCCACTTGGCAGTTGTGGTTGCTAAAAAGCTGGCAGAGAGGTTTTCCTGAGAAATTCTAGCTTCCTCACATTCTGTGGGAATTATCTCTTTCACAGCCAGCCAAGGCAAAACAGAGAAGGACAAGTTGTGTCCTCTATCCTTGCACCTGCAGAGTTGTTTTGAGCACCAGGAAGTTATTTTCTTTAGGAATACTATTTAGAAATGGGTGATTTGCCGCTTTACTGGTCAATCTTGGTGGGTGGTTAACCTGAACCAATCATGTAATTTCCTTATTGGGCACTACCCTACAAAAGAAGCCTTCCATGGAAGGGGGTTTGGCTCACTGACCACCAGCCTCTGACTCGCCTCCATGGCGTGATTCTCGCCGTCCCTGGCGAGTAAACAGTGACATCTGGTGGCCCCCACATGCACAGGCAGCCGCAGTTTTGTCCAGGCTTTTGAATGGATTTGTGGTAGCTGGGCAGAGGAGAGTTTTTAAGACTGTTAAAACCCCAGGAAAAAAGCCTCGTTAAAGGCTTGGTCCCATAGTTGTCGGTGCAGAGTACAGGAAGTTGTAATCCAGTTTTCTTGTCTGTGGAGTTTATGTAACCTAAGCATTATCTGGAGCAAGTTAAGCCTCCAAATCACAGACTAGTAGTGTGGTAAATGTGTGCCTTTGCCCTGGGAAGATAGGTTGGAAAGGGGAAGGACTTTAGGTGTAGACTAAAAGTGTCTCGAGAGGTATAAACAGAAATACTGTCTGCAGAACAGAAATGAACGAATGAGTGGCTCTGAGTGGCTCTCTGTCCTCTCCTCTCTGCTCTGCAGTATGGATGCTATTTGGCACAATGCAGCATTCTTGTTAAACTCTTTCGCTCCAACTCCTATTGCTATTTATTTTGTCAACTACTGCTTTCAGAGAGAGCAAAGGAACTGAAGTGTCCCAATCCTCTCACACTGATTTTTTTGTTTTTTAAGAGAAATCCTCCCCAGTCGATCTCCTTCAGTGCTTTGACTTTCAATGTTACTAAGTTAGACATAAAAGCTTTTTAAAAAGGGTCAAACTGTGACTATGCAAAAAGACCATTAAACTTAGAGAAATTATCATTTTTATTTGACTCAATGTGAGAAGTGGTGACTGGGGGGTGAGCTTGATAGGAGTGTGCTCAAATAGTTACTGTATGATCAGTTAGATTTCTAATACTTTAATGCATTATAAATACAGCCTTTAGGCAGCCTTACGGCTCCTGATGGTACAGCTCCTGAGAAGGAGAAGAAATCTCCAGCACCTCAGACTAAAGGAGGCAGAGGGAAAGGAAAAGGGAAGAAAAAGGGAGGAAAGGCAAAAGAAGAACCAGAAGAAGAAATGGACCCAAGAAAACTTGAACTCCTGAACTGGGTGAGATGGAAGTATTTGTATTAAAACTGTTGAAGATTTTTTTTCATTCTGAGGTACAAAGAGAGAAGGAAAAGACACACTTTCATCATGCAAATAGAACTTTCATTGTGCAAATAGAAATAGTAGAACACTCATTTGCACATTTCCATAAAATCAGCAGTAGATTCTGCAGGAATGCTGTTCAGTGTTGGAGCCGAGAGTCCCTCTCTCATCCCACTTGCACCACTTGCAGCCATACCTCAAGAGTACAAGTCAGTACTGAGCTGCAGCATCTTCTTCCCTGCAGTTGTCAGAAGGAAATAAGAGCACCAGTGAACATCATCCTTCTGTGTATGTGTTAGTTTAACTTGTTCTTATCACGTGTTCCTATTTACTTTTGAGCAAGTAAGTCTCTTTTTCACATAATGTGTCAAGCATAATATGCCTGGTTCAGTTAAAAGTACTGAACAAAATGACTGAAAGCTACATGTTGAAAGACTGAAAGCTGCAGTTGTACTGCTGAAGGTTTGGACAACTCTGCTATCTCTATTCAATTGTACATGGGTAAAATGTTACTTTCTAAATTCTTTTTTACTTACAGACTAATCAACATATTTGGGAACTCAGTCCATTTCCTAAGTAGTGCAAATGGTTGTGGTTGTTACTCCACCAACTCGTTTGTACTCACATGGTCTAACATTCTCCATTCTGCTGTTCAGGTGAATTCCCTGGAGCAGGCTATGCTGGATGCTCTGGTCCTGGATCGAGTGGACTTTGTGAAACTTCTTATTGAGAATGGAGTGAACATGCAGCACTTCCTGACTATTCCTCGCCTGGAGGAACTTTATAATACTGTGAGTGAGCAGGAATACTAAAATGCCCTCTGATATCTTTGCCACTGTATGTGCCTTGAATCATAATAATAAACAGAAAGGTTTATTAAAAAGGGGTATTACACAGCCCTTGCTAGAAAGCTGTTCCTCACTGTAACCCAGTTCCTTCTTTTCACCTCCCTGTGGTGTGATGGCACATGGTTGCTGTCTAAAATTATGCTTAAGGTGCCAGATCGCTAATTATGTTCATGTTTGCAAAAATATGAAGAATTGAAGCTCTAATGGATCATGAATTATTTTTGTTTCAGAGGCTTGGTCCACCAAATACGCTGCATTTGCTAGTCAGGGATGTGAAAAAGGTAAGCAGTGTTACATTTCTGTGATTTCATTAGCCATGTAAATCAACAGTGAAAGCAAGCATAGCAGAGGGAACAGGCATTTGAAAGCAAATGGCAGCTGTTAAGAGAAGAAAAGTTAAATGTCTTCCTGTAGTAAACAGTGACATCAGTCTAAATCAAGTATGGCAGTGCTAATAATTTAAAAACTAGGGAGTTAACTAAATTTAGCTCCTATAGTGTAATATGGTATTTGCGATTTAGGTTGATGTTTCTTCTCTACAAGAAGCTCCCAAAGCAGCATTACAGGGGAGGAGTGAAAAGAAAGACCTGCTAGGTTAGCTGGAAGCTTCACTCATGAACACAGAATTTGTTTCCTTTTGTTTGTTTCCTTGTGTGTTTTCTAGTTACTTTTCTCCCACCAGTCTGACTTTTACCTGAGAGAAAATTTCTTCTGTCCTAAATTTGTTACTCATTTGTTTCCATTACATGAAAATTTGTTCATTATATGTGAATAGGGAGGGTCGTTGTGAGATTTGTTGTATTCTCTCTCGGAGGTTTTCAAGTTTTTATTCCGTAAAATTCAGCTACATGAAATCACCTGTATTTGTCTCTGCAAGGAAAACTCCCAATTATTCCAGGGAGGTTCAGATGTGGGAATTATGCAGTACTGTGTTAATGTATAATTCGTATTCATCTGCTTCATAGTTTTACACTTTTCCTATTCCATGGTGTCACTTTGAGTGTTACTAATGTTCCTCTGCATTCTGCTGTCTGTCTGTCTGTCTCTCCTCTTTTTCATTGTATTTTCATGCTCCCCCCTCAGCGGCAATCCCGAGGATTCAGTTGGGTTAACTTGGAGGTGATGTGCTTCCTTAGGGTGTGGTTGTTTCATCATAGCAGCTGCTCAGTGATGCTGTAGAATCAGTCATTGCTGTAGGGTGTAGCTTGTACAATGAAGCACTGCTTTTTTTCCAGTGGAGTCAATACAATTATCCAGCTTTGGTTGTAACTGCTAAAATTAGAATCTGCCTTTTGCTTTGATTCTGGGCTGCACGTTAATCATGGTCTGCATTGTAGTCTCAAGTGTAGATACAATGATGAAATGTAAGTTTCCATAAAAAAGTATGTAAAGTAGGAATGTCAGGATATTCACCATGAAATTGTCATTCTTTTATATAGGATTAATGACAATCAGTACAAAGTTTCTTAATTTCACCAATATAACCCTTGTAAACAAAGTAAACTTGTATGGACAGTGATAGATGAGTAAATCAAATGAAAATTCGTTCACAATTATGAATTCTGCTAACAATAAAACCAAAAAGCTGTGACCCCAAAAATTTTCATTATGTGAATCAGTTGCCAATAATTTCATACAAATGTTCAAAGACTGAACCCAGTGGCTGTAAATAATACCCATATGCCAATTTAATCATGACGTGTGTCTAGCCAGGCAATTTAATCCATGTCATGTTTTCTTATCCTAAATCTTTATTAAGTTGTGTGGTGTTTTTTTTGTAGGGAAATCTTCCACCAGATTATCATATCAGCCTAATAGATATTGGTCTTGTCCTGGAATATCTCATGGGTGGAGCCTATCGCTGCAACTATACTCGGAAAAGTTTTCGGACTCTTTATAATAATTTATTTGGACCAAAGAGGGTAAGAATGAGCTCATTCTGGGTGTGGCCATTGTGCTGATGGTAAAAAATAGGTAATACTCTCTTCCTTTGTTTTTGTGAAACACTGCATATGAAATTCTAAAGAAATGCTGCAAGGTAGAAGTTGAAACTCCAAGAGTGAAGTTACATAAGGAGGTTGTATGACATCTATGTTAAAGGATGTGAGGACATGGGAGGTGGTGAATACACTGATCTGGAGGTGAATTTCCTCCTATTCCAGTAGTTTACAATCAAAGGATTTCAAACTATGGTTTGTTTAGAAGCACAATTTTTTTTTGAGCTTTTGTGACCATGTGGTGACTTTAATTCTCAAAGCACTGTTTATCAAATGATTTATTTTACTCTTCAGTCTGAATTGAAATCTTTCCTTTGAGTGCAGGATAGATATTTCCTAACCCATTGCATTCCTGCAAATACAGTTAAAATGAAGACTAACTAATTGCAGGATTACTGGTACAATTATTTATAACAGTAAGTTTCATAATAAATGCTGTACATTTGTAAATGAAAATGAGTTTGCTTGGTATTTTTTGGTCTTTCAAATTTTCTTGCTATCTAACTGATTTTCTTTTCTGTTTTTTAATATTCAGCCAAAAGCTCTTAAACTACTGGGGATGGAGGTAAGTTGTATTTATTTAAAATACTGGTTTTATCAAAACATTTCTTGGTACAGTTCTGTTCTTGGTCTTAGCTTTTTCATTATTACTGTGGTTTACAGAAAATTTCAACTAGACAGAATATTCCAATTTGCAAACATTGTATGAAATACTTCTGACCCTTTTTTTTAGGATAACATCTTTGAAACTGCCTAAAGCTCTGCTTAATAGTCTTTAGGCAATTCTTATGTGTGTGTTATGTAATAACACACTTCATGTTGGAATGTATCATAGATTCACGTGTATTAATGCCATTCAAAAGAGAATGTAAGCCAGCAGTGCTAGTTATGGGGAAATCTCCTTTAACCATGAAATAACAATTTCTGTGCTTAATGATGCTGTAGCATAGAGAAAACATTTAACTGGAGTGAAAACCAAGTGTTTGAGCCGAGAATCTGTCCTCCACTATAAAACATCCTTGCTACTGTGATGGCACCATGCTTTGGAAACAGTCAGGCTGAGCCAGAATTTTGGGTCCTGCCCCTGTGTCAATTGCTTGTGTGTCTGCAGAAATTTGTAATTGAGCAGAAACAAATCTGTGATGATGCCTAAGAACAAACTCTGTTTTGGAAGTAGTTGCTTTTGTTTCTGAAAAAATGAAATCACTGTAGACCAGGAAAGCAGGTGCATTTCTCTAGGAAGTGGGACTTTATTAATGCTGTGAGAGTGCTCAGACACAGTAGGGGCTCATGCTGCTTGTGTTATAGTTGATGTGAGCCATACCCACACACAAATGCCCCATTTCCCCAGGCAGATAAACAGCTTTTTTCTCAACAGATGAAATCTGTAGAGAACCTCAGAAAGGGGTTATGTTTAATCTCTCTGATTAGCTTCCTTTTTTCCTACTGGCTCAAGGCCAAAAGCTCAGCCCCTCAGAGGTGCGACCCTTTTTGATCAACACTGATCACAGTGCTTCTCCAAAAGCACATTTTGATTTTCCTGTTTCTTTCAGTGAGAAATGTTTTATGTGGCACAGACTGAAGTGTTCTTTCCACTTGACAGCAGGTAGAGCCCTTTTTCCAAGAGAATGAAAAAGTTAAAAGAACATTTACATTTCTTTTGCTGAAGCAGTCAGTAAATTACTGTGACTCCATGTGGTTGGGTTGGGTTTTTTTCATTTCCAGTGTTAGCAGCTCTAAAACAGGAAGTTTAGATTCCTCAGTGCTTTCTATCTTACACATGGGTTTGTTTTTATTTGATTTTCCTAGTGTGTAGAGGACCTAATTTTTGGTCCTCCATCTGAGATTTTATGTCCTCTGCTTCAGAGATGGTCAATACTTAGTGCAGTTAATGACCCCTGACTTTTTCATAGAAGACAGAGGTCACCACTTGCACTTCTTAAAACTGCTGAAGAAGTAGATGCTCAATTGCTGAGCTTAAGAGTCATCTTTGGAAACTTGGGGTGGGAAGCTGAACTCTGAATTTGGATTTAAGTTCACATTTTGTTGAAAAACAGTGTATTATGCTGAGCTTGCTTGAACAAGAACTGATTTTGTAGAATAGCAATTTCTTTTACTTGCAATCCACTTCTGAGACTCGAATCAAGATCTACAATGATGATGAGCTCTGTCTACACTTATATATGCAATGTTCTTCCTACATTTTTTGAACCCTAATTTTCCCAATCATGGCTTTTCTCCCTTCAGGATCCTGCTTCATTGTCACTACTTCCCTTCAGTTACTTCCATGTTGGTTCCTGTAGTAATGGCCTATCCTCCCTATCCCTTTAAGAAATGGGACACTTAGTACCTTCCTTGTGCTCTGCATACGTAAGAGGAGATTACTTATTCCAAGGTGAAGACTCCCTTTAGTATGTTGCTGTTCTTCAGGGTGCTGTGTGCCTGTCCTTGCCTTTTGCATGTTGCCATGACCTGCATGTCAGTCTGAAAAGNGAGGAGGAAAATGCGGTCAGTAATGGACATTATTAGAAAGTTCTAATATCTCAAGAGTGCTAATTTTTCTGACTTTTCTGATTATGCTGTAGCTCACTCAGGTTAAAATCTCAACTGCGTCTGTGGGATAAAATCAGTGAAGAATTTCGGAGTGCATAGACTGGATTCTCAGAGCACATAAAGTGTCTGTGTAGTTCCATCGATTTATGGAATTCTATTGATATACTTTTTTAAAGAGGTCTGTTGCTCATGGGAATCCCTGCATAGTTAACAGTTGGCTGTGGTTGAGGAAAAGTTACTATGTTTACTGCTATACACTGATGAAATCTGACAACTTTGGTCTTCCAGGATGCAAATGCAGATACAGGCTCCCGAAAAGGGGATGAAGAGAATGGAAAGAAAAAACAACAGAGCCTTCCAATTGGAACAAAAATCTATGAGTTCTATAATGCACCTATTGTAAAATTTTGGTTCTACACGGTAAGTCATGATGGTTAAACTGATAGTGATTGTTTTTCTCACACCTGTGAAACTGAAAGGATTCCAGTGAAAAAGTAATAACCACGTGATAAAGCAATATTTTACTGACTTTTGTGGATTCTGATGAGTAAAGCACTCCCTTTATTTAGAGAAAAATGGAGACAGTGAAACAGAATGAACAACTGAAGCTTATGTTGTCCGCCTCTAAAGCTCCTATGTGCTCTGAAGGAGGCTGTGTGTGGAATACACCAAACTAAGTGCAAGCTCCACAATCCAGTCACTTGATCCAAACTGGGCTGGATTCTCTTGCTTTCTAAAGGTCTTGGGTCCTGTTCTGCATTGAAAAGGCCTTTAGGACCAAGAAGTAACCCTATAGTATCAGTGTTTGCCATTTGCCCTGTTGCTTAGGTGGGTGCAGCTAGATGGAAGCATAGATCCCAGTCTACTAAGACTTAATAGATACTTTTAAAACAAAACTAATCTAAAGTCAAATACTTATTTTTGACATGCATATAGTTTTCTGTTTATTGCATCAAGAATTATCTGGTGTTAAACTGTTACGGTAAAACAGAATATGTATTCATGCTACTGCTCATAAATTTTGTGTGTGCCCTGTAAAAGGGAGACTGGTTTCTTATGTGTTCTATGTGAGGATGCCTGATACCTGATAGGTCATAATAATATGTAGGTTTTTAGTTTTAGCACATATTAATCACAAAACACCATAATGATCCCTTTCTGCTGCCTGAGTTAATAATTTAAAAATGAAATTCCTATTTAATTTCAAAGAAAAGTATTCAACATGGTTTTACAGTGCAAAGAAATTGCATTTTAGTGGACTCAAAAAGCCTCAGGCACAAAGGGCCTGGTGTAGAATGCTTTAGAATTGCTGGGTTTGCTTCTTTCAACAAATGAGATAATTCAGTTGTCTAGATGATGTGTTCCACAGCATCTGTGATTCCTTTAGCTGCTGGAGGCCCATGGCTGTGCCAGATGGAGGGCATTGCAGCAGGCCTGCTTCCTGCAGAGAAGGAAATACTTGTGCAAGTAAGGGTCTTCAGCAGCTGAGTATTTCCCACTTAGCCTCAACACACAGGTTCCTATGAATGTCCTAATTAGCAAAATTATTAGGGAATGGAGCTAAGGAGGCTTTGCTTTCATGCATTATCAGGCCCCTCAGCTAAGAGCATCTGACTGCCTTCTGTCTGGTGTTTCTTCTCTGAAACAGATGCAGCCTTCCCTGCTCTTACTGAGTTAGGCTTCAGCAAGAACCTTGCTCCTGAGACTCGGAGGTACTTTAAGTAACCAAAAGACTTGCAAACCTACTGTCCATATAGGTGGGTTTAAGTAACAAGTGTAGGAAGAGAGACTGATAAAATCAGTTTGTATGACTCTGGCTTCAGCTGAAGAGTGTATTCTGCCTAGATGGGCTCAACCACATCATTACAGAGTGGAGACAGCAAGTGGGATATATGGCTCTTTATTTTCCCTACCCCTCCAAGCAGGTGCTGCTCAGAGCTTCCCTCCTTGTTCTGCCTTATATCTGCCTTGAGATGGAGGGTAAATATTTCACAGTGAATATTCCATTCTTTAGAAAACTCCACTTTCTCCCTGAAATATCTTGGGGTTTGTTATTGTTTTGCTTCCAGTTTTTTTTTTCCTCCAAGGTCATTGAATCCTTTTTGATTTCTTAATTCTAGATATTCAAGGTCTCAGAATTTTTAGTTTGGCTGGTCACCAAAGGCTGCTGTGCGGCTTGGAGACACCAGCACCACCAGTTTGACATTTACACCAGTGGTTATAGAAAACTGAGAGTTAGCTCTATGGGCTTACACCAATAATCCAGGGCTTTGTAATGGAGATTATTTTGTGTGTGTGTGTGTAAGTCATCTCAAGTAATGATCACTGCCTAATTTGGAAGGATCCTAGGATCCATCACTTAGAGTCCATAAAGGTTTTTTTTTTTCTTTTTTTTGGCAGATATCATACCTTGGTTACTTAATGTTATTTAATTACATCATCTTGGTGCGGATGGAACGGTGGCCATCAGTCCAGGAATGGATTGTCATCTCCTACATTGTGACATTGGCTTTGGAGAAAGTCAGAGAGGTAAAGCTTGACCATACCAACATCTCATAATCCTTACAAAGAAGCTCGCTCATGTGAAGAGATTATAGGGATTATAATGGCTTGGACTTGTGCACAGGGTTCAGGAGCCATACAGGAGAGAGAAGAATGTCATATTCTAAAATATACTAATAACTAAAAATATTCTTGCTAGAAACAAATTTTGCTGACAGTGGAGGGCGCCTCAGATACCTATGGAATATGATAAGATCGGTCTTTTTTCATGACTATTACTACAAAAAAGTAACTTGGAGTTTTTTCTAATTATTTCTTTGTTTTATGTTTGTTTGTTTCAGATTCTGATGTCAGAGCCTGGCAAGCTGAGCCAGAAAGTCAAAGTTTGGCTCCAGGAATACTGGAATATTACTGACCTGGTGGCTATTTCAGTATTTATTGTAGGAGCGATCCTTCGCCTGCAGAACCAGCCTTACATGGGTTATGGAAGAGTGATTTACTGCGTAGATATCATTTTCTGGTACATTAGAGTACTAGATATCTTTGGTGTGAACAAATATCTGGGACCTTACGTCATGATGATTGGAAAGATGGTTAGTGCTTAAATTGCTATAAATTATGTTTCTAAGAACTCCATGGGACACTAAATTCCATTCTGGTTTAAAAAGAGATTTTCTATCAAGTAGGACTCTGAATAAGGCCTGTGAAAAGTTGTCATGTGAATTTCACACACACACACACAAGATGTTATACTCATGCAATAACAGATTGCAGGTACAGCAGGATCATCCAGAAAACCATTGGCTGTGCACAGAAGATGGTATGGCAATGATTGTATCATTTCTTTGCAACCACAGAGGAGGTCTGTGCTGAAAGCACAGCATAGCACATTTGATGCAAAGGAGAACAGGGATAGCAAAGATTTTAGCATTTTAAGTATTTTTAAATATAATCTGGTATTCCTTTAAGTAACTGCTTTCTCTGCATCTGTATGTATGCTTAATTCATGAGTAGTAGTTAAAGAATTATGTCAAAAAGATTGTCTCTTGCTATTTTCTTGTTTGCTGTAATGCATGCTGGCAGACAGACCTGGGTACCACTGTGCTCCCTGTTTGTGCTGAGAGCCTCTCTGTGGTCTCTCCATGCAGATGATTGACATGTTGTACTTCGTGGTCATCATGCTCGTGGTTCTGATGAGCTTTGGGGTAGCCCGCCAGGCTATCCTGCACCCAGATGAGGAGCCCTCCTGGAGACTGGCTCGCAACATCTTCTACATGCCCTACTGGATGATCTATGGAGAGGTGTTCGCTGACCAGATAGACCGTAAGAGTAGAATTCATAGTAAGAGTCTGTTTCCTGTTTCTGAGGCAGATGATCAGATCCAAATTAAAACTGTTTTTAATTTGGAGGTAGTGTTTTTGCTTTAGGATTATGTTGTTGTTGTTTCGTTGTGACAGACCTGAGACAGAACAGTTTTTCTGCTCCCCACCTGCATGTCTGGTCTCTTGGTTTATATTCAAATTCGGTTACCACAGAAAGCTATGTAGTCCAGAATATTCTCCTGTCCAAGAGTGTGGCAGTGTTAAGTGTTCTGTTTACTTGCAGGGATTAACGGAGATCATTCTGAAATGCTCTTTTCATCCAAAGGTTTACTAAGAGTCAGTTCCAACAAAAGAAGAAAAAAAATAAATCCCTTGTGCAGGAGGTTAAAATACACGTCCTTTCATCTCCAATTCACAGGCAATGAGCTCATATATTTTTACTCCCAGTCATACATGTCTGCTTTCAGAAACGTTTCCATTTCATGAATCATTCATGTTGTTCTTTTCTGCACCTATGGGAAAACAAAACAAAAAAAAGCAAACTCTACTTGATTAGCTTTGGATGTGGAAATAGCCTTTTCTATAGAAAACCTGCTTAGTTTTAAAAAAATAGCTGTCAGTATTTTAAAGGAGATGGAAACTGTCCTGTTACTGCTAGTTTTGTGTTAATATTTGAAATTTGTACAACAGTCCAGTGTGCAGCTGGCCTCTTCTAGTGTATATCATGTAGTTTGCACTTTATCTGAAATGGTACAAGCTGCTCTTTTGGCTTTGTGTATGTGTTATTTCAGTCACCTGCATATACTGACAGGTAGGGAAGTGGAAGGCTGTAGAACCTGGAGGTCTAAGTTCAAAAACATAAAGATGCATCATCACAAGAAGCTTTTATACCAAATGTCATTAAAGTGTACTTTAATTGTTCAGAAAGGAACGAAGCGTCATTAGTCTGTTTCTACAGTGTACAATCAGATCAACTTTGTTTTCCTAATGAATGCTTGTTTCATTAATGTAATTTAGGGTACAGTAATTTACTCTTGACAAATGAAAGGTCAGGCCAGTCATCTGCAGTCTGATACTGCAGTTTTGATGCACATGAGAGATCCTGAGCTTATCCTGGCTCACAAGTGGGACAATTCTCCCATGGAGAAGGGACAGTGGGCTATCCCTTATCTCACTGTGTGCATCAAATCCTACTGCAGTTTGAACAAAGAATGTTTGGCAGTGTAGACAGTTTGATTTCCTTATAAGTCAAATCTTTCTTCAGCAGTGCAAAAGATTTGGGGGACAAAAGGTTTGGGCTTTCTGATTGTATAAGTCCATCTACAGAAGCTTTGCTGTGTCAGTAGCCTAAGCAATAAGCTAACTTGGAATTATGTGGGCTTGAGTTGTTTTAATATAAAATAATTCTTGCTATGCAAGGCATTCTTCTACACTGCCTTAGAATTATTCTGTACATTTCTCCTGTATGGAAGTCTGTGGACTGACTCCTGAAGGTCTTTTTGCTTTCAGTAAGAAATTTTCACTCTATTCTGGCTGTGGTTCTCTGTAAACACACCACAAAAGCAGCCTCAGAAGTCATTGGGGAGTGATGGCTATGGACTGACTCAAGTGCTAATGTGTGGCTTTGGCAAGTGTGGTTGCTAAAAAGCTGGCAGAGAGGTTTTCCTGAGAAACTCTAGCTTCCTCACATTCTGAGAATCTTTTTTTTCACACACACTCTAAAGAAAATGGAGAGTCTTCTATCTCACACCTGCACTTGTTTTTCACAGTATTGTTTGGGAACACTGAGAAATGTTTTGAATATGGGTGTCTTGCTGTTCAACCTGTCACCTTTGAGAGGTGGTGGATGAGTAGGCCAATCATGCAATTTCCTTATTGGGAACTACACTACAAAAGAAGCCTTCCATGGAAGGGGGTTTGGCTCACTGACCACCAGCCTCTGAGCTGCCTCCATGGCGTGATTCTCGCCGTCCCTGGCGAGTAAACAGTGACATCTGGTGGCCCCCACATGCACAGGCAAGGCTCGGAGGTGTAAACAGCCAATGGAAGAGGTATTACATCAAATTGTGCCTCTGGAGGAAGGTAGTTGGACTTTGTCAGCTGCTTCTCTGAGAATAGGGTGTCATCTGGAGATCACAAGTCACAAAAGTTGTTGGGCTTGGAAGGCACCTTCAGAGATCATCCAGTTGAACTTTCCTGCTCAAAACAGGGTAAATTAGATTAATCTCAGATTGTTTAGGGACTGTCCAGTCATGTTTACAATATCTTGAAGGATGAAGACTGTGCAGCCTCTGTGGACAACCCGGTTTAAATGGAATTTCCCATCTTTTCACGTTTGCCCACTGCTGCTTCTCCTTTCAGTGAGAAGAGTCTGGCCCTGTGTTCTTTTCTCCCACACAACATCAGGTATTTATAACATTGGTAAGATCTTGACCTTCTCCAGACTAAATTACTCCAGCTTTCTCAGTCTTGTCTCATTTGTCAGACAGTCCAATCACTTCTGTGGCCCATGACTGAAGTACTCTGGTATGTCCATGCCTGATTTCTGTGGGGGAGCCCAGAACCAGACACACAAGTCCAGATACGGTTTCACCAGAGCTGAGTAGAGGGGAATAATTACCTCCCTTAATTTGCTGGTAACACTTTTCCTAATGCACCCCAGGAAGCTTCACTCTGTTTAGAAAACGTGCATGAGCAAGAAGTTATCAGCATCTAGTACTCAACAGAATCATATTTTTAAACAATAGAGAAGCCTGGTTGAATTTCCTTCAATAGTTGGATTTTTCGTACAAACCAGCATTTAGGAATTGGCAGGCAAGTGCCCAGACTGGTAGTCAAAATGGCCATTAATGATGCTGATGTTATTGCAGTGTACAATAGCATGCCTATTAATGGAAAAACAGCTATTCAAAAGAAACAGCTGACAGATTCAAAGCCAGGGTGGTTTAAAAAAAAAAAATTGAAGAATGTTTCCATAATAGCTAAAGGATCTTTGTGTGATAATTTTGAGTTGCTTCGTGTTCATGGTGAACCATGCCAGTTTTGTTTACTTGCCAGAAATATTTAAATGATCATCTGCCAGAAGCATTTTGTGATATATTATTATCATTAGTTTGCTGCCATATGTAACACTTGGGGAAAGCAGCAGGAAAAGGAAATTGCAGAATGCAATGCATTTTTAACAAAGATGTTTTTTCTCAGCATATGTCTCTACTGTTCTGACATTTGAGTTGCTTATCTTTTCTTGGCAGCAGAACTGTATTTCCAGTCACCTTTTTTTGGGTTCTGTTATTTTTTTATTCTATTATTCTCTTTTTTCTCTTCCTGCCTCCTTTTCTATTCCGTTCCCTTGGAATGATGTTCAGTCTATGCCATGGAAATCAATCGTAAGTCCCTGTGGAGAGCTGATTATCTCATTTAGCTGACTATGTTCATTAATCTTTTTCTTGACTAGTTACTCATATTTTAATTTCAGCACTCATCCAGTATTCAGGTGTGAATCTTGTTTTTCTGCTATAATAGTTTAATTTGAAAATAAGCCGACAAAAAATATTTTAATACAAAATACAGATTAAAGTTTTAACTGATCTTAACTGTTTGCTAAGACTTGTTTCTAGTACACCAACAGTAAAATAATTGGGTTTTTAAAATCATGATGCATAAGTGGCATTGTATAATTCCCTTTGATTACCTAGATACGATATTACTGTGGTTTTGGCATTATTTTAATTGGTCCATTTGAATAAAGTTAGGAATTGCTTAACTTTCCTGCTATACTTTTCTTAGGAAAACCAGGAAAAATGTAGGTCCAATGTTTGAGAAGCAAGTAAAATTAATGTTATTAATTACAGTCCAAATATCTCTTGAAGACCTCAGTAAATAAGCTTAGTCTGTTTTCAAAGAATTTGAAGTATTTTTCAAGCGAGGTTGAAGCATTGGGTTTTTTTTGCAAAATGTTTAAAAATACTGGGTTTTCTATTCACATAAACCAAATCTGTAATGAACTTTGTCAGACTTCATATTTGCTAAGATTATAGCTGAAGATCCTGTGGTTGACAAAAACTTCCCCTGCTACCAAAGGGTTCCAAAAGTTATCCTTATATTTGAAATCAGATATGTTGGTACTGCACTTTCAGACAGAACAAACTTGCTGCATTTACCCATCTCCAAGACAGTTCTTACCCAAGACAACCTATGTATTCTTAGAATTACTTCAGGCAATTATTTTATATTGGTTTAATCTATATTATCAATTTTTATCCCATTCTCACTAGTCTTATTTTGCTGTTACTATATAATTTTAATTTTATGATTTTATCTTTTTGGTAGCATTAACATGCTGGTAGCATTAACAGCCCCAGACAGGTCAAGTAATAGTCTGGGATCCATCTAGGGAGTCCAGTAAGGGGTAAAAAGATACAGGGCCAGTGACAAAAGGGTCCATCCATGGGACTAACACTGGTCCAAGGTGCATCCTGGAGGAGGGAGTGAAACGTGGCTCAGGCACGACAGGTGTGCAGAGGGGGCATAGGTGTAAACCCCCAGTGGAGCTGGTCAGGGCCATTAAAGACCTCTTCAATACACTGGGCCCTCATAAAGGCTGAATTTATACTCAGCAATCTGGTACTACGAAGGCAATGCTTTTATATATGTGGCAAGGTATGTTCACAGGCTTGGTTAAAGAATTTGGTTTTAATTGCACTATTAAATGTCTGTATACACATTAAGATCTTGTCTTAGACTATTACTGTGAGAAAAAGAAAATCCTTGGGAATGTGAAAAGGGAGCCACGCTGTACAGTAAGGAGTTGCCTCTCTGTTCATTAATATGGGGAATGTAGTTAGAAGCAGAATTTGAGGTAGAAATTATTCATACTTGGTCCTGGAAATAAACTGACAAAATTTGGCAACGTTTATGCATGTGCCATCATTAAATAAATGTGAATAGTATTTTTAAGTGTCAGACAATTTCTGAAAAGTATCTTTTCTGTTTTTCTTTCAGCTCCTTGTGGGGACAATCTTTATGATGATGATGGTAAACGCCTCCCTCCGTGCATCCCAGGGGCCTGGCTCACTCCTGCTATTATGGCCTGTTACCTTTTGGTGGCAAATATCCTGTTGGTAAATCTGCTGATTGCTGTCTTCAAGTAAGTAAACGATCATGGATCTTTGTCTTACTGTTGAGATAGAGTTTCTGTGGGAACCCATCAACTGATTTTGCAAGGGTTTGCATTCACTCTCAGAATCTCATTCTGTGAATGTGGCTGGCAAATACTGGCAACAGGGTGTACCCTGGAGAAGAGTGAGGAAAGGTGGCTTTGAATTTCCCAGAGATTGCAGCAGTGTACGTGGGAGAACCTGGTTACTTCCAGTTACCTTTTAATGGAGAGAGACAGGCCTCAAGGTTGCTCTGGAAAGATGAGAAATAGGATTCATGAAACCCTGCACACACCTGACAGAAACCCATGTAGCCACTGGTAGTCACAACACTGTAGGAGAACAGCAGAAAAAAACTCTGAACATCAAAAGCAGGAGGCATTTCCACTACATCATCTTTATATTTTTTTCTTTATATTTTTTTTTCTTCTTGTTTTGTTTTCCATTTAAAAAAAGAAATTAGGGCCTCGCAGAGCTCTTTCACAACTCAAAAAAATAGTCTGTATTGCCTTGAACCAACAGGAAGGATGGCTATGTGTTGCCAAGGTCTGTGGCCAATCCAAGCAGCACATACCTGTATTTGGATTTATCTGGAGTAAAACTAAATAAATTTCTGCTGCTTGTTCTTCCTACCTGCACTTAGGTTGCATGCATTTCCTCTTGTGATGTAGGGATCCAAAAGAAAGAATAACTACTTGCTGGCAATGCTTTCTGAACAGAGCACCTGAGAAAAGGTGATCCATTTTTGTTGCCTTCAAACATGGAGTGTTGGAGGGCTTGTTGGTGTAGGTACCTCGTGTCACAAATGCAAAAATAGTACTTTGTGTGCCCAGAAATCTGCAGCTCACAAGGCCTGTTTTTCATCTGATGTATGTAGCTTAAAAGGTCATGAATTAAAAGTACTCAAATGCCAGTCACATAGCTGGGGAGAAGGGGAAGAATCTTACAATGGTAGCTATTATTGGCTGAAGGACCAAGGAATCAGCAGTTTGGGAAGTAGGTCATGCTGTTAACTCCTGCCATCCCAGCCTGCTTGCAAGGGGTTGAGATCTAGCTGGGCAATTCCTGCTGTAAAGGAGACAAGGAATGAAGGCAGGTCATTATTTATTATTGGTAAATAGTCTCATATATACTTAGCCTAAAGAAAGCAAAAGCTATGTGTGCACAGGAGTCAAAGAGATGTTTTAACTGGTTTTATGAATGTAGATATTCTAAAGCACATAAAGTTAGGAAATAACTGGACAGAAAATACAAAAAGGCAGTTCCAGTATCATCACCATCATAGAAGTGGAGTGAGCTGTCTGAAGGTACTTTAAAAATAGCTTGAAAAGCCTTTTGTAAGACAGACTATCGAGTCTGCTTTCTCTTAGTTGGTATTTCATAACTGTGACCATTGTTATCTCTGGATTGAAGTCTGTCATTTCATATCAACTGAATTTCAAAATTAAACATCTTTAAAATACACCTTACTTTCCTGTAAAAATGATGAAGCTTCTAAGAATAAATTTCTTTACAAGAATAAGCACCATGTTTTCAAATCAGAAGTTTGAGGGAGTAAAGTTTGAATTTAGGACATTTTGTGAAAACTTGAAAAGTCTTCTATGTAGGTCAAGCTGATTAGCATATTAAAGGCAAACTATGTGAAGCTTCTGAGTTTAGCATACAAAATACTTTTCATGGATTTGATACTTTGTGTAGCATCAAATACTGGTATGTGTTAAAAGAAATAGTTTATAACCAAGCCCCAAAATACCAATTATGTGATGCATAAATCGTGTGAGTTTCTTTTCACTAGCACCTAAGGGATTTGTACAGTAGGAGTAAATGGTCTGAGAGGAGGATTGTTCTGAGAGGTGCCTGAGGGATGCAGAGCACCTTCTGTTTGCTGCCTTCAAAAGGAGTAGTGAAATCATGAGATCAATTTAATCCTTAGTTCAGTAACACCAGCAAAGAGCTGAACCAAGCAAATCATGTGGCTCCATGAGGTTATTTAGCAGCTGCTTTTTTCCACATAGTACTTGCTCAATGATAAGTAAGATTAGAGACTGCATAGAAACTGTACCTATGTTTCCTTTCAGCAATACCTTCTTTGAGGTAAAATCGATATCCAACCAAGTCTGGAAGTTCCAGCGATACCAGCTGATCATGACATTCCATGACAGACCTGTCCTGCCACCACCAATGATTATCTTCAGCCACATCTACATAATCGTCAAGCGGATCTGCTGCCGCTGCAAGAAGGGCGATGGAGACCAGGACGAGCGTGACAGGGGACTGAGTATGCAAGAAATCTTTTCTAAACTGATCTCTTTTCACCATATTAGCAGAAGGCAGCAGCTTCTACAACTGAACAGTTTTATTCACCTTGACTGTCAAGTGTATTTGTGGAAGTCAGTACGGGCCAATATTTGTATCAAGTTAACATCTCTTGGGCTCTGTGGGTGCCTGAGAATCTGCACCTCTCTGATGCTAATGAAGACCTCCTTTAACACTCTTTCCTAAAACAGTCAGATAGTATCTACTCCATCCAGGGGTTTACCACGTTCTGGTGAAGTCCATGCGTTAGGAAGGGCAAATAGGAGTTTTAGAAGAAGGGATCCCAGTTCCAAATGTCAGGTATAGTGTCAGCTCTGTGATTGTGAGCAATCTATGACTAAGAGTATCCCCACTATCATTTAGAGATTTGTCTGTCATTTCACAGGGCAACTGTGAGGATTCTTCTCCTAACATACTCTGAAACTGTTAGTTATTCTTTTCATTATATGCCTCATGGAAATAATCAGACGCTCATAACTATCCCTCTGTTTCTACATTTCACTGGAAACATATTTGCACAATAGGAAAAAGAAAAAGGAAATGTAATGCTCCTTCCAAATGCAAAGAGACAAATCCAGATCAAGGATGAATTGTTCCCAATAGCTTATATTCCCCTTGGATTTTTCTTATGTGTTTATAAATTTCTTAACATTTTATCTAAAGAATATCTGTGAACAATCTGTTAAGTTTATCTGGTGCCTATAACTGGCATCCTTTTAAGAGCAACACTTGAATGAAGGAATAGTCAAACTGACAGAGATTGCCCAGGTCTTTGTCTTGTAAAATCTGGTCAGTTTAATGCAGAGCTGTTGAACAGTACCAAAGTCATTCAGAACATAGAGCCCCATGTGGATGGCTGTGGAAGCAGGTGATGGTCATAATGCATTCCATTGCCTTCACAGCTCTGCCCATCCTTAGCTAATCCCTCATGGCCTATTTTAAAAAATCATCTGTTCAGTAAGTGCAGGAGTAGAATCTGCAGTATGTCTATGTCCAAAATGAACTGCTAAATTGGATTTAAATGGACTGCCAGAAGTTCAGAAAAAGGAAACTCCTCTTTTGTTCTTCTCTTTTGCACAGAGTTATTTCTGAATGATGAAGAGCTAAAAAAACTGTATGAGTTTGAAGAGCAGTGTGTAGAAGAATACTTCCAGGAGAAAGAGGATGAGCAGCAGTCATCTAATGATGAACGCATCAGAGTTACCTCTGAAAGGTACCTATTGTAATAAAAAAAATCCACACCTTTGTTGGGAACAGTCTTTTTAATATCTTCATTATAACCACAGTTGAGTTAAAATACAAAAGATTTTGATCTTGGAAGAAAACCACCAACAACTAAGAAGCTGATCTGAATCCCAAAATAACTATGTGAGCAGGTACCTCTCTCACAAGAGCAAGCATTTTGTTACTCTTTCTGTTGTGTCACTAAATCTGCTGGTTTGGGTAGCTTTGTTATAAGAACAATTTTGCTCGTGATGAATTTTATACCTCTGATTCATCTGAGGATCACAGTTGTGCTTTTTTATCCATTTGAGCAAATTGCTGCTTGTTGAGTTTCCAACAGTTCATCAACCCTGAGACATGATGGAGCTTAATGACAAAAGCACTTGAGGGTTCTTCCCTTGGATCTGTGGTTTACATTAGGATCTGGCACTCACAACTGCTGAATTTTAATCTCTGCCAGAGATACTCTTGCAGGCTTTGAACAAGGCATTTAGCTTTTCAGTATGAACTTCCCCATTTAAAAGATGGGGAATATTCACATATAAATCATTGTGCTATTCTGAGGACTGGGTAATGTTTGTGCATTGCTGGGTAAGCACACAGTACTAATGGCAGCAGCCTTTTTTTACCAGGTCACTTGGCAGGACTGTTCTCAAAGGCTCTGCCTATTCTGTTGAGAGTAGTAAGTGAAGAGGTGGGGTCTTCTGTCACTTCCTTGAAATGAAGAAAAATTCTCCCAGGAATAAAAATTACACACATTTTAAACACTCTTTCACCTAAACCTACCTCATAGTATTTTGTTGATGAAGTACTCCATGTACATATTTATCTATAAATCTATATGTATCTTCATTTTAACATTTGTTATGAATTAGCTCTGTGAGCCATATAATTCTTTAGTAGATAAACCTTTTTCCCTTGAGAGAGGCCCTGCATTATTATATTTGAAACTTGAGAATAGATAGGTAAATTAAACCTGCTATATGTATTTGAGTAGTTTCTACCACACTGGTTATGCATGGCAATTTGTCAAAATCCCAGGTATTGTGGCAGAGAATAAAGAAGGGCTGATAAGCCTCACTAATTCACTATGGGCTATGGCCACAAAGCAGATTTGCTTATTTCTCATGGCTTTTTGCTCCAGATACTTCGTTATCTTTTGTGTGTGAGAGCAAAAAAAACAATTTAATTTCCACAATAGATTTACTAGTACATGAGCTCTAAGCCACATTGCAGTTAATTACTTTTATATGCATTTTTCTAGTACCCTTACATCCATTATGATATATGTGATAAGAAGAAAATGGGAAAAAGTATTACTTTAATTGAACTAGACACTAGTTCTGTTCCTTTCAGCTGATACATAATAGAAAGGCAGTTCAAGAACTAAAGCAATCCCATCAACACCAGTATATGTTTCTCTCATACATCTGCAAAAGCTGTTTTACAACATGCTTTGATGCTATTTTAAGACACCTTGTGAGCATGTCATTAGAAAGTACTTTTCATGTAATTAATTTGATGCTTCACAGTGAAAGAGAAAAACTGAGCACACACACAGAAATGTTAATAGTAGTCTGTCCCTAAGGACTCTCCTGCCTTGAATATAAGGGCAGAGTTCAAATACCCCTCTAATATGGTGTATGGAAAGCATAGATAACAAGAAAATGCTCATGCTTTTGATGCCACACATAAGAAAAAAGAAGGCATGATACACACCACAAAATTCTGCCTTAGGAAAAAATCATGAGCTGAAGGCCTGTAATAGGTTACTGCAGCATTCTACAGGTTCTGTTCTCTGCTTCCTCTTTTATACCCCACAGAGTTGAAAATATGTCAATGAGACTGGAAGAAGTGAATGAAAGAGAACATTTTATGAAAGCTTCTCTCCAGACAGTCGACCTTCGGCTCTCTCAGCTGGAAGAGCTCTCTGGCCGGATGGTGAACGCTCTGGAGAAGCTGGCGGGCATGGACAAATCAGAGCTTACCTACACACGCTCGTGGGCATCGTCAGATTGTGATGCTGCTTATCTCCTGAGACAGAGCAGTGTGAACAGCTCTGATGGTTACAGCATGTCCAAATATCACATCAGTGGTGATGAGCTGACCTATGATGACAGCACCATGCCTATGTCGCCAGCTACGCCTAAAAAAGCCCATTCTATTGGTACCAAAGAAGATGGAACAGAACCAAGGATGCTGGTTCCAGAGCACCAAACTGGACTCCATACCTCGAGTGCTAATGCAGTCACCACAGCAGATCACAGTAAATCTGCATCAGAAATTGCACAGAATGTTTCCAGACCCCATTCTGGTTCAGGTGGTTTGGGTATTGAAAAGCAGGGGGTTTTCAGCAGTGATGGAATGATTCCTCAAAGTGTAAACCAGATGAATGCTGTTACAAACAGTCAGTCTGTAGCAGGATCAGATTTTCAGAACACTCAGTTAAAAGTAGAACGTACCAAGTTAGAGGCAACCATCTCTTATCCCTTGGACAAATCCAAAGCAATGCGCTATTTTCCTCCTGAAACTTTCAGTACTTGTCAAACCACTATGATGAAGTCAAGGAGCTTTATATTTGCACAAGGTGGGAAGCTGGTTGGAGGAGTTAACAACTGGACCTCGGAGTACAGTACCATTATGGATCAGGTGTGCCCTTCTACAATTGAACAGTGGGCCACAGAGTGGAAATACGAAGTTGAGCAGCAGCTTTCTCAAGAGCATCCTCCGGAATACCCCGGCTTGATCTCTGAAGCAGAAAGGCAAGCAGAAGAGAAGCAGATGGACACAGATGACGATAGCAATGTTGGTGAAGCAGGTATGAGTGCCTCTTACACCTCTATGCCTGCCACTGTCAAGGCCGAGAAGGAGAATTTACTGTCAGTAAAGCCAGAAAGGACTTCGGGGTTCCTATCAGTACGCTCCAAGAGTTTGCACAGCCATTCCCGGAAAGCCAGGTCTGGGAAGGACAAAGTAAATAGACCAGGACATGCCAGCAGTGTAACTAATTTGGTGGTAGCATTTGGCAGCGCAACCGAAGAACAGAAAACTAGGCAAGAAAATGCATCCACAGAAACTGAATGTTAAAAGTGACTTATGGCCCCTGTTTTACCAACTGTCGAGAAAGCAGCATGACTAATTGAACAAACTAGGGATTTTAAAATTAATTTCTAAAGAAGAATTTTGGATATGTGTGTTTCTCTTCTTTTAAACTTAATAGATACATGTTCTGTTCTTAATGCTTGCTGGGTTGGGTGAAAGGGAGATGTTCTCTCAGGGGCAGATAAAAAGTAGGTAGTCCATAGTTGCCAACTATATAGATCTTGCTTTGTTCCATTTCAGCCTCCCTCATAAGCTCATTTACTGACAGGCTCTTTATAAAAGCTCTTAGAGGAAGAACAATGTTACAACGTAATAATTTTATCTGAAGACTTCTCGAACTGAACAAATTTTTAACCAGCTTTAGTTTTATCCTTACTTATGCAGCTGGTTTCTTTGTGGCCATGGTGTTTTTCAGATCAAAACAAAATTGTTGGAGGCAGGGAAAAATTATGCTGTCCCCTCTTTCACTTCTGATTTCATGCATGCTGCTTAGCTTCTCTTTCAGAATGGCACAATATAGTGGTTTTCATCCACTAAAATAGGTCAGAGTGGCAAAATACAGTTGTGTTTGGCGAAATCTGACCTGGAAAGCCATGTGTAGACATATTCTTAACCTGTCCTGAACATTAGTGGCATAATCTTGCTTTCTGAATCACGTCTGTCCCCAACCCAAAGCATGCTGGCAGCCTTAAACTGTTGAAAAACAGTGATCATTGTTTCAAAATGTTTAGGAAGATTCTAAGAATATCAAGTACATGGAGATTTTAATAATTGAAATCTGCATTAATGTTTTGTGTAAATAAGGATTACAATAGAAATCCATGTAGACTTTGAATAAGATTCTGGCTTTTCTTAAATGCCTGCAAGGGAAAACAAAACAGGAAAGGTGTTCTGATCAGGTGAAATCAAAATATAACCAATTTTTGCCTGAAACAAATTTGCTGTGAGAAATTAATCTTTTGTTTTGCAATTTCATTATGATAGCACATGAGGAACAAGGAACAGTTTCTAGGAGTCCATCTAAACAAAATGTAAATATTCCAGATGAGAATAGAAATTCTGTATGTTTTCTTGAGTAAATTTCAAAAACAAATGTCAAAGGGGAAAAAAAGTCTCTACAGCAAAAGTGTTTTGAGGACTAAGACTGGAAATCAACATCAGTAGGTTTACGCACAGCACGTCTCAGCAGTGGCATTCTATGGCCCAAAAGGGGGTTGGGGGTCCTAAAAATGGGGTCATAGGGTGTCAAAAAGGGGTCTGCAGTCCTAAAATGGGATCTGGGGTCCTAAAAAGGGAATGGAGGGTCTTAAAAATGGGGTCTGGGGTCCCGAAAGGGGGTCTGGGGTCCTGAAAAGTGTGGGGGGGTGTCCCAAAATGAGGTCTGGGGCCCTAAAAATGGGGTCTAGGGTCCTAAAAAGGGGTCAGGGCTACTAAAAATGGGGTCTGGGGTCCCAAAATGGGGGTCTGGGATCCTAAAGATGGGGTCTGGGGTGCCAAAAAGGGGGTCTGGTGTCCTAAAACGGGGTCAGGGCAGGGGGCGAGGCTGTGCAGGGGGGCGTGGCCAGGCAGGCACGCGGGGGTTGTGGGAACTCCATTTCTAGGACCCCGGACCCCCTTTTTAAGACCCCAGGCCCCATTTTTAGGACGCCAGACCTCCTTCCACAACCCCAGACCCCATTTTTACGACCCTCCGTTCCCTTTATAGGACCCCAGACCCCATTGTACGACCCCAGACCCCTTTTTGGCACCCTATGACCCCCTTTTTGGACCCCAGACCCCCGTTCGGGACCCCCTGAGGCCCTTTTCTGGACCCCAGACCCCATTTTTAGTACCCCTGGCCCCTTTTTAGGACCCCAGACACCCCATTTTAGGACCTGAAAAGGGGGTCGGGGGGTCCCAAAATGAGGTCTGGGGTCCTAAAATTGGGGTCTGGGGTCCTGTACTGCAGCAGGTCAAGCTGAAAGGCTGTGTACTCTAAGGCTATGTCTGTGCAGAGATAATACACTGAGGTAGTTTAAATTTGTTCATCTCACAGTATCTTGTAATACAGATATTTCCCTCAAGGCAAATGTTTTCAACATGGTGACTAATTTTCATATTGACAAAGGCAGGTTCATAACCCTACCACCTGATTCCATGAATTACCCCTTTTTACGGTGCATCATTCAGGGACTAGCTTAACTTTGCCCTCACAAGTTTCTCGTGTTGCAGAGTCACTCTATCCATTTTAGAAGCTGTATTTCAATACCTGAGAGCCAAGAAAGTCCATTTTCCATATTATTTACTAATTCATTAATGTAGCCATTGAAACCTTCCAATTATGGTTTTTCTATGCTGATAATTTGGATGCATTCCAAGGTTGTATGCTTGACTATCGTCTTTGGCAAGATAAAAATAAATAAATAAAAATAAGTTTCTAAGTAACAAGAAATCATCTGCAAGGCCTATTCAGAAAACAGGAACATGAGGAGGGTGCATGACCAAGGATGTTAACAGGATCATTTCATTAGCTCTGCAAGGTGAACAGGACTGTGCCCTGTTACAGATATTTTGGGCTGACAAAAAGCCAGAGTGCTGCTGACCCCTTCACGAGGAGCAGGTGAATTTTCCAAATGACAGCAGTCTTTGTGACACGGTGCTGGGTTCCCACAGATGCTTCTGTGGCACTGTCCTGTCCAGCAGCCCACTTGACCTGAATTAGTGTTGCACTCAAAAGCTGTTGGGAGCTAAGAGGAGGCACACCTTGGAGGTAAGGTCAGGAATTTATTGTTAGTGTAACAAATTTTAGCAGTCTAATATATGAATTGTTATTAGTTTAGATCTATATAATTATAACAGAGAAGAGACAAGAAGAGAGAATAGAAAAGAATTCTACTGAGCTACTAAAGGAAGAACAGAATAAGGTAAAGTTATTCAATGCACACTTCCTACTACCTACCCCTTTGACGTTTATTCACACCTGCTGTGATCGTCTAATGGTCAGTGGCTACAGTGAGGTTAGTGAAGAAATACTACCAGCTGTCAGCATCCCAGATCCTTTGTAGGGTGAGCATGATGTTCGTGTTGTTTCTTCATCCTTATTTTTGCTACTTTAGGGGCATTTTTATGTGTGCTACAAAGTTACATCTTGTTTTTTGTCACTGGCCTTTAAATCCTACAAATAAACCTGAATCTCCTCATCATTAGAAAAATTGTTTTCACAGCTGAACAAAGGGCCCGACCCCAGAGAAGGCTGCGCTGGGTTTGTGCTTCTGTTCACTGTCACTGCCACAGGGACTGCGGGTTGTTTGCCATGTTATACACACATATATATGTGTAAGTAAAGGACTGTTATTCCTATTCTTTATATCTTTGCCTGAAAGCCCCTTAATTTTGAAATTATACTTACTTGGAGGGAAGGGGGTTGCATTCTTCATTTCAAGGGAGGCTCCTGCAGACACCTGTCTTCCAAACCAGGACAAGGTGGAACACTGTATTATGAATAGCACGATATAACTCTAGGCAAGTATTATGTACACAATGATTAACAAGGAAAGTGTCCTTAATTGACACAGCAAAGTTCCATGTCATTAAGCCTCTTTAGAAAGAAGACAGCTTCCACTTCACAGATGTGCCCTGCAAAGGAGGCTTTTTTCCTGAGATGCCTCAAGAAATTAAAACCTTTTGCATAATTTTTATGTCTTTTGTATATATTTGGCTAAGACTGTCGATGTTGCTGTTCTGCATAAATAATGACATTTTAATTTTCTTCTAGATCTTCATCAAGAACGACTGTTTTTTTACCAACTGCCTAATAAATTTAAGGCATTATTCTTTTATTCAGTTAGAGGTAATAGACACCTGTAGGGCTGGCTCCCTCCGAAGGCCCCAGCCAGAGTCCCACACTTCTGAGTGCAGGCTGAGGCAATTTGGGTGCACAAACTATTGTGTGCAAAAATAGAGAGGTGTCCAGGCAAAGTAATAAACTGTAACGCTTCCAGTGAAAAGTAGAACTGACTTTCATCAGTGAATCCCTGACTTTGCAGAGTTGCTGCACACACTTGCTATAGCTCTGGGCACCTAGCTCAGCTGCAAAATCAGACAATGTTTGTGTCTTTTTGTCTTGGAGTTCAAACTAATAATTGAACCAGTCTTCAGAGAGCTTTGAAAACATGTAAGTTGCCATAGACATACAGGCCTGGAAGAGATCATCTGCACTAGGTGAGTTCAGCTATGTCAGTAGCATCAGTGGCAGATGGTGGTCAAACCTGTTCTGGAACGTGTCTAATGAAAGCCATTCTCTAATCTGCTGAGAGATCAAAAGAGATCATTGTGAAAAATTCGTTCCAACTTAACCTCAGCCCTCATGCATTGCACAAGCCAAAGCACTTCCCCAAACACAGAGCTGCCTTGTGAGGTTGTATCAGAACTTTTAGGAAGGTGCCTAACCTGAGTGTGCACTGAATACAGCAGGCTATCCACCCCAGCCATAGCTGACAGATAATTATCTGCTCTGTCACAAACAGTGGCACTGTGTGTAAAAAGGGCCCTGGGAGACAACCACACACCGTGAGGAGGGATACCACTGGGAGAGCAGACCAGACTGCTTCTCAGAGGGAGAGGGCTGAGTGAAAGGGTCCTGGTCAGTCTAGCACACAGGAGATACCACTGAATAAACAAGGTAGAGGCAAGGAAAATAAGTACGTTGAGTAAAAAAACTATTTTTTAAATAATGAGAATAACACGAGACATCTGCAGTCTTTTCAGTTCAGCTGGCTTTGTTGCATAGCTGCCTTCCCACCATTCTTTCAAGACTATCATAGAACAAAGGCATTCTCAAGAATCTCTGGCTTGGCAGAACTGTTTGAAGAAAGTGAGCAAGAGAGGCAGAGCTGGGATGGCCAGAGATGGGCATGCAATTGAGTTCATTGCCAAAAAGGAGCTGGAGAATTTCCCTGCCTGTGCTGCCTGCCCACCCTGCTCTGCTTGACTGTCCTGCTCTGCCTGTCTGCATCTCACTGCAAGTTGTGACAATTAACTTGCTTCTCTGAAGTACTCAATTCTGTCAAATCAGCCTTCTTCCCCTACTGGCATAGAACTCTTTCAGTGGAAGCTTGTAATCAGTTCCAGTAACAATCCTCACAAATCTTGTGAGAGCTTAGTTTTGATTTTGTTTGCTCATTTTCACACCAGCATGCAATTTCAATGTGTCAGTGCAGTCCTTAATGGAAATTTTTGCTATCCTGTGATCATCCTCTCATAAGTAAGATTGCTTTTGCAGCTAAAAAGCTGGAAAAACTCCTAAAAAGTCTCTGTGCTGACCCAGAAACACTCTTGTAATTCTGATGTGGTGTAAATAATCACAATTTATATTATCACTGGCAAATTTGTCATGTGCAATTTCAAATCTGGGCAGTTTCTCCCTTCCTCATCCCCTCACTTTCTCTTCCCCCTCTTTTGAGTTAAATTCCCTTTCACCAGTGTTCTCAATATGAACAAAAACTTTAGAGAAGGATAACAATAAGGGCTAGTCCCGCAGTATTTCTCACTTCTCAAACATCCAAGAGATTTAGGTTATGAAAGGGGATGAGGGGAGCTGTGGTTTGCTCTCACAGCACTCAGCTCTAACCCACCAGCAGCATCTGCAGCACAGTGCACTCTCTAAAATGGACTGGGGCATCAGATCATGCCAGGCTCTGAGTAATCCCACTTAGACAATGATGCTTGCAGCATAAAATAAAAATGGTATATGTGAAAACAGAGGATAAAGTGAAGGGCATTGTCTGTCAATAGCAATAAGATGGGACCTCTGTGCAAGGAGATGCCCTTGTTTTGAAAAGTACACTGGAATTGGTTTTACCTTCTCCAAGTCCAAGAGCAGGGTGCTCTCCCCTGGGCTGTTGAACAGCATTAAATGTATGCACATGAGCTTTCCTCAACCTGGGCAGGTACCAACGGATTCTTTCCCTCCTCACTGTTCCATCAAACCTTTCTGCTGCAATTAGTGGGGCATGTCCACTAAATTGTGGAATTCAGATTGTGCCCTAAAGTCTGTTCTTTCATTGAACACACACCCCCTCAGACTTCACAAAAATTCCAGGGTCTATAATGCAATATAATATACCTTCTATTAATGAGGGAAGATCTTGATCTTGCAGCTGATGTTGAGTGCTGCATACATAATTTTGTGTCTAAAAATGTGTCCATTTTTCTAGAGTTTTCACCACTATGCTGTACCAGGCCTTTACTAATTGCATGTGAGCTGTTCCATTTTCATAACAGCATGCTGACCAAAATCCTGCTTTTTAATAAGGTGAGGCTGCAAAACACCAGCAGTTTGTTTGTCATGTCGTGGTCTTCAACTCTCACCCCTAAAACACGGTCCTTGCTGTGAACTCTACTTGGCTCATAGCTGGGACCATGACTGTGATGCACCAGAAGGCAGGGGTGTTGTGGTTTGACACAACTAAGTGTCAAGCACACGAAAATCAGTTACTTTTATAAGGAAAAAAGAAAGAATAAGAAAATATTGAGGAAAACTAGATAGCTGCAAGGCAAAGCAGGTTCAAACTTAAAACAGTTGCAGTACAAGGAAAGAGTTTTATTACTAACAGAATTAAAAGTTAAAAGACATAACAAGAAATTAAAACAAATAACACCCCCCTTTTTCCCAGCACTTTTCTTTTTTTCTTAGCTAGCACAAAAGATAACACAACATAGGATTCTAGTCAGTGCTGCAGTTCTTGAAAACTCTCTCTCTTATGCTTAAGGACAAAAGGGTTTCTTCTTGCTTCGCATGGTTCCTCAAACTGCCCCCAACAGCAGACCTGCCCAGAAAGAAACAATCTGCTGGGGTGTAACACATCTCTTCTATGGAAAATATCACAGTTTTTCCACACTGCCACAGCTGGGCCATCACATGGGGTTATCAGTCTTTTTAAGGATGGGTTATTTTGGCCTGAACACAAAGGCTTTTTCTGCTACAAGTCCTTAAAAGCCTCTCACTGCTCCTATATAGCCTGGCATAGGCACTCTTCACAATCTTCACGGGCCACACGTGAGTCTTCCACCCACCCATGCACTCCAAGTGGATTAAAGAGACAAACAGTTTGAGATGTTACAGTTTCTCACCACCACATGCAAGAAGTATTTTTAAGCTACGTGCGAGGAACGCGGCACCGCCCCTTTTCTCCCGTCACCATTTCCAGCTCCGTCTCACATGGCTCACTCTCTCTCTGACTCTGAAGCCTCTGTGTTGAAGAATGTTCTTGTTCAGGCTTTATGGTGAAGAAAGCCTCGCTCCTTTTGTGCTGCTGGCTGCATGGGGTTTTCTTCAGTTCAGTGTGAAGTGTGCTGGCTGCAGACCGGAGGCTCACGCCGGCTCCATGTGGAGAACAGGGGGAGCCGCTCTGGAAAGATTTTAGCTGTGTGCCAGTCCAGGGCTGGGTCTAGCTGTGTGCCAGCCCAGGGCTGGGGTTAGCCCTGTGCCAGCCCATGGCTGGGGTTAGCCCTGTGCCAGCCCATGGCTGGGTTTAGCTGTGTGCCAGCCCAGGGCTGGGTTTAGCTGTGTGCCAGCCCATGGCTGGGTTTAGCTCTGTGCCAGCCCATGGCTGGGTTTAGCCCTGTGCCAGCCCAAGGCTGGGTTTAGCTCTGTGCCAGCCCAGGGCTGGGTTTAGCTGCCTGGGCTCTGGGATGGTTCCTTCCCCACTGACCCAGGGTCCATGCCGTGGCATCAGGGAGAGGGGAAGGGGGCCGGGGCCCGGAGGCTCCGAGGCTCCCCCACCTCCCTCAGGTGAGCTGGAACAAGAGGAACTCCCCCCTTTCCGTGCAGTTTAAATGTGTAAATTGTGAGAAACATCATTGGTCTAAAAAATGTGTCAACTCAGATTCAACCCACTACAAGGGGCAACCCCTTCTTACCTGACTGAACCCAGCAGACCTGGCTCCAAAATCTGGAGAGACCTGATGGATTGACCCAATTGCATTGTGACTGGATCATCAGCAGGAGAGCCCAGGCTCTCCCCCTTCCTTAGATCTCACAGCTGACAGACCATGTATTCCTGATCTAGGGATCTCCATTACACCATATTTCCATTCAAACTGTTGCTTCATGTAGGAGGTATTTCCACTGCCAAGTTCCGAGCAGTCTTATATTTACCTGCAGTATGGACTGTATGGGTGCTATAGGCCACTAAAGCAAACATGAGCAGTTAGTTACTCCGTTTCCTACTTAAAAGAGATAAAGGTGATGGATTTTGGCAGTTTAGGTAGGTGCCTGTGTAATTTCCATGTTCGGAAGAAGCTCAGGTGAGCAACACATGCGTGCTTGGAAGGCTTAAAGGGAATTATACAAATGATGGATCAACATCCAGCTCCCACAGTCAGCTGGGTTGCAGAGTGGGAGGGTGACTGCAGCACCCACCTGGGGCATCACAGAATCGCACAGAATATGCTGAGTTGAAAGGGACCCGCAAGGATCATTGAGTCCAGCTCCTGGTCCTGCACAGAACCATCCCTAAGAGTCACACCATGTGCCTGAGTGTTGCATACACCCCACAGCTGTAATGCGTACACCTTGTGTAAAGGGTGACAGGGGAAGAACTCAATTGCAGTAAATGATTCACAGAATCACAGAATGTCAAGGGGTCACCCTTGATCTCCCAGTTCCAACCCCCTGCCATGGGCACGGGCAACTTGCACTAGAACAGGTTGCTCAAGGCTGTCAGGAAAATTAATCCACGAACACCAGAGGTTTATGTCCAAAAAGGAGACAGAGGACTCACATAACTTTGTTTGAATAAAGGGAGAGGCCATGGGGCATTTCCCCTGGGGTCTCCCAAATTTTTAGAGGGCACAGCCTCCTTTTATCCTAATTTCCCAACCGCATTTCCCTCTCTCTTTCCCCATTGTCTAAAGTACTCGAGAGGTACAGACTTCCCGGAACACCTAAGGTTCCCTTCTAATGTATAACACCCCTTTATTTTTAGTTCTTATTGAATATTATGATTTTCCCATTGTTTCTTTCGTCTTTCAATATCCAATTTCATTTATCAACAGACCTACAGTTTTTTTGTAGAGACAAATCTCTTTCCATTCATTAGTCAGTGGAACCCTTCTCATTGTTTATCTCTCAGTGCTAATTTCATCAACCAGCAGGCCCAGAGATTGTTTGTACAGACAAGTCTCTCATTCCTTTCAAGGCCTTACGGATCCTGGCTGTGAACAGTGCCAGGGATGGAGCAGCCACGGCCTCCCTGGGCAGCCTGTGCCAGTGTCTCACCACCCTCTCCACCCTGCTGGAGCTGGATTTTACCGCTGCCCTACGAGACACCCCTGGGTAGCAGTAATTCCTGCAGGCTCCCGAACGGGGTTTCAGTTCCCACGGGGCTGAGAGGCCAAACTGTGGCAATCCTGTGGTTCGGTAGCCAGCCCCGCCCGCCGCAGGCCCCGCGTTTGGCTGCTCCCTGAGGAAGGCCCGGGTCAGGCAGCAGCGGGGCCGGCAGGTCGGTGACCTGCCCCCGGCAGGCCGGTGAGCCGCCGCCGGCAGCGCGGCCGTGCCGGGGCTGTGCCGAGGTGCGTGCCGGCCATCACCGCCGCGCCGCTTGTTCCCTCCGCGCCGCCGTACGCGGCCGCTCCCGCCCCTCACGGCCCGGCCCGGCCCGGCGCGCTGGGGCCGCCGTCTGCCCAAGGAGCCGCTGGGCCGGCCCAGGGAGGCGGAGTGAGCTGCAGGGGCTCCATGCGGGGCGGCGGCGGCCCCAGGCCGGGACTGCCCAGGCCGCTGGCTCCTCCCTTGGGGAAGGAGGGTGCGCCGGGGCCGCCCCCGCGGTGTGACGGGGAGCGCAGCCTGAGCGGCCGCGGGCGCCGGGCCTGAGCCGGTGGGCGTCGGCACCTCCTCCGAGGCCCGGCCCGGCCCGGCCCGCCGGCGGCCACAATGTTCTCTCTCAAGCAGCCCAAGCCCACCTTCAAGTCGTACCTTCTGCCTCAGGTAACCGCCTTTTATTGCCATTACCGACCTGTCCTCCCTGCCCTGCCTGCCCCGGGCCGTCCCTGTCCCTGGCCGAGGTGCCGCCCCGGGGCTGTCCCCGCTGGCGCTGGGGCTGTGCCCGCTGGCCCGGGGGTGGCACCGCGAAACAAAAGCTGCGCAGCCGGTTTGGGGTGCAGCCCCTCGGCCTCCGGGTCTCCGCATCACACACGAACAGAGCCCACACTGTGGTCAGGGAGCAGGACTTCTACCGAAATAAAGTCTTGTGTTCATTAAAATCGGCCCGTGCGAGATTATTTTGCAAATTGTGAATTATGCTTCAGGTGTTTGGGCTCGCTTTGCTCGCAGCGCTGGGGGGGATGAGGAGAAAGCAGCGGACGCTTCTGTGCTGTGCAGATAATTAAACTTTCACTTGCAGCCATCGTTTCACGTTTAAAAAAACCCAAGTGTATCTATCAAGTATATATAGCGCATATAGTACTATATATATCGAGAACCACCAGGAAAAATTTTGTGTCATCTGGCTGTGAACTTGACAGAAAGTGATATTTATTTATTTTAGAGAAGGCAAGATCTCTTCTAGCAACTTGTTTGGCATGTTGACTTACTTTTGTTTTTTCACAATTTCTTAGTAAAAGTGAGATGGCGATTTAACACAGTTCTGGATACTCCTAGTATCCAGGACTATTCCTAGTCCTGGGAAGTGGGTATATTGCTGTCGCTGTAGGAACCTTGGGTTATTTCACCAAAGGTTCCAGTCTTTTTACAGAAGATTTTTATTGTTAAGGTTTGAAACTGAATTGCAAGTAGGCATATGTGCGTTCTGGACCTTGGGATATTTTGGAAATCTTTCCTAAGTTGGAAAGTTGTGCGTGTTAGAAGTTAATAGAGTTTTTTTGAACTTGACTGTGTATATCTGTAATATTTGTTGTAGATCTTGAGCCATTATGGAATGTCAATGGTTTTTGTTCATCCTGTGACTTATTATAGTTTGGGTTACCCAATTTGTTACACATGAATATCTAAAATATTTTATTATTCTTTTGTTACAAATCTAAATGCACTCAGAATTCTTAAAATCCCTTGCTAGGATTGGATTCTAGCTCCTTAAGATGAACTTTTTAAATTAAAACAACTTTCTTCTCTGTACAAGCAGATCAGGCTTCTGTGTGACTGGAAAGTTCTCAGTCTTAAGTAAATTATCTTTTTTTTTTTTTTCAGGCTGACGAAAATATAGCGTCAGAACCAAGGATTAAAAAACTGGAACCAGTACTTTTGCCAGGTAGGCACGAATTAGGAGTTTGACAAATACCTCTGTTGGTATTGATTTTGATATAATTTAATCTTAGCATTGTTTCTTGAGGGAATATTCTGGCTAGGGGAAGGTAATACTTGTGTCTGTAGAAAATTATTTTGACCCACCTGAAACACTAAATAAATACATAGGCAATTTTTGCCTGTGTGATGCTTTACTATATATAGAGTAACATCTTGGTTTTATTTAACATTCTTGACATCTTTTGGAAAAGTGCTGATAATTACACTTTCATCAGATTGTCAGATATTTACTTGTGTGCAGAACCCAGTATCAGAGCCTGTGTTAGAGTCTTCCTTTATTTAAAGGAAAATAGTCATAGAATTCCCAGTGTGTGGGTATGATTGACTTCTGTATTGGAAAACTTCTAATGCCATCTTTATTCATTTACTCTTATTGAATGTGCTGCTGTTAGGCAAGTTTGGAGTTTGTATCTTCAGACCTCTACAGAATAACCTTTTTGGGGTGTGAGGGGGAAAAATCAATGCTTTTATTATTGTTTATCATTACATATATATAAAAATGTAGGGTATTAATGACTTCCATATTTTAAATAAGAAATAATCTCCGGTAAATTAGTTTAATCAATGAGGATTTCTAAAAGCCTTTTTTCAGCTGTGGAAGGAACACTCTACTGTTCTCAAGGTTACTTTCATTGCAAGTAATTTTCATTTCATTTTACTGTACACCAGAGTAATAAATTTGGCTTGCAGTTTCTAAAGGTAATTTTTAATTTAAAAGAATGTCATACTACAGTTTTTTCTTAGCATTCAGAATGTATATTAAAAAATATGAATTTACACACACACTGAGATAGGTATAAACAAGGTTCTCTTAAAAATTATTTCTCTCACTGCTTTGTATGGGGCTGTTGCTAAATAAGCAGTATTAATTGGTATGTGATATGGTCTAGTGAGGTACCTTAAGCTTAAGAGGCTGAAATACTGTGGAAGAGGTTCAACTGAAAGAGTAAATAACAACTGTCTGACACTCTGCATGAAACAAAAGAATGCAGAGTTTGCTTGAGGCATAAATATCTTAAAATGCCTTGCTGAGATTGCTCGATATTTGAAATAGTTTTATTTTTATGCTTGCAAGATTTCTGCTTGCCACTTGGCATCTCACTGATTCTGTTGCAGTTGATATTCATCCAAGGCCTTTGACTCACAAGGAAGTGACTGCATGTTCTTCTGAGACATTCCTCAGCAAATGCAGGGCAGTACGAGAGTGCTCTGCTCAAAATGTAGCACATCTTCCTTTGCTGTGGGACCTGGCCATGAGCAGTTACAGAAAGTAACTTCTGTGCTACCACTTTTTGCAGTGTGGTTCATTTTCTTGTTGTGAAACTCCCAAGTACTCTTAAAATGGTGCTGACTGCGTTTGTTTTTCTCAACTGGTTTGTATTTATTCTTTGCATCTCTTTGCATTATTTTCCGTGTCTGCACTCTCTTTGAAGTCAGCATTTGTAGTAAGTTGCCCCAAGCCACAGTATGATGTACCACAGACTTAAAATTTCCACCTCTGTTTCGTTCTAAGGTATTATTTTGAATTATTTCACGATAAAATTCATTGCTTTGTATAGCCACAGAGTAGCTCTGCCAAAATCTGTTCAGGAGTCTGTATGAGAGTCATGTTGGGGGAGGGGGTGTTAAAAATTACTTACTTAAAATTACTTAAATTAAACTCTTCCTGTTTAAAGCACCAGCCTAAACACATTTTTTTTGCTTCTGTCATCAACTGTGCTGTAGAAAAGTGCATAAACAAGTACACATTGTACTGTTGGATAGACTGGCTTTTGGATTTGTCATAACCCAAGTTTCTGGCCAAATTCCAACTAATTTAATTATATTAAGACTAACTTGCACTTCCTTGTAAATACAGTGTCAGCATGGTATTCCTAATATCCTGTCCTTAACAGATGAGTGAAATTGCTTTTGCTCTCAAGAACAGAGATAAACCTGAGTGACTGAATGTTACACTTTTTAAAGTAGTGGAGTTTATAAGGAGTTCTTTTGGAATTAAGTTACATTAGCACAAGCAGCTATTGGCTTTAGTAATCTTCAAAACCTGTGAATAGTTTTATTAAGCTTTTGATTCCGAAAACATAGTGACTCTGAGGGAGTGGCTTGCTTGCTAATTCCAAAGGAGCTAAATACCCTGCTGTCTAACTTGTATTTCTGTGCAGTGGAGGTTAGGACAAGGAGTTAGAGGCTAGGAAATACCTGGTTACAAAATGAAGTGGTTTTTACTAAATTAAAAATTAATTGGAATCAAGTTTCCAACATGTAGAGTTTGTTTTAAAAGTTTCCTCTGGAGCCCAGAGCCCACATTTCATCAGAATTTGGAGCAAAAGCCTGTATTCTCATGGAACTGAATGCCCTGGGGAGGGGGGCTTATTGGGAAAAGGAACAAGTATCATTTAAAAACAAGTAAAAACCTTGCTTGTAAGTGGCAACACTGATATTGCTGTAGGGAAAAGCAAGTAATTTTATAGAATTGGTATAATTTCATTCCAAAACTCATGATACAGGTTTGAAATGGGGTTTTCTTTTTCTTTCTGCAGGTCTATTTTCCTAGTGTTAGCTCTGTGAGCAAGAGTTTCTGCAAAGTTAGTTAAGAGCTGGCTTCTGTAACAGTTTCACTTTTTTCCCCTTTGTTTGTTTGCTCTGCTGGTTTTATGAGCATGTCGAAGAGGAAAATTACAGAAATAGCAGGTGTTCTACCAGTCAGTCTGGTGAAGTGCCTTACCTGGGTGGTAGGAAATTAGGCTGTGTACCACAGGGGAGTGTGGAGCTCAAGCTGTTAAACCTGGAGGTGTGTTTTGTTCTGGTGATCAACTGTAGCCTGTTTTCACTAACTGTGTCTGTACCGTTTTCAAGTCATCAACTTGAGCATTCAAAAAACCTGTCCAGCATAAGTGGACTGTGAAAGCAGAGTGTGTCTCCATGATGTGGATAGCAAAGCAGTGTGCAGTACACGGACCAGTCCAGTGTCTGTACTGGAACCAGTGCCACGCTGGTTTAGGCAAGACCAGGCAAAGAGATCCTTCCTGTTGCTCGCCCAGGGCATTCTGCAGGAGATTATGTAACCACTGGAGCATCTGATTGAGTGTGAGGAAAGGATTGTTCCTCCCGAATCTCAATTAGTTAAATTGTTGCTCAGTATGCTAACTTGCTAGTAGATTAAGATAGTAGGTATTATCTGTAAGTTTTTATGAAAAGGCTAGAAATGGTTACAAAATTATAGACTAAACTGAATGAGAATAGTAGTTTTTATCTTTAAGGCTTGCTCATGTTAAGGCAAGTTAAAGGGGTGGTGGTGCTGAGGTGCTGTTGGAAGCAGTTCTGCGCAGGCTGTTGTGTCTGCCCCGTTCCATGGTCAGACGGCAGAAGCGAAGCTCAGTCACCGGGGTGTGCTCGCAGCTGCGGTGGGTGACCAGCGGGTCACAGGTGCGGCTGGGCGGGGGCAAATGTCACCTCTCGCTGCCGGGGGCCGCGGAGGCACCGAGGGAGAGGAGCAGCCCCGCTCCCAGCTGCTCCCTCTGCCCTCCCTGCAGAGTATGGCATGGCCTCTTTGCTCTTATGGGAACCTAATGTGGACACCCAAGTGAGGAGTGACAGGACATCATAGAGACACTGGTACCGTGTTCAATTCCTCTTGGCTGGCTTTGTCTTACTTGTATTTATGCAATTGTTTTCTATAGCCATATAGGCATTTATCACCCACAGCTTCACATGGTAACAAGTTCAGCAGTTTAATTAAATGCTGTTACAAACTCCTTTTATTTTTTTCTGAAATTACCACCATCCAGTTCCTTTGGATAAATCCTAGTTCTTGTAGGACACAGCAAACATCAAGTCATATTCCTCCATTTCATGTGAGTTGTGATTTTCAGACGTTTGTTATATGGCCTCTTTGTTTTGCTTCCCTTTAGCTTAATTATCCTAGTTGGTCCTACTAAGAAAGCTTTCTGTATCTGTAATCTTATTAACTCTAAACATTTTCTGGTTGTGCTGAGCTCCTGTTTTGTGCTGAGGTGGAATTATGTTTCATGTTTGAGTTTTTTGCTATTAGATATATTTGGCTTTTATTTAATAATGCTAATCAGCTTTGCCACCTGCTTTTTTATTTTTGTTGGCTTTTTTTAATATATGTGCCTTTAGAAAGGCAAGTGACTGTAGAAATTTCATTGTGGGAGGTTTTTAAGACTGTGTCATGGAAAATTTTAATCTTTTAGAAGAGTCTGATTCTCTCACAAGTTAGTTCCCAGCTTTTTGGTTTTTTCTGCTTTCTGCAATTCCTTAGTACATTGAGTCATGTGTTCCAGAGCAGCTGCAACACATCATGTGATAGGAGAGGGAAATACACTGTTCAGTGAGGCACCCTTGTGCTTTAGTGCCCCAGGTACGTTCTTTTCTCACTGCTTTGGACCCCTGCACCTCTACCTTGGCGTTTTCGTTTGGTGTGTGGCGTCCCAGAGCCGGAGAGCAGAGGCCGTGCTGTGCAGGGAGTGCTCGGTGCCAGCTCGGGCCGGAGCCTGGGCGGGGATTTGTGAGCCGGGAACCAGGTTAGTGAGGTTAATTAGTAAACCCCGAGATCTGTCGGGTCTGCCCTGCTTGGCTCTTAGGAATCATTTTGTCTTAATGCCTCAAAGGGAAAACTGAGATTGTTTAATTGGTACAAGTGATGTGCTGTCACTGTCGGTGCCTTTTCCTGTGGATATTTCTGGAATGAGTTGCTGATATTCAGGAAAGTATTGCCTGATGTGTTAACGATGTGCGTGTGTTGCTGGTGAGTAGCGCCCGCCTCTCAGTGCTGATAGCGCCTGAACAGACCTTGCATGAAGGCAGCTCCTCGCTGTTCCAAAGCACTCCGAGCTGCTGGTTCTCATCTCCAGTGCTGTGGAGTGCTCTGCAAGGTTCGCTCCCTCCTTGTGCAGCTGAGTAAGACATCATATTGAAGGATTAGGATTTTTTCCCTGCATCAGGTTTCTTATTTGAAACTGAAATGTTACTGGGAAAATTCATTTGTTTGTTTTTAAAATTAATAGGTGATATTGAAGAAGGAAGCAAAAAAGCTTTGTAGCTGCAACTTGTTTTTAGGAATCAGTGTCATACAAGAGCATGAAATTATTTTCAACATTTAAGAATGGCCAGATTAGAAGATCAGAATGGCAATTTGGAAAATAATGCAATTCCCTAAAGCTTTTTTAAAGTAGGTGTTTTAATTTTTTTTGTGGTCTACACAAAGATAACCCAAAATTTTATAGAAGTTATGCGAGCTTCACATTCTAGATTTGAAATCTGAAATAACAGGTTTCTGCAAACTAGTTTTTTATACTGCAAGAAGTTTAAAAATGAACCAAACATTCGACTTAGATTTAGAATGAGAAGTCATTTACAGTAAGTACTCTTTTTTGTCACAGTTTTTTTGGCTCAAAATAAATGTTCGGGCGTGGTTTGAGTTCAGTTAACTGCTTGGTTTGTGTTTGGGTTTGATTTTTTTAAGGACTACATAAGTACTATGGCACAACATAAGTACTGCCAAGGCAGTCCGCATGCAGAGCCTAACTACCAGATACAATCTTAGAAGTAGATTTTACTGGATGGAGTAATTTTGTCCTGCCTTTTGTTATGAAATGCATTTCTCAAAGCTTCTGACTAGTAATATATTTTAAGTATTTGTAAACATCTGCAAAAATAATTTCCTATATGCAACAGATTAGCCATCAGCCAATATGGGAATAATTCCTTGAAGAAGAATGACTCTGTTTTAAAATTAAGTATTTTAATGTTTTTACGTGTGCATTTTGCAGAGAAGATGCAAAGTAATTGGTTGCTGCCCGCTCTGCCCCACTTATGTTTAATGTTACAAGCCATTAAAATCCAGTAAGGGGAGAGTGTAGATTCTGAATTGTCATTTGTCCAAGATACTGGGGGTTTTGTCTCTTGGCAATTATACTTTCTCGAAGTGAAGCAAGTCTTCAGTGAACTGATTCCAAACTACTTTCTAAACATGTTTCTATATTTATTTATTAAGCCAAACCTGTATAATTTAACATAGACTGAATAGTACATTACAAGTTCAGCATCTGCAACTTGTATTGGTAACATAATTATAAAATAGCAAGCTGAAAACTTCAGTCTTCTCAAATTGTTACTGATTATATTGTTTAGGCAAAGTCAGGGTTTGTGAATCTGTAGTTTATGTAGCCAAACTTAAAAATATGCAAAACACTAAACAGACTCCCTCCTTACTGGCTTATCTATTGTTCACATTACAGAACTCTGACCAAGTCCTTGCAAAAACTCTTACTGGAGAGGTTCTGGTGGTAGGGATTATTTTAATTTGGCCCCGTACATACAGATGCCAGGAGGAGCTGTTTATTATTCTATTTTTCTCACCACAGGTGTGTGTTCTTATTAACTACTTGGTGCTGACACTTTTTTGTGCAACCAGAGCCCAATTAGAGCTAATTCAGATGAAATCCAAACTGACAAAAAAGGAAGAAAAAAAATCCATTTTCGACTGGATCAGTTCTGTGATGTGACTAACAAAGTCTGTCACAAGTGGCAGTGCCAGCATAAGGCTTGAGGTGGAAGTGAGTGTTGGATATGGAACTGTTTCTGTTTTAGGGGTAATACAAGTTCCTGGATTAAAGCAACTCTGTAAGCAGTTTTTAGTTTCCTGCAATACTTTGTTTTCGATCTGTTTGGTAATAAGAGCTTTGCTCCTGATGGATGTTCCCTTCTTGCCATCTGAACTCCTGTTGTTTGTTGCCTGCTATACATTCTAGTGTCTTTCACTGCAGTTCTGAGATGTGGGGAAGGCTTTTATGGAGCATCCCATCCTAGTTCAGAAAAGCAGTTATCTTCTCAGGTCCTGGCTGTGGGTGAGATGGAGTTATAAAGATGTTTTTTTATTTTTTTATTCCCCCCCCCCCATTTTTCCTTTTTCTTTTTTTTCCTTTTTTTTTCCTTTTTTCTTTTTTTTTCTTTAATCTTTTTTTTTCTCTTTTTTTCTTTTTTTTCTTTTTTTCCTTTTTTTCCTTTTTTTCTTTTTTTCTTTTGCACTATTCATAAAGATTAGCCATTATTGGGCAATACTGATTTTAGTCTTGTGCTGGTGCATGGGAAATGCAGAGATGGTCTTTGAATACTTACCAGGAAGCTTTTATTTTTTTGCTACATTTTCCCTTACTGAGCATTTAAAAAATTTATCTAAGCTCTTTTCTTTTTGTTAGCACATTAGAGAAAGTGTAAAATATTCATATATGATATTTTAATAACAATTCTCTAACAAGATTGGCCAAGCAAGCTCTTTTGGTATTGGGCATTTATAACACCACTCTTGAAGCAGTGGTCAGAGTTGTTCCTTGATAGAACCCTCAGGTTCTCCTATTAAAAATTAATGCAAATCGTTTTTTATTCCCCAATAATCACAGAATTGAGCTGTCCTTTTGGAACAACATTGTAAGAGCTCATGAAAATCAGAAAATAGATGAAAGACAATTATTTCATGAGCTTACAAATACTTTTTCTTTAGTTTGGAAGTGCCTGAGCACACTGAACAGAAGATGCATTTAGAAATGGATTAGAGACATTTACATCTAAATGCTTGGCGCATACAAATACACTCATACAATTTTGGTATTCTCTCCACAAGAACGAAGATAAGTGGATAAAAGTGTTGTAGGTTTCAGTTACTTATTAATGAAGTTACTATTGGAAATTCTTACTTGGGAATTTCCAGAAGTTAATTATTTGCCAAATATTTTACAAGCAAACTCATTATTGTGCATTCTTAATGGTTAAATGGCTACTTGAATTAACTTCAGCTTTTCTATTGGGAGCTTCTAAGACTATCTTTCACATAAACAAGCTGGTTTCCTCTTGTTTTACTTAGGTATAATCACTGTTGGCGTTATAAATGGGAGGCAGGAGTTCAGTTTCCTAAGTGTATTCAGTTGCTCGTTTTTTATGGATTTAGGTAGAAATTGTATGACTGCATAAAGTATGTTATGACCTCTACTGTCCTTATGTCTATTAGACATGAAACATATCCATAGAGCTTCAATGTTCATTAAAGAAAGTTTATACTGATCAATCTGTTCTTGTGCTTCTAGTACAGCGTTGGGAAAGTCCCTTTAGCAACATGTAGGTATGATACCTGCAAACTCACTGAGCTTGTAGGATTTGCATTATTAATTTATGGAGTATGAGTGCAGCCATTCATTGCCTCTAGCAAGTATCAGGGTTTTAATGTGATTTAAATCCTGCTTGTTAGCATTATGAGATATCTAGATATGTACGTGTACCATGCTCCATCTCTCTGTATATGTATTGATCTGTGCATGTCTCTGTCTGTATAAAACACAGCATAAATATTGCCTTGTGAACTGCTCAGAACCTTTAATTGTGCAGCATTACTGTGTTCAGTCAGTATTGTCAGAGTTGTTGAAAACTGCTCAGTCTGTGTCACCTCATGCAGTAATAAGGTTGTGGTCCTTGATGCTACTCAAATCGGCCTTCTTCCCTGAAAAGTTACAAACTTGATCCTGTGAGGTAGAGTACCAAAAGTTACAAAAATATTGTAGTGAAAAGGGTGTAGAACATCCTTTATTTTAGGATGTTACTGATTAGGGATTGTGTTTTCAAATTTTGAGGAACCAAATTGCCACAAACCCTGGCCCACAGAGGTGGGGCTGGGGGAGAACACAGCTGTGCTATCCAGTGATCCCTCCTGCTGATCCCTGTGCCTCTCTCCCAGCTCCCACGTGTTCTCACACTCTCCTGTCTGGTTTTTATTTTGATTGTAGTGGGTTATGCATTATGGTGGATTAGATACATACCATGAATTCTCTTAATATCCAAAATATGAACCAATCAGATTGCATGTGCTTTTGGGAGATTTAGCAGAATTTTTCTGAAATTTAACGGTTTTTGAGGCTGTGTGTTAAGTGGAGGGTGTATTAGCTAGATAGATCCTTCAGTATCTCCTGTTATTTTTGTGATTCCTGAATTCAATGTAGAAATATTTTTATTAAACCTGATTAAGCTTTATATGTAAGGGTGGCAGACTGTAATTTGTCTTCTGGTTTCCTGTCATAGTTTAAACAAACTTCTCTTGTCTCCTGAGATCATTCTTTGACTCTTGGAGTCACATGGAAGTGTTGACTGCTGTTCTGTGTCTGGAACAGCTTGTGACTGTTTACTGGAAAAAAGCAGCAGCTACATTGTAGAATTGTGCAGTGTAATATCTCTGAATAGCTCTGTTGTTGTCTTGTATAGGGAAATCACCTACTCAGCTACAATTACAAGAAGGGTTCATTGTGCAAGTCCTGCACTTACTACTGACATTGTTTATCTACTTCCCTAAATTTTCATTTTGAAAGGTTTTCTCCTTTTTATATTGCTCTTTATAGATGTCCAAATGAGGGATAAAAGATGGCGTCCTGGTTTGAAAGACAGGTGTCTGCCAAGGAAGGCAGGAGCCTCCCTTGAAATGAAGAATGCAACCCCCTTCCCTCCAAATAAGTATAATTTCAAATTTAAGGGGCTTTCAGGCAAAGATATAAAGAATAGGAATAACAGTTCTTTACTTACACATATATATGTGTCTTGGGGTTATTAGCTGTCCACTGCTTAATTTTGTGGCAAGCTTGCCTCTTTGTCTTGGAATATCCTTAGACCATTCACAAACAGCCTAAATATTCCTCGATGGTGCAGCCCCACTTAAGCCAATGTTTGTTGACAGCTACCCCCAGAGCAGAAGTTGAGAAGAGAAATACAGCTCAAACCTCTTATGGTGTTAAGTCATTTATTCCCTCTGTCCTGGAGGGGGGACAGAGCACCCGACCTGGGCAAAAGTCAGCGAGGTGAGAGGGCGGGGCTTTCCGTCCTGCTGGTTTTATCACAGGGGGAAAGGGGATCCCAGGGGCGGAGATGGGACAAACAACCAACCAGATCAGAACCCGGGCGGCTCAAACCTAAGGTAGATCTGACTCAGTCACATGGCAGGGACCCGGCCGAGGGGGGGAGGCCCAGAGGGGTCCACCGCAACATATGTGTGTATAACGTGGCAAACAACCCGCAGTCCCCGTGGCAGTGACAGCGAACAGAAGCACAAACCCAGCGCAGCCTTCTCTGCGGTCGGGCCCTTTCCCCTCTGGCGCAGTTCCAGTCCCAGCCGGCAGAGGGCGGGGGCGGCTCCCGGGGAGCAGGGCCGGGGCGGTGGTTCCCCGCCGGCAGGGGGCGCTCCGGACGAGCGCGGGGAGCGCGCAGCAATGGCGGCCTCACAGCCCGGGAAGGGAGGGAAACGGAGGCTCCACAGACGAGGCCCTGCGCAGCCGATCCCGGTGCCCGGTCGGACCCTCGGGGACGGCAGGCTGGAAACGGCAGGGATGAGCCCAGATGCCTGGTAGCAGGATGTATGAACCCTGGAGCTGCAGTGGGAACCCCCCGGAGGTGACACGGGCAGGACGAGCGGGTACGAGGTAGCGGCGCTCAGAGCAGGGACAGGGGCGCAGGGCGGCTGCAGCCCGGCTCCCAGCGGGGCACGGGAAGGCGGCCTGGGGAGCCCGGGGTTTCTGCGGTAGGGAAAAACAAAAAAACAAGAAAAAAAAAAAAAAAGGTAGTTGAAAACAGAAAGCCTGCAGTACTGAAGAGATGGCAGCCACCTCTCTCCCCGGTCCGAAAGCTGAGAGTACCCAAACCCACACCCAGGTGAATGAGAGTAGCCCCTTGGACCACACCTTCCATGGCTAGGTCCTTTGTGCCCTTAATCGCTCAGACATTTGTCGTCCCAGCAACATATTTGGGGAAAAATTCCTCAAGAGAAGAGAAACAAAGAACAGAAGGGGAAACTCCCCAAAACCCCAACACATGCCAAACCTAATATGAGCAAATTAGGCTTCAGCAATCTTTAGTCCTTAGTTTCTTCTAAACAAAATCTCAGAGCCAATATGAAATTTCACTTTTCTTGGAGCACACTTGTACCCTCCACACTATTTATGGTAGATAGCAGCAGCAGCAGGAGGTGGTTGATCTGATGACAGAAATGAAAGCCCTGTACAGGAGTGAAAGAATTACCAAGGTAGATTCCTGAAGGAAGAGTTACTGTCTAGCTTTCAAAAATCTTGGCTATGAAACTGAAAAGTATCATTTTGTGTAGTGATTTACTTTTTCTATTTAAATGATCCTCAATCTCATTTACCTATATGCTTATGCCAGACCAATTAGGTGAATTTTTTTTTCTTCATTTGGATCTTCTGTTTTATGAAAGAGACTAAGAAAACGTCACCTTCATTAGACAGTCACAATAAAAACTTCAAAATGTGTTTCTGTTCTGGTTTTTGTTTTTTGAAATCACTGAAAATGTCTTCATACATGTGAGGTGTGATGTGGCCTGATTATTCTGAATTCAGGAAGTTCATAAAACTCTCAGAAGTACTTAACAAGAGCCAGCTAATTTCAGTTTTTAAAATAAATATTAGGTGAAGTACAGGAATGTGTGCTTGTTTAAGGAACAGTGTTGTTCAAACCAATGAATTTTTAATAGTGGAGAATTGCAGATCTTGATCTCTGGATCTAAAGGAAGTGGTGTGTGGGTTTTTTTGGGCTTGAGTGTGGGTTGGTTTCTTTGGGGTTTTATTGCTGAGGTGTTTGTTTTGCTTTTGGTTTTAAGTTGGTTGGTTGTTTTCGTTGGTTTGGGGTTTTGTTTTATCTTAACTACTGCTCAATATTGTCCATTTTGGAGTGATAGTTTCCTCTTTTCCCTGGAGTGGTGTTAGTTGAACTCCATGTTTATCCAGAAGAGGTGGATAACTTGAAACAGGTAGAGTTAGAGGTTCCTTGGTTCTACAGACTTAAAATTGTTGTACCTACAATATTACACATGCTTCTCTTTTCCCCTCCCCTTTTTCTGTTTTAGGTGAAATTGTGGTGAATGAAGTAAATTTTGTAAGAAAGTGCATTGCAACAGACACAAGCCAGTATGACCTGTGGGGCAAGTTGGTTTGCACTAACTTCAAGATTTCCTTTATTACGGATGACCCGATGCCACTGCAGGTTGGTTGTTGCTCACACGGGTACATCAGGACAACGAATGGGATAAGTGAAATTATTCACACTGGGATTCTGTCTCATATCTGATATAAGTGAGTGCCTTCTAAGCAGGCTGAAGGATGAGGTTCCACTGTCCTGTTCTGAATGTGTTGCTATTCCACCCCTTCATTGAGAGTATCAGAACAGAGTGAATTTGTATGGAAGTACATCCAGCTCCATTTAGCTCTGTGTGTGGAGACTTCCCTGGGGAGTGGTTTTACAAAAGGCAGAGCAGGAATTATACACGGGTACGTTTCTCCTTGAAGGGGCTGTTTGCAAATGTTCCTTGGACTAGACAAGTGTCAGATCAGCAAAGCTTTTAATGTGGTGGAGATTTATTGGTGTTGCTGATGGAGGACAAAGTAACCATGAAATGAGTTTTCCTTGAAGCAACAAGAAAAGGGGAGAAGACCTCGTTTGTCTTTGTCAAAGCAGAACTCATGACATTCAAAACCATGATCTGTTTTTGGACAGCACAGCACACAACACTGTTTGGAAATCCTAGTAGTGAGCTGAGTTATTTTCAGTAGAGTTTGCACTTCCATTTGGGGCTTTTAACAGAAATGTTTCATTAACTAAGGATATGTAAAGCTCTGAAAGTAGATAGATGCTTATTCAGTAATGGTTAGGAAGTTTGACCAAAGTTACTTCAAAAAGTTAATTTTTAACATGAAGTAGTTGTCAAAACTTATCCCTGAAAGCAGAATTAATATTTTTGTCTTTCTATGTTTACAAAAGTAATAATTGGGGATTCCTTATATTCCATATATATATTTTATACTTCAAATTGTATTGAATTTCTAACAGTAATTTTTGATACTAATTCAGTAAATTCAGTGCAAATAGGGAGATTATTTTATATTCCACTGGGGTTTCTAAACTGTTTGGTGTGCAGTTCAGCAGTACAAGAGAGCTATTTCCACAGCCTCTAATTAGCTGTGAATAGGCAAGGGTGGTACCTGTCAGAAAAGCCTAGGCATGCCTGATTTTTATCGTAGTTTCTTCAAAGTTGTGCTGTACATCTGGTTGCAAACTGCAGAACTGCAATTAATGGCTGTGAGTTCATGTGTTTCAGAAATTCCATTATAAAAACCTCCTCCTTGGTGAGCATGATGTCCCACTCACATGCATTGAGCAGATTGTCACAGGTACGTCAAAAATAGTTGATATAATGACAGACTTTGTTCTTACTCAGTTCAAAACTGTTAACTACCTGTTAAGTTCTGCAGAATTGTTGACACTTGACGTTTTATGTCATTAGTCTTCCCTGATTTGAAGTATTTGGTTTATTTAGAATTAGGATAAAAGCCTTAAATGCTGAATAAATCTTGACGTGCCAGAAGACTTATTTATTTGGGTCTTTATATTATTGGCTTTAAATTTGTAACTGCTGTACTGAATCACCCGGTGTTGTAGGAAGAGACACCTGTTATAGCAGTACAAAATTTTGTTAGCGAAATTCTTACAGTGAACCATCTGAATCTCTGCCATTGAAATACAAAAAGCACATAGCTTAGACAATTAGATAGAGCTGGGATTTCTGACAAGAGAAATGCTGTAGTTTTCAGTTCTCTAATTCTTAGCAAGTTAATAGCTGGTGATCCTCAAAAGCCTGCAAATGGCAATCAACATCTTAATGTGAAGAAACAAAATACTTCCTGTGGAGAACCAAGTTTTGATTTGTTGGATTCTTTAGGCTAACCTATTTGTTAAGAATGTTTTTCATCTTGTAATTGTAAAGTTTCATAAAAGGGATAATTTTTCAAATTTTGTTTATGTCATGGGCTGTTAAATACTTGGTTTTCTGACTGTAGCTAATCTAAATTATTGGTTATAAATTTTCAATGCCCAAAATTGGTTGTGATCCCTGTGAAAAGATTAATGTGTATCTGAGGAAGAACATGATGAAGAAATGCTATTTTTTAAAAAACAAAGAGGTGCTATTGACCTATTATATTGTCTTGCACTAGCCCACATTTGTTGCTCCTTTTCTAAAACATGAGGTTTACCCTAAGTTTAGCAAGTATAAGCTTTTGCTAACAGGAATGAACAGATTTTCTACATCAGTCAAAATATTCTATTAAATAAAAAACTTCTGGTAGCAACATTACTGTTGAGCCAATCTTGTGTTTACTTACAGAACACAGTCCAATAACTTTGTCTCTTCTTTGCAGTGAATGACACCAAGAGGAAGCAGAAGGTCCTTGGTCCCAACCAAAAACTTAAGTTTAATCCAACTGAATTAATAATTTATTGCAAAGACTTCCGTATTGTCAGATTTCGTTTTGATGAAGCAGGTCCTGAAAGTGCAAAAAAGGTATTATTATCTTCTTATGAAATCCTACCCTGCAGTCATTACATGTAGCAACAGCTGTGCTGATAAGAACATTTTGTACTATTATGTTTTGATAGAGAAGAGGGGGGAAGAATTGCAAATCATTCACATTCTGTTACAGGAGACTATCTAGACATTTAGAGTTAAAACTAATAGGGAAAAAATTTAATGTGATGTATTAACTGTTTCTTATCATATAAGATAAACCTGTATTTCTTGCCATATCTGTTATACTTTTAAAAGTTATTAATTTATTAAATAAGTCTTTTTAAGGACTGGAATCAGAATGCTGCATTGCAGCTGTACAACAGATGTTTGCATTTTTATGGAAAATGTTTCAAGCTTTGATAAATTTTCTGAAAGTCGTAAGCTTAATTTACGCAGAGGTTGAGTGTACTGCCTTATGGATATCCCTAATTGTGTCACACAGCAAGTTCTCCAACAGGCTCTTGGAATCACCCTTTTGTCTGATCTACATAACCCTGGGCTTGTTCTCAGCATTTCCTTAGAAGAGGCTTGTGCCCCCCTTGACAGGAGGAATAAAGGGGCCCTACGTTGCTGGGGATTTCCTTCCTTGCCCGTTTGTGCCCCTGTTGCCCCGGTGTCAGTGCAGTGGTGCTGTGCTCTTTGGGCTGTGCCAGCCCAGGTGAGCTGTGCTGGGCAGGGCTGGCCAGGCTGCAGCGCCTGCTCAGCTCTCGGTGTCCCCGCACGGCTCCAGCTCCCCTGGCCTCCACGGCACTGTGGCGGGGCACAGCTGGCCTTTCGTAAGGAATGACCCACTTTGCTCTCAGAGCTTAACAATTCCCCTTCTCAGTAGGATCAAGTTTAGCCCTCTAAGTGCCAAGGACCATCTGCCCAGGCCTAAGTCTGCGTGCAGTTACTGACCGAGTGACTGCTGAACAGCCTCAGCTCCTTTACTCTCCTGAAGATGCAGGAGCCCATAAAGAACCATCCTGCTCTGGCCTTGCCCCTGTTCTGGCTGCCCCCTTGCCTGCTGCCTGTGCTGGTTGGAAACTTCCACATTTGGCAGTTTTTCAGCAGTCATTCCCTTGCACAGCTTCTCCAAAATCCCTCTGGAGCAGCCCTCTCCTGCAATATCTTTACAGGGACTGTTTGTAATTGGCTGTCGCAGCACAGGAGAGTGATTGGCCTGGAGGAGGAGAGCATAAACTCAGCATCTCATTAATGCAGCACTCCTTGTGGTGCGTTTTCTTATGCAAGAGCAAAGACTGAAACCCTTTTAGGAAGGCCCTTACATTAAGCATTTATAATTACGTGGTATAGGTGACTTCTTCTGATAGGAAGAACTGCTGGGTCTGGAGAACCAGAGCATGTGTGGTTATAGAGATTTTGCTGGTGGCTACCAAAAGTGTAGCAACTGCCATTTTCAAATACCAGAATGTGCTCATTAGAGGAGAGGAAGAAAACTTGTACAAGTATCAGCTGTGTGGTTACTGTTGCAGTTTCCATGCATCAGGTAGGTTACCGCAGCTTTGTGTGGGTGTAGCACAGAAGCACTTTTACTGAAGGGAGATCAGGTTCAGCTAATCTAATGTTTCCATAATAACATTATTGTTAGGATTAAAATATAAATGTATAAAACTGTGAGGTCCTTAGATCAGTTTTCCTGTATCAGGATTTTGCTGAAATTATTTTGTCATGCTGGTGAGCACATCTAGAGTGGTCTTACACAGCATATTGAATGGAGTTGTTTTGTTCTTTCTGATAATTAGCTGGCATGCTGGCACCACAGTATGGAAAGATTTTATCTGGTTTCTGTTCCTGTCTTTCAGGTAGTACATATTAGCAAGGTTGTCCTGATGTTTAAAAACTGAAGACAGCGATCAGGCCTCCTTGAAGTTCTGAAGGGCCTCTTTAATCTGTATTTACATTCAGCTGTTTGTAAAAAAAAATTTATACCTGGAAATAACTGTGTGCATAACTTTTGTAGGGAAGACCACGACTTAAAGTATGACTCAGTTCTGATGTAAGGGGAGTCCTGCTCTTGGGCTGAGGGTGCATTGACCTCTGCCTGGGAGAATGCTGTGGGAGGGGGCTGACCATGGAATCCCGGGTTCAGGATGGAGGGGCCTGTGGACATCATCACCTGGTCCACCTTTCTCTTCAGACTTGCCAAAATTAGATGGGGCTGTAATTAAATGTCATCCTAGTAATACACAGGAATAGCACTCTAGAAATAAAGCCCTGTTAGGTCAAAACAAAATACCTGCCTACTAAAACATGCATTTCAAAATACAGGAGTATAAATGTCTCTGCTTGTTGCCAGATGATCGCAAATGTTCTTTTTAGAGCAATAGTTATACAAAAACAATACCCATGGTAATTAATGTTTAAAAACAAGCTTTAGGTATATGGAATAGTTAAAAGGAGAACAGATGCTAATTTTATGCAGTTAAGTAATTTGTTTCATGCATAGTTCTATGCACGTAGTGGAAATACTCAGCAGCGTCCACTGACATAAATTAGTGTTGGCAAAGAGAGTGTAATCTGTTCCTAAGGAAGTGTTTCTATTTGCTGAACAGGGCATAAGGGACAATAACTAATTAAGCTGCCTTACCAGAATAGAGATTATTTTGAGTCTCTCTTTGAGGGTCTCGAAAGATCCTCTTTCCAAGGATCTCTTTGGGTGCTGTGAAAAGAAGGATCCAAGTTTGAAGGCAAGCTTCTGATGAGGACAGTCTGACAGACTTGACCCATGGGTAATGTTGGCAGAACTCTTGGAGGTGTTTTTCTTTGCCTTTAAGCAGAAACACGTGAGAACACATTTGTTTACTTTTGGGTAAATTATTATGGAGAAGCTTAAAAATCAGTTCTATTAGAAAAATACCCCCAACACTTGTTGCAGCCAATGCATGCTAATAAAATACTGTCTAAGCATTAGTCAGCCAGGTAAATATTTTCTTCCTCATTTTTATTAGTGGATATTTGGGAAGCAAGCGTTAAGGAAAAGTAGAAGGAATGGAAATTTGCACTCACCACTGTTTAGCAGTTTAATTTTGTTTTGTCTCTAAAATAAAGCAATAGAGTCTCCAAAGGAAGGAAAGCCAGATGGGTGTGGGAGGAAGTGGAGGATGGGGAAGCAAGGGTAAGCAAGTTGGGGAAGTCTTAAGTTAGGCAGTACAAAAAAAGAAGCATTTCACATTCCTTTGAGAAAAAGAATTATTTTGTTCCAAAAATGACAGCAAACAGTCAAACTGAAAACTCCTGCTATTTTTTAGGCACTGGAGTAGTTGACATTACACTGGGAAAATTAAATGTAAGAAAAGGTGAGTCTCTAGGTCTTCTGACTGTTAGGTGATGGCCAGTGTGTTGCCTCACCGTGCACATGGATCTTGGCAGTGCCCCAGAGTGGCACACACCCTGTGCCTCCATGAGTATATCTCTATTTTCTCATCCCTTTCTCTTCTGGAACTCAGTTCATTTTTGAATGAGAGCTGTTTCAGAATCACATGCTCAATCAAAACAGAAGGAAAGTTTTTATCTCAAATCTTGTTTCCTGTGCAATCAAAAGTAGCCTTTCCTACATCATAACACTTGGGATGGAGGGGAACATTTTCCTTTCCTAATTGTTATGAACAATAACATGAAACTAAAGAGTTTTGGACAAACGGTCCTGACCCTTCCTAATGTGTTCCCCCTGCCTCTCCAACTCTATTACCTTGTTCTAATTGTTTATACAGATCACAAAATTGGTGATGTTTCAAGGCACGGGGAATGCATAAGATACTGTCTTGATGGTCTTCAGAGGGGGTGAAGAAAACTTTCTTTAGAAGCATACTTAATCACAGAATCATAGAACAGTTTGGGTTGGAAGGGCCCTTAAAGCTCACCTCATTCCAGCCCCCTGCCATGGGCAGGAACACCTGCCACTACACCAGATTTTTCAGAGCCCCATCCTGGCCTTGAACACTTACAGGCACAGCCACAACTTACCTGGGCAAAGGTAAAAGGTATTTTAAAAATAGAGATGAGTTTTAATAATTCTTTTAATACTGAATGCTTATTTTCCCAATAGGTTTTCCAGCCTAGGAAAATTGACAAAACCTGTTTGTGAGACCTGATCTAGTCCTGCTTGTGTGACTTTCTACTGCATGTGTCTGCTTGGGATAGGAATTGCAGTAGCAAGGGAAAAGAGCATTTTTCCAGAGAGTTCATAAGCCAGGAAAGTTCTTAAGGAGGGAGGGGAAATGCAGGGCTATGCTAATTTAGCACATCTGAAATGTTGCTGTTCACAACTCTCCTGCGAGAGCATTCACAATACTTTGGAGCTCTTGCCCTCGGTAAAATTCCTGTTGAAGAGGAGGGTGTGCCCTGAAAGTATCATTCATTTTTCTCAGGGGTTGAACAAGGGACACTGACATAGGGAAATGGCTTTGTACTACGAGATAACTACAGCCATTGTGTTTACTGCTTTTAATAAATGAACTTTCCAACAAGCAGCCTATTCTCTTGTTATTTGTCCCAGCCTAAATATCTTCAGCTTTACACAATTGTAAATTGGCTAGAATACCAAACATTTTTGAGTTTGATATGAGAACGCTTCCTGTAAAACATGTTTGTCTTCCAATTTAAGAGCGTTTTACTTATGGCCATAATCTGCTGAGATCTGTGGAATGTACTTGTCTGCTGAATCTCTGAGACAATAAAGCTATTATAAGAATTTAGTGAGGAATAAACAGAAAATTAGTATGTCTTTAGCACTTGCTTAGTGGATCTATGAGTGGAATTTTTCTAAAATGTAAAAATAGAGACAGTAGCAGGATAAATCACTTTTTTAAAGAAGAGAAATAGGGGTACTGATGCTGTGGGTGGACTGTTTCACCCATGCAATACCTGGTGTGAGTTACATCTATTCTATGGAACACCCAGAGCATTTTCCAGCTCCTGCTTTATTTAAAAGCACAACTATGGTCTCCTGTTTTTTGTGGGGGACTAGATCGGGATGGTTACTGTCTCCCCCCACCATTTTATCCTGCTTCACACAGCACACACATATTCTCTTTTTCAAATGTGGCAAGTAAATGACAGAGATTTCAGCTGCTGCCTATTTAAAAATAGGTTTTACTGTATTTCTGTTGTGTCATTTGGAAACACGATGGATTTTTTTTTCCTGCAGTTTGTCCTGAAGCCTTGGGAGTAGATTAGCATAGTAAAAGGCTTTCAACTTTCACTCCATAAATAATGATGAGGAGTAGCTCTGCTAGAATCAATTAGTGTAGTGAAAAGCTACACAGAATAATGGAAATCAAAATGTGTATATACAGAGATTTCCATTTTGTTTCATTGTGAATGATAGCCAAAAGTAATCAGTTAGAAGTGGCCAAATATTGTTGAATTTGGTGTGTACACCGAAATCACAAGATGTAGTAAAATGTGCATAGCTTCCAGTTTTGTCATTAAAATTTTTATCAAATCCTGGAAATGAGCTTGTAAATGTTCATTTGGAAAGTCCTGCTACACTGTTTTCCAGGGACACTTGTACTGTTTGTGTTTTGGGGGGGATTGTCACCCCTGGAATGTTCTCTCTTCTCCTTTGCAGTTTCATTGTAGAACTGAAAATGTGGGGAGAACAGTTAAAGAAAACATTGTTCTAAGTCTTGACTGGAATTTTTTTGTTGGGGAATGTTTGTGAAACAACATTTTCAGCTCAAGTTAGTACACTGTCATTACTGGTTTTATAAATAATGAGGACCGTCCCCATCAAAAGCCAAAGTATATAAAAATACAGTAAAGGTTCCAACACAATGTATGTTGCATGCAAACAATAATAGTACAGCAGCTTTCTCCATGCAGAGCTCAGCCAGTGCTGCCAGCACTGGTATTCCTTCAGTTCTGTGGTGCAAATCTTCCTTTTATGTCTATCACAATAAGGAAAATTTCCTTCATTAGCAGAAAACAAGATGAGGTGGGGTGTTGGGGTCCCGGTGCAGCAGCTGCTCCAGTGAGCAGGCTCCTCTCAGGGAGCAAGGGAGGAAGGCAGCCAAAAAAAACCCAGAAGCCCACAGCAGATGAAATCCCCCACAAGGATGGCAGCCTCTCTCCCCCGAACCCAGAGAGGAAAAGCAACTCCCCCCCACCCCCCAGGTGAAAGAGAGTAGCCCCTTGGACCCCACCTTCCATGGCTAGGTCCTTTGTGTCCTTACTCACTCAGCCATTTGTGGTCCCAGCAACATGTACAGGGGAAAATTCCTCAAGAGAAGAGAAACAAAGAACAGAAGGGGAAACTCCCCAAAACCCCAACATTATTGATACCAAATTTTAGTTCAGGACACGCCTGAATTGTTGAAAATTGTCCTGGTAAAATTCCCTTATGTTCTTTCTGTGTTTTTCCCCTCTTCCCTTAACATTGATTGCTGACTGTTGTCAGAACAGAGTGCTAGCTTGGACCTTTGGAACTGACCCTGCATGGCCACTCTTAGGTTCTTATGCTAGCTTGATAAGTACTCTTTTTATTAAAAAAAAAAAAATCAAAAGACTGATTTTTAGCTTTTTCACAGCTCTGCATATCTCACACTGTTACAATTAAGGGCAATCTTTTTTTTTTGTTTATATAGATATATAAATAACAGTAATAAATGTCTCTTTCCTAGGTGTGCCTTGCAATAGCTCATTATTCTCAGCCAACAGATCTTCAGCTTCTCTTTGCATTTGAGTATGTTGGGGAAATATATCATAATCCAGGTAAGGATGAAAGTACTTGGATTGTATGTTTTTCTTATTTTGTGATATGTATTTTTAGTAAGACTTCTGTCCAGAAGCAGTGGCACAAAGCATTTGAGGTTTTCTCCAAGGGTAAAAAATCAGCTCATTCTGCACCCAGCCTCTTACTTATGGTTATAAGTCATTCCTTGGGATAGACATTAATGACCAAAATCCAAAGAAATGCCTTTCCTGTCTGAAACAAAGCCAAACTGTGCCAGCATGAATACTTCTATTTCTCAGCTCACGCTTCCACCCTCCTACTTTATGTCTCTGTTGGTACTCTGGGTACCCAGCGAATGTCCCATCAGGCAGGCTTGCTCACCTGCCCTTCTTTTGGGAATAAGTTTCTCTTCTGGTGGTATTGCAGGAGGATTTGTGCAACTTGGGACTCCATACCTTCTTTCCTAGAGGCTTACTAGGCAGTTCTTACCACTCAAAACCTCCACCACCCCTGCTGAGTTGGAGCACACCCTCTCTGCTCAAGGCCAATCTCCAACTGAACCTTGTCAGTTAGGTAAGCCTGCAAAGATGCCTTTGGAACTTGATTTCTAGTGTAATGCTGTGCGGTCACTGCTGAGTGTTCCCCAGCCAAGACACAGCTGAGAGCCCTCAGAGCTGTAGGGTGCCAAGCCTCCCCACAGAGCGTGCTGCTGCTGCTGCAGGGCTGTGGTACTGAGAGCTGAACTCAGCAGCTGGCACTAGAAACCACTGATCTGCCTGTTACAAAACATGAACCTCTTGTGGAATTACAAGATCAGGCCTTCAAATTTGCAAAACGAGGCACGTTTTTCCTGCAGGTGCCTATGACTGCCCTGTGCATTCACATGAATAAGTGTGCGTGTGATTATGTTGCACACATAATTACATGTGGAATTTCTTACCTCATAAAGCTTGGGCAGTTATTAAGGTCCATGTATTTTCGTGGTATAAAGTATTAGGGAGGAAGCCAATTTGCCGATAAAATGCCAATAAAATGTTAGTATGTCACAAAGTTGCTTTTACTCTGTCCTTAAAATACCATTTACTATATGGAAAAATACCTAGTGGAAGAATTACAGAAGGTGGGTATAAATGTTCCTCTGGAGCAGCAGACCAGAATGGCAAAGGAGAGCTGTTCTGCTGTGCTGCAGTTCCTAAGATAGTTTGAAATTCAGTTGGGTTGGGGTGTTCTTGTCGTTGTGAACCCTGGTGGTTGTCCCATAGATCTGTGACTTTGCTCTTGCAATTCCAGTCCTGCTTAATGACTTTATTCCTGCTAATCCCAGCAAAGTAAAAGGTGAAATGCTGTCTTAGTGCTTCCTGAGGAACATAAAAAGCCTGCATTGCTCTGGTATATGTGTGTATTGTTTCTTTCCCAGGCTGTATTTGACAGTTATATATCCTGCCACTAAACAGGAAAATTTACTCTTTTTGTAATTATCATATTTCTGTTTACTGTCTTTGAAGAACTACTTCAGTCTGATTTTAGTCCTGTTTTCTTCTGAAAAGCCTAAGTACTCAGAGTGCCAGTACAAGAATGAGGTTGATAAATACAGAAAGCAGAAACCACACAGGTTATGGGATGTCAGCAGAGCCGTGATGCTGTTCTGCTTCCTTTGGGCAGGCTCTTGCTAAAGCTCAGAGCTTTCATGGGGGAGGTAACAGTGCTGAATTTCAGTTTATTCTGCTTTCATCTAGAAATGTACTTCAAGTGTCAAGAAACAAAATGTAGTTTCTTTCTGGCACAGCTGAGTGTCCCCTTGGCACCTAAAGGATGACCAGCAAAGGAGATCTTTCTGTACAGTAACAGCCTCTCTAAACTCCTGGTCCCTAGACACAAAATGATCTTTTACTGTGGGTATAAATATAAATTTATATAGAAACTCCCATATTTTAACATGGCCTTCCATTTCTTTTATTTGCTGTTAATACAGCAGTCATTTGAAGTTGCTTATCTTATGTAAATTCTATTTTGCTTTCTTGACATGGTGCCTATTAAAGGGTAGACAGTAAAGGGCTCACATTTTTAAAATGTTGCAAACTTTGGCATATTGAAGAAAGAAATCCTGTGACTGGAGATAACATTTGTTCTTGAATATTAGTATGTCTTGGCTTCTATCAAGCAGCACAGCAGGCCAATTTGATGTTGCTTTTCTATTGAAATTGCAGGGAAAAAATATACTACCATCTTCTTGTGTCATCAAGCTGTCATTAAATCACTGCTTTCTTGTAATACAACAATAAATATAGGTAATACTAGTCCTGATGCTAATGGCTTATTTTTGTAATTAGGAAGGTAAAGAGTTTGATTTTTTTTTTAATGGGCATTGATGACTTTCCTTTTCCTAGCAAAGAAGGTGAATGGCATAGACCCAGGAGGTGGTGGTGGTGGCATCGGCAGTGCCAGTGGTCAGCAGACTCCTCTGTTTGAAACTTACTCAGATTGGGATAGAGAAATCAAGAGGACAGGTGCATCTGAGTGGAGAGTGTGCTCAGTCAATGAAGGTTATATGATCTCCACTTGGTAAGTGTCTCTTGGAACACCAGCAGGAGGGAATTGGGCTGTCTTGTCCTGTGCCTCCCACAGCTTCCATCCCACCCAAGTGGGCACTGCACCTCCTAATTGTGCTGCTCTTGGTAGAGGTCCCCAGATGAAAGATGCTGCAGGTCTTGTCCCTAAAGGAAATCTCTTGTCCCTAAAGGAAATGTCATGTTTTGGCATCTGTTGCTTTCATGCTTCTGTACGTCCACGTGGGACACACGGTTTCTGACCAGAGTCCTCAGGGTTGTGCTGGCACCGCAGCCAAGCCCTCACACGGGACTGTGGCAGCCATGCCCAGGGGCTGCTCTGGGACAGCCTGACTGAGCTGGTGACACAGAACTGCAGCAAGAGGGAAGATGGTAAAAAACACAGGGAAAAGTAACCTTTTTTTATCATGTTTTTTCCACAAGCCTTCCAGAATATTTTGTGGTTCCATCTTCCTTAGCTGATCAGGACCTGAAGCTGTACTCCTACTCCTTCATTGGCAGGAGAATGCCAGTAAGTGTCCTCTTTGTTCTGGTACTGCTCCTGGTAACTGCACAGTATTCATCTTGGGGCTGTGGATGCCAATTATCAGAGTTCTGTGTGTAGCATTAAGTAAAAAATTTGTACAGAGTAGCTTTGACCTGCATTCTTGTGTTGTTCCTTGTGTTTTTTCCCTGTGTTAGTTATGGTCCTGGAATCACCCCAACGGGAGTGCCCTGGTGAGAATGGCCAACATTAAAGATGTATTGCAGCAGCGAAGAATCGATCAAAGGTAAATGACTGGTTGTGTTACTCTTTAATCAGAGTTGGGGTGACTGTGTGACACAGCAGTGGGTGGCAGTGGAGGGGACCCAGGGTGACACTGCAGTGTTGTATTGTGGGAACTTTGCAGAGACTGTTCTCTGGATGTGGTTCTGGCACAATTTTCATTCGAGGCCATTCCAGTTTCAAATACTGAATAACTTCTCATATTTTAAGGTGTGTTTATTTTTTAGGGGGCTAATCATTCAGTTGATGGGATTTATTGATAAAAGGATCAGATTTTCTGTAATACAGCTTACATTGGTGGATATTTTCTTACCTACTTCAGCAAGACAGTAAAAAAAACCCCTTCATTTGTGGCATTGGGAAATACAATTCTATAGATTTAGTGTCACAATGTACATGGTGTTTCTGTGAAATATTTGTCATTCACTGTCCTTATTGAAAGACTGAAGGCATTTAGTGTCTTCTGTAGGTAGTTTACAAGGTTGGTATTTTTGTTCTTTGGTTTAATTTGCAGGGTGACTTTTTGTAGTAGTGCAAACACCTGCATTGTGTGTTAGGCTGGAGCTCTCTGTTTTAGTTGAAACACTGTCAGATTTCCTGACTTCATAAACTTTATATATGTTCTCTTTATTTAGCATAGGTAAGTCTTACTGAAAATGATGGAAAGCTAAAAACTGGAGAGGGTTATTTAACTGTCAGTCAGCCTTAGATTTCATTTCCCAAATGTAATGTTTTAATGATCCAGTGTTTCCATTTCTTTGTTTTGTATTTAGCAGACACCAAAAATGGTCAGTAGCTTTATGGAGGAGCAATATATCTCCTAAATATGAGCTTGCAAACTTTTTTAGAATGAAGTGCATGTTGTAAGTGGTTTTAATTGCTTGCAGTTAAAGACAGTGTCATGTTTCTTGAAAGACTGTTACTTTCCTCTCCCACAATAAACCTGCTGATTCTTCTCCTACAGGATTTGTAATGCCATAACTCGAAGCCATCCCCTGAGAAGTGATGTTTACAAATCTGACCTGGACAAGTGTCTACCCAACATCCAGGAAATCCAGGCTGCACACATCAAACTCAAACAGCTCTGTGTCAATGGTACGCTGGGCTGTCCTTTCATGGGGTTGGTTTTCCTGACATGCAATGAATTCCAATCGACCTGGCTGACAGGGACTGTTACTGGAAGTTGTTCTGCAATGTAATTACTGTCCCTGTTGCAGAGCCTTTTGATGAAACTGAAGAGAAGTGGCTGTCTGCACTGGAAAACACTCGCTGGTTAGAGTACATTAGGTTGGTACCATTAATAAAATGATGTTTAGTGGGATGTACAAAGCATTCAGCACTGTAAATAAGTAGTGCATCAGTTGAAGGATTCTTTGTTTTAATATATAAGTTAGGTAAATACAGATAACCCAAATATTTTTTTCTTGTAGACTGAACTTCTGTTAACTGTTAAATCACTTTCTTTTCCTGTCTAGAGCCTTTCTTAAGCATTCTGCTGAGCTTGTCTATATGATGGAGTGTAAGCACGTTTCTGTAGTTCTACAAGGTAATACAATACAGAGCATGCTGTAATTATTAGCGTTACTGTGATAATGTAGATAAACAGATTTAGATAATGTCAACCATAATCTTTATACGTAAACCCCATGGCTTCTGAATATCTCAGGCATTTGGGGAACTAGAAGGGAAAATAGTTTTGTTATGTATCTGAACTGTAGTATAGTCCTTAGCATCAAAGGAATATTTTGCTTTAAGTCTTTGTGGGTTTTGTTCTGATAATGATGATAGAATCAAAACCTTAGGGTGAACCTTTGTACTGTGTAAATTGGGCTAATAGACCCTGCTTAAGCAATATCAGTTTAATTCAGAGATTCTATAGACAAAAGTATTTCACTCAGTGCCTACTCCTTGTGTCTGTGCAAACAGATATTTCAGAGAAAAAGACACTGAAAAACTTGCTCATTTTTGTAATTCTGTAATTTCTATAATTTTTACAAGACCTGTTTAGCTGGTATATCCCACTCTGCCCATGTAATGGCCTTCCAAAAAATGCTTCAGGGTGGAAGAATGTTGAAAATTTCTACTAGTGTGAACACCCTTCTCAGCACATCTTGGTTTAAGTAACAGGCATTTGGGTGGGTATTTTGTTCTTGATGAATGCACTGCTGTGCTGGATATTGCAGGAACCCTTTCTAAAGTATGAGTCTCAGTTTAAGAAAAAAGAAGTGTGTTTTTCTTCTAGTTTGTTGTGTTTTTTTTAAATTATGAGAACAATTAAAACAACTAAAAGTATATTTTAAAGGAAATTCTAAGAAAACCACGGGACCTAGTTGCACCTTTTGCTTTTTGAAATCTAATTCTGTGCATTTATGCCTTATATGTTCTGTGCATTCTGTATGTTATTTGCAGAGGAAGAGGGACGGGACCTGAGCTGTCTTGCTGCTTCTCTCATTCAAGTCATGCTGGATCCCTATTTTCGAACAATTGTTGGATTTCAAAGCTTAATACAGAAGGAATGGGTCATGGCAGGATATCAATTTTTAGATAGGTGTAACCACTTAAAGAGATCTGACAAAGAGGTAAAAATGAATTGTATTTGCATGTGATCACAGTATCTGCTTGATATCATCCTGAACATTTATTCGTACAGAAATCTAAAAGTAAAATGTGTTTTAATACTTTCAAATCTCATTATTATAATATCAGAGGAAATAACTCTTTTTCCAGGGTAGAGGTATCTTTTCTTTACCCTCTGTAGCCATGTGAGAATCAGTGAAATACCAAGTGCAATCCAATGGGTTTTTATGTTGCTTCAGGGTTACACATGAAAGTGTCTCACTGCTACAAACCCTAGCACAGCTCATGTTTCAAATTGAAACCAAAGGAGATGAGGGTTTGGAGGGGGTAGTTTTGCTGTGTGTTTTACCAATCCCTGTTTCCATCCCTGTGATGTTATCACTCTGCAGTGCTCTCAGAGCAGGGAGCTGCTGGAGAAGCCCCACAGCCACATGAGCTGACACAGCTGCCAGGAGATGAGGGAGGGGAGCAGGGCCCAGCTTCCAGCACTGCCAGCTCATGTTGTATGGCCTCTGCATGGCAAAGGAGGAGCTGCTAACTGCAGGTGGAAGCACAGAAGGCCCCGGTTAGGAACCTTTTTCAGGGACAATGCCCAGAGTCACAGAACAGGAATATATATCCCCAGAGTGTGGAGCCCACTGACAAACCGAGGGCACTAAGCACCAAGCAGAGAAAATGTGTGAAGGGATAAAGAAATGAGATGCCAAGAGGGAAATAATGTAAAGCAGCTATTTTGGCCCTAGGAAAGGTTATTCTAAAGAGTGAAAATGGGAAGAGGAAAATATTTCTAAAGCTTTATATAAATGATGGTTTATACTTTTGCCATTCATGGGCTGCTATGGAAAAGAGCTAGAAAATGTAGAGAGAAATCACCATGGCTGAATTAAAAGCTCTCCAGTCATTTCAAACCAGGAAGTAAATACATGGTAAAAACAAGGCCAAGTGGCAAGGAAGGCTCATACAAGCACTAATTTGGAAATTATGAGAGACATACAGATGGCAGAAAGGAATTTTGCACGAGTATGAGGGGAGCCCAGGATAGAACTGTGCTTTTTACACAGAAGTGAAAGCTATGCAAAGGTAGTGCTCAGAAAGTAAGTGGCTAAACAGGAATACAAAGTTTTACAGTTGCATAGACACATGAAAAATGCAAGACTCCAAATAGTTTAACCTGTTGAGTAATGTACCAAATACCCTAGCTGCAAAGAAATTGGTATGATTTGGGAAAAGCTTATGTTAAATCTGATAGTTCTTTGTTTCCTTTCCCAGTCTCCTGTGTTCTTGATGTTCCTTGACTGTGTTTGGCAGCTGCTGGAACAATACCCAGCAGCCTTTGAGTTCTCTGAGGTGTACCTGACCATCCTGTACGACAGCGCCCGCATCTCCTTGTTCGGCACCTTCCTCTTCAACTGCCCTCACCAGCGAGTCAAGGAAAGCACTGTGAGTAGGACAGGCTGCAGCTGCGTGTCCAGCAGGAGACCACAGCCTGCCCCCCTGGAAACTGCAGCATCCCAGCTAAATGCTTCCTGTGTATTCTTCAAAATGTCACACTCTGTTTGGGGCAAAATATTCAGGTCCCCAGGTGAATACAATCAGAATGTCCTCTCAGGTGATCTTTGCAGAGACAGTGACTATTCAAGAAGAAAGTCTACTGAATTCCTTTGTTGTTTTTTTCCTAGGAAAACATTGCTACTGTACATTATTATTTGTACTCCTCTAGGAAGCAAATCTGTATCTGGAACTCAGAAAGTAGAATGAGAGTCAATAAATAGAATTTCAATGCTTCAGGCAAACTTTGAAATCTCTTAACATAATTGTTTAAATAGTTGAAAAAGCTGGAGATGCTGCATAAAGTTCCAACAGTAATGTACAATGGAGGCATTTAGAAAACTGAACACTTAAATTTGTGTTTGAGAACTGGAGCTTATCAGAACTCTGTGTAGAAAACATTTGATGGCTGATAAAAGTGAAACTTACTTATTTTGTTAAATATTTTCCCTTGAAATTTGTAGGTAGCAACCTTACTGAGCAGCAGAGTATTGAGGGACTGTTGCTGTATTCTCAAAGTGCCAATTTGGGGGTTAAGAGTAAGCTAACAAACAATTTAATGTAATTGAAAAGTAACTGCACAAATGCAGAGCAACTGTCTTGCTGCTCTCTTGTGCTACCTCTAAATTACATCCCTGCTCCTCTGCCCAATAGTTATGTGCTGGTTTTAGGATTCATGAATAAGCCCACTTTCCTTGATTTTAATCTCCCTGAATGTTAACTTCTCACAGGAATTTGCTATAAGCAAAAATATTCAGCTGGGTGATGAGAAAGGCCTCAGGTTTCCGTGTGTTTGGGACTGGTCTCTTCAGTTCACGAGCCGGGATCGGCTGCTGTTCCACAACCCCCTGTACATCGGGAAGAGCGCGCCCAGCGTGCACAACGGCGCCCTCCGGACCTTCAAGCGCTCCAAGGTGACTGGGGGGGCTGTGAGGGGCTGTGCCTGAGGCCGTGCTCACTCTCAGGGGTCGTGCTGGGGATGCTGCAGGTACCCTTGGATTAGCAGCAGGAGCCTTCATTTTCTTGGCTTCCCAGCCTAAAGAAATTATTTTCTGTAGAAGTAAAGATGTAAGTTGTTGAGCCTTGTGTTTCAGGACATTTTCTGATGTGGCTGAGTCATTGCCAACATTTGCATTATTTCACCTTTGGAAAAGTGATGACAGGCCACTTTTTCCCCCTGGGGTTGTCAATATTTTCAGTAAATACTGATTATAAGTCAATCATTTGTTGCAACAAAACATATCCATTTCTTTTTAAAGGCCACAAGCGGCCACAGTTTGCCCTGTGAGCCCTGCAGTAATGACTCACAAGCTCAGAACCATTTAAAGGTCACAGCATTTCTCTGGATGATGCACCCTGGCAGTTCAGGGAAATTTACTATTCCAATGGACTTAGAACTGGAAAATTACCAGTATTTATTTTCTGCAGAAAAACTACAGCTCCACACTGCGAGGTGTCCCCCCAGCACTAAAAAACGGAATAATCGGTGAGCAGGAGTTCCTTCCAAGAAGAAACTCTCTGATACTAAAACTGAAGCCGGACTTTCTCCAGTCAGGAGAGGGGCAGAGCCACAGTATGGAGCAGTACTTCAGAGACTGGTTTGCAAAGCCTGTTGATTTGCATGGAGTCATTCTGCCCAATCTCTCTGGAACACAAATAAAACTGTGGAAACTCTGCTACTTCCGCTGGGTTCCCGAGGTCCAGATCAACCACGGCGGCTCCATCACTGCTTTCCACAGAGTTTCTCTGCTGGCAGACGAGGTGGACATGTTAAACCGCAGCCTGCGGCAGTGTAAGAGCAACTCCTCCTTGCAAGGCCCCTGCTCAGAACTGGATCAAAGCAGGATGTACTTCAGAGCTAATGGTTTAAATGACAGCTCAGGCACCCCAGACTTTCTCTCCTCCTCATTCCCATTTTCTCCTGTAGGGAACCTATGCAGACGGAGCATTTTGGGAACACCTTTAAGCAAATTTTTAAGTGGTGCCAAAATCTGGCTATCCACCGAGACGCTTGCAAATGAAGACTAAGGTGATGTGGAGGTTTAAAGGTTTAGGGAGAATACTGCATATCATTTTGTCTTTTCTAACTTAACACTGCTAAATGCGGCATTGAAAGCTGTAATAATTTTTATATACAAACATTACGTAAGATTTGCACAAATATTTAAAAGCAAGGCAAGTCATGCTTCAAATCGCACAATTTTGTCTTCGGTAGTTCTCATCTGCTGGGGCTTCTGCTCCCCAATTCCTCCTGTTCTTGGGGGTTTGGCTCATTACAAGTGATAGAGCATTTCATCAGCTAATTGAAAGGCTTGGTGTGGTCATTAATGAGGGTTCTGCTTGAAATTTTGTTTTCCCAGATAGTGACTGAAGTGACCCTTTGATAGAACAGCTTGGAAAGCCAAAGTAGTGCAGTGGAGATGAACTGACAGCTGAAATCTGGGAATATATGATTTTATCAGACTGCCTCTTCAGGAGTAATACTTACATGCATAGATACAAACATATTAATGTTCCATGACTTACCACCCTACATATGTGCTAATGCAGTGTATCCGTGGGAGAGGTTGTTCCCTTTTCTTGCTCTCCCCAAAATGTGTTCATTAAGAATTAGTTGGATTTGTGCTCTTTGTCGTGAGCTTGACTTTAGACTATAGAAATCCACATCAGGACAATGCACTGTTAACCTTAAAACATTTACTGTAGATACCGTATTGCAGTAGCTTTAGAAGTGCCTTTAATTGGGAGGAAACAGTAGCAGGATTACTCTAATGCAGCTGATACCCACCCCCAACTTTTTAAAGCAGATTGTTGTGGCAAGTTCTTGTTCCATCCCCTGCATCCCCCTCTCTATTTCTGGAAAAAACACGCAAACAGAAGAAACAGCAGGTATTCCCTCTTTAAGGTTAAGCTTGTTTTTAAGTCCCACAGGATCTTCACTTTTTTATAAGGGTGCACAGATCCCGATCCCTGCCAACCCTTTCCTCATTTTTTTGTAGGATGAAGTAGCTTTCAGCAGAACTCATAATTGAGCCCTGCTGGGTTCCAGAAAGGAGGACTGGCTCCACGTAGCCAGTTCCATAAGGGGTGCAGGTGCTGCAGTCACTGGTTGGCAGGTGCTGCAAGAAGAGCAGTGCGTGGTGCCTTCTTTCTGCAGATGTGCACATCCATAGAGACAGTGCAATGCACAAGCCCTGCCTGAGGGAATTACATCCAAGAGCCTCTGTCTGCTTAATGCAACAGCCTCTTCGTTGTTCTGAAACCTTTTTAAATGACACCTCTCCCTGGATGCTGTGCCACAAAAGGAGTCGAGTTTCACAGGGAGAAAGGCAGGAGTGTGAAGAATTCCAGGAGGGTGGAGAAATAGTGATATGTCATTCTCATAGGTTATGACTCCTGTCAGCTGCCTTCTCTGAACAGCAAGGCTGTATTTTATATTAAATTAAGTCTATGTAAAACAGCACCACTGTTGAACTGACACTGAGCCTCTATCCAGCCTCACCAGTTAAGACACCAAAGGCCTTATGTGATGGACTCAAAGCTGTTCTCAGTTTTTTCAGTGGGGAAAGAAGAAGGCTGCAGGATGGGATTACACAGGATGGGAATACGCAGTGTATTTGAGTTTAAAAAAAGGGAGGGGGGTAGGATTTGGAGGTCTTTGTAAAACTAAACTGATCTTCAGCACAGCCTAAATCACAAAGTGGGGTTTGGCTCCCAGGCTGTTCCCTGTCCAAGGCTGTGCCGTGCTCGCACTGCTGGGGTTGGAGAGGGAAGCAAGGCAGGGCCAGTGCAGAGGTGAACAATGTCAGGGGAGTGGGCTTCCTTTTTTACCTAGCCAACCTTCCAAACCCTGTTCCTATGCAAAAAGCTGGTGTGTGTGTGCTGTGCACAACGTGGGCAGGCACAGGCTGTTATGACACAGTGCCAGGTGCTTCTGGGCAACTGTTTGTGAGGAAAAACGTGTATTCACCTCAATTGCCTAATTATGCTGCAAGATGAGCTGAGCATGTTAAATGGTCCACAAACCAGTTGTGTTTATTTCCAAGCTTGCAGTCATCTCACTTGTTCATTATCAAAGGTTTGTATTAGTTTGCTTTTGCCATTCCTCTTTTCCCATTAGCTTACTACTTTTCCCGGCCTGATACTTGACATAAAGACCTCAACCTGTGTGCTTAGTGTCTTTTGGTACCAATTTATTTTCTTTTAAAATGACATTTAAAGCTATAATGTCTTTTTTTTTTTTTTATTTCTTTACTTAAAGGTGTAACTTCTTTGGTTTAAAGGTACCAAAAATGTGTAAATAAATTACTCCACAAAAGCAGCTAGTGGAATTAAACAATGTTCAGGCTAGTGCCCTTTGAGGGAAAAAATGGGTACTATATTTAAACAGAATTGTCTTTTATAAGGAGATTTCAGACATTTTTACATTTCAGTTCTAAAATGTGTACAGATGCTGCAGAGGGTCTTTGTATTTTATATATATATATATAGCATGGGAGAGGGTTAAAAATAATATGCCTTTATAATAAACAAAACCTGTTGAAATACCTATTTGCCAAACAGACTTAAAAAGAAATTTTGTACCATTCCAAAAAGGGAGTTAGGTAAGCAGAGGCTGAGAGGGGGGACCTCCTACAGAGAGGAAGGGAATGGATCCACCTTTCCCTAGACTTGAAGACAAGGTTCTGCTTCCTTGTGTGGCTCGGCCTTGCTGAGGAGTCTGTGCAACTGCTGTGTCTGTGGGAGTGAATGTGTGCCTGTGGATGCTGCTGCTTCCTCGGAGTGTAACAGCTGAATCCTTTCTGATTTACTTTTGAAAGACAGGTACCAAGTGTTAATTTTGAAATATTCTCCACTCTGCACAGTTGCCTTATCAAGTCAGTAGGGACTGTTCTGAATATCTTTAATAACTTTCAAAAGCAATTTTGGGGTGTGAGTATGTATCTTTAACTTCTGTGTACAGAATACTGACATGCAAGTGTGTATATATATGTCATGTATATATATGTACACCTATCTTCAAATTTTCATTTCTGTTCACCATTTAAAACAAGATACTGTTAATGCTGTTCTCGTATTGCAAGAATAGAAAAGCTACCAAGCAGCTCATCCTTTTGTGTTAGTAGAAAATGTGCATTACTGCAGCTGTTCCTGGCTGAGTCATGACTTTGTACCACACGTGGGGAGCTCTGTGGCTGCTCCTGTGGCTGCTGACCCCCAGTGCAGCAGCTGGGGCTCAGTGCAGGGCTGTGACTGCGGTGCCACCTCAGCCTCCAGGTGCTGCCCTGTGCCACACGTGTCCTGCCTCCAGAAATGCACTGAGTGTTGGTGTGTGTCTGCTCAGGCCTGCACGTGTGCTTCGTGTGCACCTGCCTGCAATTCCACTCTGGTCAATTAACTGCCTTGTGTTTTAATGAAAATGTAGCAAGCTGGGCAAACGTTTCAGCTTATTCTCAGATGGAAATGTATTAAAACCAAAAGAAATCTAACATATGTTTAAGCAAAGGATGAAATCTTAAATTTGCCTCTAACCAAGAGACAGAAATCTGTACCTCAAATTGCTCTAGGCAGTAGGTTTCTAATGCTGTTGCTGTGATGGTTTACAGTTCACCATTTCAACTGAAACTAAAACCTTTGTGCCTGATAATGATTTACTGAGTAAAGTAGCAGTGGCAGGATAATTATAAAATCCTGATGCTGAGTTGTGAATGTGAAGTAAATTAGAGTCAATAGAAGTTCGTACCTTTCTACAGTGAACTTCAGGTGGTTTTCTTTGACTTCCCCTAACAAAAAAAAATTGTATGTGTGTGGTTTTTTCTAAGAATAGCATGAACACTGTGCTATAGAAAGATGATTAATAAAAATGATGTGCAAATTACCTTATTTCTTGCTGTATATTATTAGAGTGTCTGCAGTTTGCATGGTAATCAGAACTTCTGATAGTAGGAAACTTACTGAGTATGAGAATGAAGACTCCAGAGAAAAGATGTTGATTGTGTGTTAAAATTAAGAGAAACCATGGGATTTTGATGTCTTAAAAGGGAATTAATCTTTTTAATTTCAACTGACTGACATATTTCTGAATGAGCAAACACATCAATTTATGTGGGGCAGAAGTGACTGTATTGAGTGTGGTCATCTTGGCACTGACCAACTCCTATCTACTACCAGAAATATTTCCCTTTATACAGGTAATACAAATGCAGCAGAAGGGGCTGTTAAATAAATTATCCTTCCATACATAGCAACACATTAAAGCTTTATGCCCTCCTGTGCTATCAGTGAATACCTGTATTTATTTATGTACAAGTGCAAAATTCAAATACATAATAGTAAGTGGGGACAGGCAGAGAACCACACTGATCCTGACAATGCTGGCAAGGGGCTGGACTCAAACCTTGCAAGGAGACCTGCCCAATATATAATGAATCTGTGCCACAGAGGCACCACAGAAATGAGCAGATGGCCCAGATTCTGTATTGTAGAAATGTTCTCAGGGGGTACCAGTGTGAAGGCAGCTCTTCCTCCTCACTGGGCAAACCCCCCAGATTATCTCAGAGAATAATTTAGGAATTGGGGAGAGAAGGGCTCTGCTCTTCTGAACACGAAGTGACATGCAGTAAATCATACTGACAGTCTTCTCTAATTATGTTTTGTGCTAAAAGGACTACAGTAATGTTCCAAGAAACTAGAATTTTAGGAGAAAATAGTTTTAATAAGCAGCAGCAGCCAGTGGTGTGTGTGCTGCCTGTTCCTTTAAGAACACCCCAGTTACTCACAGGATCCAACCTCTGTCAGCTGAGGCGTTTGCTCTTGCCTCCGACATCCTGCACGTGACAAACCTCCACTGCAGCCCCCAGCTTGTGCAGCTCGCTCAGCCACAGCATCTGCTTGGGAGACAGGCGGTCGTTGGGGCCCTTCACCTCCACCAGCTGCAAGGAAAGGAGGATGGTTAGGAGTGTGCCCACAGAGGAACTGAAGGATCATTAGCTCCCACACAAGAAGTATATTTTTATGGCTGTTATTTGTGACAATAAGAGATTTTACCACAATGGAAGGTCCAGTGGATGCTGAATTATTACCCCATATTTCAAAATTTAACTGCAAGAGAATGAAATTTTATATAGCAAATACCCACCAAAACAGAGACAGAGGCCCTGGTGAATGAAGATCTCTCATACTGAAAAATCGATTGTCTGCACCCTCACCTGTTGCAGCTGCTACTGACAGCAACTCAGGTGTTCTAGAGAGCTAATTTCTGCTATTCAGCTCTGTATCATAAAGACATAACAAGCTGCTCCAACAGATGAGATGTCCAATAGTCTTCTAGTAGCTATTTCACTACCATGCAAGGTACCATCCATGACTGTTTACTCAACTTCTGTAGCAGACACTGACACAGTTGTTGTAGACTCAAATAGTCTTGATTTTGTCTAAGTGGTGCCAGTAGAATCCCTTGCTACCAACAGTCAGAATGTGTGTAGGCTGATTGGTAACAGGTGCTTTACATTACATTTAATCAAAGACCTTTTCTACACCAACCTTAGCCAGGGGTGATAGTTGCTGGTTCTCCCTACGCCCATTAAAGCTCCAGCACAGCTGCTGGAGGAGCAGATAATCCCCCACTGCTCCGTGGGGGCTGGGCAGCTGAGCTGCAGCTCTGACTCCACCACCACATCAGAGAATTAGAGTTTGTGTGGGCTAACAAGTGCAAGGTTTCACAGGAGGGAGGTAACACCTTGAAGTGCCGGCTGTGGGAGCGCCACACGAGCAGGTCAGGCAGCCCCCCCCGGCAGTGCCGCAGGTCCCGGGACAGCCGCCGGAAAACGCCGCTCAGGAACGTTCCTCCGAGGCAAGAGACCAGGCTCTGCAACAGAAGGTTTGGTAGTTGGTTGGGGTTGGTTTTAATTTCCTGCAGAACAACTCCCAAAGCCTCACAAGAATACTGGATGGCCCAGCTCAGTTCTTGGTTTAGTCTCGTGTAACAAGAACATTAACTAAATGTATTCTACATCCATTTTCCTGCTGTGTTCCCAGCTACTGTTGCAGAAAAAGTGACCATACGAGAAAATTGTAACAGTACCTGCCCAGGAGCTTCAGCAAATCTCCCTAATCCCAATTCGTCCCTCCCACCACTCTTGATCTGCCATGGCTCAGTGCCTCAATACAACCTGTGAGCACACTAGAACCAGGCATAGTAGCATGTCAAGCCTAGCTGGGGTGTCCATGCTGGATAACAGTTACTTACCTGGACTTGCGTGAGGGAAATAAAACGTCCCCAGTTAACCAGGGCTGCTGCTTTTCCCTCCTGAGTGGTCCAGACGTCAGCAACCAACTTTGCCAGTGTCTCAGAAGAAGCTGTGTGAAGCTGCTGGAGTCTGGCCTCGATGACAGCCCTCCTGTTCTCATAGAAGCTGTCAGTGTATAAATCCAGGGGGAATGTCTGCATGAAAAGGTAAACGGAGCTCTGAGGAACTGCGAGCAGAGCAGCTATTCCCAGAATGACAATGTCCTACTTCATATTTTTCTTAACTACAAAGTCACTCAAACACTGAGGTGATTTATCTTGAACATTCCCATCACATAAATATTTATTAAATAGGAAACATTTGCATATGTTTTAACACCCAATGCCAGTGCAACAAACACTGGCCACACCTCAGCCTCTGCTCTGTTGTTTTTGAGGTTTCCTTTAACAGACAAAGAATTCTGTGCATTCCCAGTGCTCTGTGCAGTAACGTTCCGCGGGATCAAGACTGCTCAGGCACAGAGTCTGAGGTGAAAGAACAAAGCCATGATGAAGCTGGGGTGGATTCTCCAGCGCCCACAGGAAGAGCCCCGGGACAGCGCTGAATTCTCAGTGTGTAAAAAGCCCCTGCAGCAATTCAGCTTTGACCGCTGCTGAACCGGCAGGGCCCAAGAGCCACGGCAGCTTTCCAAAAGCAAGTGCCCAGTGCTTAGGAAACAGCCTTACAAAAACAGCTGCCACACATAATCACAGGAAAACATAGCCTAGGAATGATCGAGAGAATCAGGTGTGAGCTGTCAGCTCATCATTGTTTATGCCTGAGGATCACGATAGCTTTGCTCTGCATTAATAAGGGCAACAAGAAAAGCTATTTGTATTAATTCCATTTCACAGTTTTGTATGGCCTTTGGAGTTACAGCTGTCCCCTTCCCATCCTGCCCGTGAGCCTGGTGGTTTTCAGCACAGCCACAAGGACTTCTGCTTCAGATGGTGAAGAAAAATAAAGCCACAAAATCATCTGGAATTATTGACCTTAGGGTGTTACAGGGAGTTGTTGGAGATGGCTAATGTTGTTTGCTTGCTTCTTTGCCAAAAACAAGGGATGATCCAAAAAAAATGGTGAAGTGAGGTGGGTAGGGGTGTTAACAAACCCGAGTTTAAAAATAAGGCTATTGAAAAGAAACAGACTTTCTTTTTTTCCAATGGAATATGTCATCTTCCAACATGGGGAACAAGGCTGTGGCACAGCAGTGTTTCTCCACTGACTATAAAGGACACCTTGCCCAGTGAGCTCAGCTACAGGACACAAGCATTTAGCCAGAGCAATCCCACCCTCTCTGACTGTGAATCCAGTCTGACAGCAACTGGTTACTGAGGAGGCCCTTGGTAATAAACCAAATGAAACGAATAATAAAATGAAGGGAACACCAAGGTCTGTCTGGAAAGTCCTTCAGAATAAAATGTTAATCTAATCCCAAATAGATTTCAACATGGTTACCGAGTCTACAGCAATGGGAAAATAAATTAAACAAAGGAAGCCTTTCAAAATTACCTGATAGGAATTTCTGAACACATCAGGTACGTCATCCATGAAAATTATATCCCACATTAGAATCCCATACAGTGTAATAAATGTTGAGCCTTCCCCGTGAATACCTAAAGGGCAGAATTTAATAAAAATGGAAACATTAATTTCTACATCAATGTCATATGAAGAGGTACTGAGCCATCATGACCCAAAGCAGAAACATGCCATGTTCAGGCTCATGGCCAGCTGGTGTCAGCACACATTCTCACTGCAGCTGAAAATGCTGTTCAGTCCTGCCCCACTCCCAAGCCTGCTGCTCCCAGGCTAGGGACCTTCAGCTGCAGCACAGCTTCCATCCCTGCCCTGGCCCCCACAAGGATTACTGGCCTAACTCTGACAAGTTTTAAATACATTTTTTAACATTAAAAAAGGTACAATATGGATAATAACATATACTAAAAACACTATATATATTTATACTATATAATTAGATCTTGTCTATTGTATAAAATATTATTCTATACAGCTGTCCTATTTTATTTTAAATATTATATATTACACCTTACATATGCAAACATATTTTTATATGTAAATACCTATGTGTTCATGCATACGTGTGCTCCTATATGTGTATATATGTTCACGCACACATGTGAGCATGTCAAAACATGTCAAGGACACCAAGGAGGGCTTCTTCAAATAGCTCAACACAAAAAGGAAAACTCAGGCTAATGTGGGCCTGCAGCTAAATGGAGGGGGGCCCTGGCAACAGGGGACACAGAGGGCAGGGTTCTGGAACACCTTCCTTGCACTGGGCTTCACTGCCAAGACCATCTCTCAGGGTCTCTGACCCAGGAGACCTGGGGAATGCTGGAAGACCTTCTCTTGGTTCAGGAGGACTGGCTAAAAGAACACCAGGGCAAACGCCACACCCATAAGTCCATGGGCCCTGAGGGAAGCACCCAGAGCAGGCAGACACCATGGTAAGGCTACTCACCATCATCTTTGGAAGGTGGCGGCCATCAGGAGAGGTGCCACAAGAAAGCAAATGTTACCCCATTCTTCAGAAAGGGAAAGGAGGACCCAGGGAACTCCTGGCCAGTCAGGCCTCAGCTCAATCCCCAGAAAGCTGACAGAGTGCCTCATTCTGGGAGCTATCTCTATCACATGGATGATAACAAGGTCATCACAAGTGGTCAGCATGGATTCACTACAGCTAAACAATGCCTGATCAGCATGACTGCCTTGTACAGTGTAGTGCTGTGCACTGAACAGGCTGCCAGAGAGGCTGTGGAGTCTCCCTCACTGGAGCTATTCCACAGCAATCCTGTGCCATGTGCTCTGGAATGGCTCTGCTTGAGTGGGGAGGTTGGACCACATGACCCCACTGTGGTCCCTTCCAACCTTAACCATTCTGTGGTTCTGTGACTGTGAATATTTCTGTGTATATGTATGAACATACATATTTATGTGAACATAGGGAGACATACAGATGTATGAATATATATATGCATATATATGCAAACACAAGGAAACACTTTTTCACTGCAAAGGTGATGAAGCACTGGCATAGGCTGCCCAGAGAGACTGTGGAGTCACCCTCCTTGGGGATACTGTAAAGCTGGACATGGTCTGGAAGAGTGGGCTCTTGAGCTGAGGGTTGGACAAGGTGACCCCCAGAGTTCCCTATCAACATCAGCCACTCTGTGATCTTTGTTGTTGGTCTGTTAGTACAATATATTATCTACAGTAGTGTAAGCATCGTTACATGCCATACATACATATCCCAGAATGTAGATGTTATTATACACTATATAATGCATAGTATAGTGTATATGCATATGTATTACACATGCATGATACCTCATACATATGAGGGAGAGCCTGTGTGTGTTGGGGTGTGTGCATGGGGCTGGAATGGGAATTCTGGACCATCACTAAATCACACATGGCCACTGTGTGCTCAGGACTGTACTGAGCCAAGAACACCAATGATGAGTGGGTGGGAGTGAGGAACTGAGTGGGGATTCCAGCACAATTATCTCAAATTTTAAACCCTTCCTATTTACCCTTTTCTGACATGGCCACTTTTGCTCCAACATTATTTGGGCACATATGAATAAAATAAAACTATATTAAAATACATATTTTATAAAAAGATACAAACTTTACCTTTAAAAATAACCTGTCTACCTTTTTGTATTTCACTTTGTCCTGTAACACAGACCTATCTATTCTTACCGGTCAATGGCTTTTCACAGCTCTTAAGTTGTAAAAATACACGAACAACTACAAATAGAGTCTTTTCAAAAAATCCTGCAGTGCTGTGCTATATACTGTTTTCATGGACATCTAGTACCAAAAAAGGTTTACATTTCCTTAGTGACACTCCCATAAACGATAATGGTCACATTTTACCCTGTACTGTTTTGCCCTTAGCTGTTCAATGGCACGAAAGGCAAAATAAGTCATTTTCTGTGAAGAAAAAACACTGGGGTTTTCCTAATACATTTCTAAACCACCTTTGGTAAATGAAGGCAGCAAATCATTAAAGGCCAGGAAGCAGGTCAGGTTGAAAATATATGTTAAAGCACTTTGGTATGGAAACGATGTATTAGAGGTGTTTGGGAAGGAAACAGAATCTGGTCTAACAAGATCAGCTAAAACTGGTCTATTAAGTAAACTGATTAGTAAATAGTTTCTTTACTCCCACAGTCATTTTACTGTAAAATATCCCCAAACCAACAGTGCTGTTACCCTGATCGAAACCATTCCTCCTGTAATGAGTTAATGCCAGCTCCTCCACTGAGCACATGACAGTGCTGCAGTCTTCACCTCCTTCTCCATCACCAATATCCTCCATGAGAAACACAGATTTTCCCATTCCCGTCTGAGGACACATTTTTCCACTGATTGTAACCTGAACATACGAAAACATTTGGTTACTTTGCATAATCACGTTAAAAAGGCTTTAGCCCAAAACCCCCTTTTCAGTTTTCTTAAAATCAGAACTAGATTTGTTTCCAAAAATCAACTGAATAAAACTTAACCTGCTATTCCCGTGAAATCATCCTGTTTAGTTTTTATAAACTGGCACATTTTTCAGAAAACAAATGTCTAGCAAAAATGCTGGGCAGATGGGAATGTAGCCTTTCTATATGCAGAACCAGGAGCTAAAACACAGAAGACTGAGGAGACAGACTGGACTGAGACAAAAAAGGGCTGCAGGGAGACAGGTGGTGAAGAGGCTGAGAGAAGAAGTGAGGCTCTGCTCTGATTCTGCCCAGATAGAATTATCTTTACAATGGTATGGAAAAGGAAGATTTTTTAAAAATCCATTCCAATATGATGCAAGCGCACCCCACTGAATATTTGCATAGCACATATTTAGAGTACATAACTCCCAAAAGTCCCTAAAAGAACACTGGCATTTTTTTCAGCCATTAATCTAATGCTGACACTATGCTAAGGTTACTCTCACTTTTTCTAGAATACAGAATGCTTGGCCTGCAGCCACCAGAGGCAATGCATTGATCTGATCAGACTCTTCAGACAGAAATGCTCTGAGGACATTACTGATAAATTAGTGGAGTTTATGGCTGATCACACCCATAACACATATAAAGCAGTGCAAATTAGATCAGTGTACAGCTGACTAAGTTCAGACAAGAAGCTGATCAATGCAGAATCATTTGTTTACAAAAGGTTTTTGTTTTAGAAACACATTTGTATTCCTTTTCCTGAAGCATGTCAGTCAGAGACTGGTGTACAGCATGTAACAAGTCTCCCACATTATTTTTCCTTGTCAGAAGTAAAAGGAGCTCACGAGTTGCTGCTCCCTTGCTTACGTGTGTCACATCCTCCACAGTGAGCAGGGGCAGGTCCTGCAGCAGGCCCTGGAACTGCTTGCAGCTGGGGGAGTCTCTGATGCGCAGGGCGCGCTGGCACAGGGACAGGCGGTGCCCAGTGCGCACAGCCGGGTCTGCCAGCCCTCTGCGGATGCAGCCAATGGCCTGGCAAAGAGCAAGGGGACAAACAACAACTTACAGACATCTCTGCACACCTGTCTGTTCAAAGAGCAATTGATTGAAGGAGCACAAACGTGAGTGTAAAAACGAGCACACAGGACAGGGCCACCTTGCCAACTGATGTAGTGGAGTTCTAACCAACAAGTAACATTTTGCACAAGGAGGCTTCTGGATTCAAATTTACACTAGTACAGTAAAAAAAAGTCCTCTTCATTTCTACTAATCAGTATAAGATTAAGGAAGTGGATTAATTTTCCTAGGAGAAACTGTCTGTCTGACCTTGGGGTTCCTACCAATATCTGCATTTTTAGGAGACTCTACTCCACTGTTCTTTCCATAAGAAATATTTTTTAAAATGTTTTCAGACAGTGTTTCAGGCAGTGTTTCCAGCTTTCCAGCAGCAGTGGTGAAGATACCTTCTTAGTGTTTTTCAAGTGCTGATGTAAATTCAGAGCCAGCCGATCCCACCATCTCCCTCTGCTGTCAGCACAATACACATCCTGGGCCAGGAGGCTCTGCAGCTGCTGCACTGCTTCCTGTAGCAACGGGATTGTACCTTTATTAGTGGGTTACAAAACCAAGTTCAAGCTAGCTTGTCACTTTCCCTTCTAATTAGTGAATACTATAGAAACTTTGTCTCTGGACAATCCAAACCTACTTTTTACTCCACTACCCAACATACCTGTTTCAGATGCATACGTGTATCTTAAAAACACTAGAATAGAGATATTTTTATGTAAACTTAAAAGTTAGCTGCCAAAAATATAGTATTTTTATCCTTTCTGTATTCCTTACTATATATGAAAAACATTTAAGTATTACTTGCTGCTTTTTTGCAAAGGTGAAGTCTTCAGAATCATCTGATTTAACATGTAAATCAAAGGCCTTCGGAGATGTTAGCCCCTAAGGAAAAGGCAAGGAATTCTGGAAGACTTCTCTTTCAAAACTTATCTTATTTAAATCTAGTGAAACACAGGTATCTTTAAATAATGAAACAAGCATATCTCAGCAATAGTCTTACAGTGTATTATGTATGGTAAATCTTCAACGCATAAGCAGAAATCAAAAAATTTTAACTTTCTAGAGCAGCACAAAAAAGGGATCTTTCCCCTTAAAAGTAACTTGTTACTAGAACTGTAGCAAGCCCTGGCAAACACTACCACCATTTTCCAGCCATATCAGAAATGTAAATTGATGTACAAAAATTAAGCACATATTCCTATTCACCACTTTACCTTATACTTGTGAAGTCTCTGCAGAATTTCAACTCCTTGAGAAAGGATTCTTGTGTACACCCAGCCAACTGTGAAACATCGTAGGTAATCAGGTAAAACTCTGTGATAGCTGAAAAATAAGAGTAGCTCAGATAATTTAATTACAGCCCTATAAATTAATAAAATTCTTTTACTAAGAATACTTACATCTAAAGCACTTACAAAAACTAAATGCCTCATATATCCAAACTGACATGAAATGAGTATCCCAGCTGCAAAGTCAAGAACCCAAAGGAAAGGCAATAGTTTGCCTTAGGGAGCAGATGCAAGCTGCACTTGCACAGCACAGCACATTTTAGTCAACACCAGTGGAATTATCAGTTAATCAGTTTTACAACAAATGCAAACCAGCAACTTATAACATCATATTTTGTTACCAACTTATTCTCATAAGTCAGAAGTTTAACTTCAGAAATAAAGAACAAAAGAAAAAGTCTAGAAAAGGAATTTCCTGCCATAAAAGAAGACTAGTATCTTTTCAGTAGGCACCTCTGTGTTTCAGGACAAAGTCTTTTGAATGTCTTATTCAAATCAAAATAGATTTTTCTACTGTCTTCAGTGTGAAATGGAACAGACCTCCAAATGACCCTCTATGAATATTATTTTAAATCAGTTCGCATACAACTGAATATCATGCCAAACATAAGGCTTTAACTTGTGGTGTATCATTAAGCCAGAAAAAAAATAATTAAAAGAAAAACTGATGAAGAACACTTCATATTCAATATACGCTTGTTCAGTTCTGATATTCAGTAACGTTTCCTGAGTAACACCCACTTGGAAATCTAAAGACATTAAAAACCCAGCCTGTTTTCCCATAACATTTGCAACATCCTTTTGTCCACAGTCAATTTTAATTTCTGCTTATTGACATTTGTTTGAAAGTCATAAAAAAAAACTATGACAAGCGAAAAATAAGGCCGTTGTTCACCTGCACTGGCACATAAAACAGAAGTGTTTCAGTGCTTTATCCATGCCTGCCAACTCTTTCCCAAGATTTTATAAAAAACGTCTTTTCATACAGTAACTTAAAAGCTAAACAAACAATCAGGAAGTTCCCAGCTTTCAAGAACATTAAAGTCTCTAGCGTTATCAGGCTTAAATAACATAAGCCTCTCTCAAAAGGAAAAGTACCCAAGGTAAGATAATACACTTAACAGTTTCCTGTGAACACTAGGCCAGTTTCCAGTTCACTACCTCAAAGAGGGATGATTCTTCAGTTCGCTCCAGGTTTCTTTAGCACACAAATATATCTGATTAGCTTCTTCCCAGTTCCCATTTACCATTGCAGTGGCTATATCATTTGACAGATGAACAGCAGTTGCATACCTGTGGTAAAAAAACACAACTTTATTAAGCTCAAAAAGCATCTATAGCTGAAAGAAATAAATTCTTTCCCTTCCAGTCACAAAGACATTAAACCATGTAACCATCTTTATTCTTAATCTTGTAGGATTAGCAGAGTTTAAACTAGCAGGGCACATGATGTTTAAATTTCCATAATTCTAGAGAATATCATTTCTGTTTAGCTTCTAAGCAGCACAGCAAATGAAGAAACAGCTTTCATCATGAAGCAAATAAATATGCGATTTTGGCTCGAAATGCAAGCCACTATGAATTACAAGTCCTACCTCAATACAAAATTGTATTTAAAATCATTGCAAAATTAACACTTCTACATATACACACCTGGAATTCTACATTTAGAGTTCTTATTTGCCTGTACAAGTGCTGCAGTAAAGCTTTTCTAGAAATGAATATATTCCCAAGCTGCCAAAGCTCTCCCTACCTGACAAGATCCTCTCTGTCCTGGAAGACCTGTGTTTTCCTGCTTACTGTGTAACTGGGGAACACCATATGCCCCATGTTAGCCCTAAGGACTGTGGAGAGCAGGCCAGCTTCTTCCTCCTCCAGTGACTCAGGCAGTGAAAACAGCAGCAGAACTCGAGAAAAGACAGCCCGAGGGCCTTTGCAGACCCTGACACATTTTCCAGCCAGGTCCTTCACCCTGGAAGGACAAAAAAATTTATTATAACAAATGGTTTTTACCATCACTTGTAAAAACTAAAATATACTGAATGATGTATGAGAATAACTTTTTTTTCAAGCCAGTTAATGCATAAACTTGATTTTCCTTGAAAGAAGCAGAGAGATTATAGTCTAGTAGTTACTTTGACTCACTGTGAATTGAAATATAATGCTACCCTTTCTTATTAATAAATTTACTAAATGCATTCCTCTCTTGAAAAGGCATTGAGATTTCAGTCATTTGAAGTAAAACTTCCTTTCACCTTCAAAGTGTAAATGTAAGCATTTACCTTTTTAAAATCACTGTCCCAACACCAGCCTGACATCTACTGAAGATCGAACGCTGCTTTGACAACCTCAGAAAATCATCCACAAGTTGCTGTTTCTGAGCGTTTGGGTTTGGCAAGTGAAAGATCTTTGCCAGTGTTTTTAGCTCAGGGGCTGAAAGCAAATCCAAACCTTCACACAGGTCTTCCAATTCAGATTCTAAAAGTAAAATTATCCACATATATTCATTCTGTGTTACACACATACACTCAAGCAACAGCTCACAGTACATTCATACAACCTAGTACTAATCTAATGATTTAGGTTCTTCAAAAATGTAGTATCAATGCTAACTGGTTCACCCTGAAATTCTTCTGGATCTTCTTCTGGACCTTTTCACAGATCTACTTTGAGGGAATATAATAATCAGAAAAAGAACACCCTTTACAACTTCAAAACAACAGCAAAGATTAAAAAAATCTGTTAAATTAAAAAAAAAAAATGCTGTTCAGAGAAACTGGTCTTCTCTATTATCTAATTTGCACTATTTGTATTTTCACAAGACCACCCATCTACCTGAAGCCTTTATTCTGCTCCTCTATTCTCTTCCCAAGGCATGGACAAGCATGTAGTGCATTGAAATCTAACGTGACAAAACCGCAGATTTTATTTGTGGTAATTTGAAGGTTAATTGATGCTGGCCTTACCTGTTTGTAGAAATCTGGCTTCAGCCAGTTCTTCAATTATTGGTGACAAATCCACACTTATCTCTTCATACTCTATTTTGTTCACCTTTAACCAGCTCAGCTTGCGTTGAAAAAGTCTCACATATAATTTCTGCCCACCAACTGCAAATTTTATTTAAAGCAGGGAAGGATAAAAAGAACAGTAAATTCTCAACACAGTACTAGGCAGAATCACCACCTTAACCAGAAAAATTACTTTGATGCAGGTACTCTCTAAAACACATTTTAAATCTCCCCATGGTTCTACAAGCAGACTTGGTAAAATACCAGGACTTACCTTTCCAAGTAATTAATAAGTTTATTAGAATCTTTAAGTTTTGTAGGTGGAAAAGTATTACAACATATTTTGTAGGTAATGTACATTACTAAAATTCATTTTGACATGCTTACCCTTTAAGAAATATTTCATTTTAAAGAAAAAGACAACTTCATTTTTCAACCCTAGATATTGTGATGTTAAATAGGTCTTTTTGCTTTTTTAAACAGTCATTCAATAACCAAATATTTCATGCTGGGGAACAAAAGAAGCTGCAGTCTGACAGAATAATGTAATCACAGAACACCTCTCTGTGCAGTATTCTTCAGATTCTTATTTTTCCGAAGATAAGCCTAATTTTACAAATATGTCTACTGAAAACAACGAGAAAAAACCTCCTACTCATTTGATTTTATCAGGGAAATATTCTTTTAAAGTACCTTTTAAAAAGATGTTTTAAATACTAACGATGCTGAAATTCAACAAAATAGCCTATTAAATTTTAGCTGAAAATAGTCTAGCTATTGTTACTACATTCAACAACCTTCTGAATACTTAATTCAACCCCCATTAACTTCTAAATTTTTCACCCATCTGCTGCTGCTGCTTAACTGAAACTGATCATTAATAAAAAGACACTGAAACGCTACCAGACCTAGGTATACTTAAGAAATGGCAGATAAACATTAAATGTTTATTTAACAATTCTCCTGTCCTTCGAAGGCTTTTTCAGCCTTTTCTTTTATAGAACTTTTCCAGGATCAATTCACTGACAGAACTACATTCAGATATATAAGCCTGTCATTTTCTCTGTGGGATTATAACTTCTTTAGAGTCTGTGCCCAGTTTTTATCATTCTGGAGAAAGGAAAAAAGGTTAACACATGGACATTCTTTCCCCACACCATGGAAGTGACCAAACTAGGGCTGCAATAATAATTACATAAACTTACACTCACTCACATTATTCACTGAAGAATGGTAGACATTTCAGCAGAAAATAATTGAATACTAAGCAGGCACTATGGGATTTTCTATGTTATGACAACTGAAACGACGACACTTGCTTAGGTAGAAATTTCTAATGTGGGACAGATACTCATTTACTTGATCTTTTAAAGTAAAGGAGCTTCTTCCCTTAAGGAATTAATCAAATTAAATTATCAATTCATACAGCACTTCTCACATAAAACTATGTAATAATGCTCTCTACAACAGCTAATGTGGAAACGCATTTTTCTAAAAAAAGATACCTGATAATTTGTAGAACTTGGTTATAATGATCAAATCTTGCTCATTAAATAGTCTGATGTCATCTTCATTCTCCAATACTGCTCGCAGCACTACTAAAAAATTCTGGAGGTAGTATGGGTGACCAGGAGAACTGGGTACAGAGAGAAGCTCATCTATTTTGCCTAGAATGTCCCCAGTGGAATCTTGAGATTCTACCTTTTCCACAATTTCTAACGAAGTATGGTCCATGTCATTCTTAAAGTCTTCAAGAACTTCCACAGGAAGTACCTCTACATTGTCCCTACCACAGCAATCTTCTGTCCCACAGTTCCCTTCTGTCTTTGAAGAAGGAGTAACTTTACTGTGAGGCTGAGTCTCGACTTCCAAATTACTGGATGGCTCAGCTGAAGTATGGATGCCTAGAGCTGTTTCAAACTCATCAGGACTAAGTACCACACCTTCAGATCTGCTTTCTGCTTTGGTGCTCCTTGTACCAGATGGGAACCTTTTGTCATTACTGTTACCAGCCAGTAAAGGTACCTGAACCGTATCCACAAGGTCTTCTTGATTACATTTGTTTATTTTGCTTTGAAATTCAGGTTCCCTCTTTGAAAAATTTTGTTCTTGATGCTCTCTCTGTGAAGGCTGATTTTCTTTCTGAGAACTCTGCCCAGCATCAATCTCATCATCATCATCGTCGTGTGCTGCAGCACTTCTACAGGCACTGTGAACAGCTGGAGGTGAAGAGTCGATCTCTTCATACAGGACCTGTTTTTCTCCCTGGAGACAACGTCTTCTGGACAGTTTCGAAGACAAGCTTCCCAAGGAGACTATTTTAACTGTTTGAGCCTGTGATTCATTGTTAACACTAAGGACTGAACTATTCTTGCTAAAATAAGGACTAGTCTGTTGTGCTGCACTCCCTCCTGCTTTTGATAAATTACTTTTGGAAGGATTTGTTTCTAGATTGAAGAGGTTTTTTGAAAAATATGAGCTGGAAGTATTGCTCAGATTTGCAGCTGGGGGACTCTTATTCCTAAAAGAATTCAGTGTAGCATCAATGGCACCAATCTCACCACAGTTTCTCTGACATGTTTCATCAATGTGCTTATTTATTCCATATCTTGGCACCAATTGCCCACACATGGGACAGCTAATTTTGGTAGGGGGGACATTATTGAAAAAGAAAGTAATAGAGGATGATGCTGAAGGTGTAGATGGTGTTCGTGTAGTTTCCACTTTTTCTGTTGTTTCTTTTTTCTTCTTATTTTTACTGAGTGACAAACTTGTTTGGGATCTTTTGATTCCTGAAGACCTAGCTTCTGCCATTACAAAACTTCACAACAATTACATGGCTCAGACAACTCCATTCAGGCCATATTTCTTTATTCTGTAATACTTAAAAGACTTTTCTTGGCTTTTCCTTTCCCATCTGTAATCCTCTGACATGCCTTCAAGAAAAAAAATACATTGAATGAATGGTCTTCTAAGGCACTAGAGGCAACCAAGGTATAGAAGTAGAAAAGTCAAGCAACCCTTAACTTAAAATGCTACTGTCCTTTAGCTTGCCTCACCAGGCAGGGAAGCACACCACAGGAAAGCTGAGCACTGCAGGTGCCTTTAAATGGCTTAAAAAATAGAAAATTAATCTCAAATCTGCATTTACATCAGCAAGCGAACCTGGAATTCAAATATGCAAGTCCTCTAATTTTCACAGAACAGTCAAGGTTGGAAGGCATCTCTGGAGATCATCCAGTCCAAACCCCCTGCCCAGGCAGGATCACCTGGAGCAGTTAACAGAGAGAAAGCATCCAGGTGGGTCTGGAATGTCTCCAGAGAGGGAGACTCCATGGCCACCCTGGGCAGCTCTGCCCCCCTCAGTGTGAAGTTCTTCCTCATGCTGAGGTGAAACTTTGTCTTGTTTGCTACTGAGACACTATTTTCGGTGCCAAGCACCCGTTTCCAGAGCACACGGGGCTGCCCTGCAGCCCTCACGGCTGCTGTGCCTGCCCGAGCCCGTGGTGCGGCCGGGCCGAGCTCTGCCAGGGCCGGGGCGCCAGGCCGCTCTCCAGGTGTTCCGGACGGCGGGGCCCGCGTTCCCGAGTCATTCCAGGGGCTGCCATCCAAACGTGCCCGCCCTTCACCGGCCTGCCCCGCTCCCGCCAGGGCCCCTCCCCGCGCCGAGACCCACCCCGGCCGCCCGTACCCCTGGGGACAGGAGCCCAGGCGGAGCCCTCCGCAGCCCGCCCGGCCCAGCCTCCCGCCCTTTTCCACGCACCGGCGCCGCAGCCGCGCGTCTCTGCCGGGGCCGTGCGGGCCAGACCGCGCCGTGAGGGGCCGGGCCGGGGCCGGGCGGGCCAGACCGCGCCGTGAGGGGCCGGGCCGGGGCAGTGAGGGGCTGGGCCAGGGCCGTGAGGGCCAGACCGCGCCGTGAGGGGCTGGGCCAGGG
>JACBWW010000021.1:3527068-3723622 GCA_020086605.1 Lanius collurio
GGGCCAGACCGCGCCGTGAGGGGCTGGGCCAGGGCCGTGAGGGCCAGACCGCGCCGTGAGGGGCCGGGCCGGGGCCGCCGCCGCGCCCCGCCCGCCAGCAGGCCTGAGCAATGCAGCGCCGATGGCGGGCAGCGCGCTCTGCACGCTCCCTCACGCACAGCGAGATCCATTGTCAACACCGTGCCCTCTTCAGATTTAAAATTTCCTTTTATGACAACGCATGGAAAACAGCTGAGGTCCACAGGGGCATAACAACCCTGTGCCATGTACTCTGGGAGGACCCTGCTTGAGCAGGGAGGTTGGACCAGATGACCCCACTGTGGTCCCTTCCAACCCGAACCTGGGACTCAGTCTTTAGTCTAAGCCATTTCCCAGCTCTGGGTTCCCAACAGGCTTCAAAACCTTGTGTGTCCTCCTCTTTCCCCATCACGGTTTCAAAATATAATTTCTGTAACTTAAATGCCTGGATAGGGTCTTCAATAAATGCAGTTACTCCTGCTACAGCTACGGAGCTATTACAACAGCAGATACAAAGCTATGGGCTATAGCTAAGAGAGACTGTACAGTCATATCTGCCCACAACAAAAACCTTTCTTTTAGGAACAAATCAGAGTTCTATGGTAGAAAATATAAGTAAAATCTACAGGAAACTGTCTGAACATCATCTCACAAGCTCACACAGCCTTTTAAAGATCAACACAAAATAAAACCTACTCAAATTTGGAAAAAAAACCTTAATATTTACAAGATGCAACATATAAAAAAGGTAAATTACAACTTCAGTTTATGAACAGAGAGTGCTTTCTCCTTCTTCTGTTTCTTCTTTAATTTGCTTGCATCTTTGATTTGCATTCTCACTTGATCTTGTAGCTGAGAAAAGAAGGCCTGGGATGATTTCAAAGCCTTGTCTTTACCTTCATCCTGTCAATGGACAAAACATTTGTTATAACCAAGAAATGCACAAAGAGTACCATTATATTACGTACTAGTTACTCACATATACTTGACTTAAATTTTACTTAAAAAAAGATCTAGTAACTGATTTTCAAAGGATATTTTTCACCATATTTTTATTCCACTCCCGCTATCTAAAGAAATAAAGATTACATTCTCTTTCTAAGTAGCAATTAGCATGATCAGTAAGAGCAGGCATATCAAGAACAGATCCTGGCACATCATTAACTACAACTGGGTATCTGTATTTTGTATTCTGCTTGCCTTCTGAAAAGGTAAGCACAAGCATCTGGAAGTAATGAAGTTATTTTTCCTGTTAGTTTCTAATACTTCAGAATTTCAGAGATTTTTACACTTTTATTTAAAAGACATAATAAGTGGTGCACAAATTTACTATTTTATAGCAGGCAAAACTGTATCAATCTGATGAGATTACAGGGAAGGCTCCACAATAAGGACAAAGTTAAATAGGAATATTTTATTACAAAACAGTTTGAATTACCCAAAGCTTATATAGAACATAGAAACCTAATGTGCATTCAAGATGAAGTGGAATGGCTTAAATGAAGGAAATAAAGAACACGTCTTGGTATTTGCAAGAATATCATCTTGTGAACTTTGAAATAAACAGAGAAGTAGCACCTCACACAAAATCATTTCTGCCCAATGAACATACTTTTATATATACTTTTACTTTATACTTTTATATAAAGTAATTGTATCAGACAGCTTTTTCATATTTTCCCAACCTTATACTTGTAATTCTTTGAGATAAAGTTTCCTTTCTTCTCTAGCTAAAATTATCTATCCTTGGGATTTTAGTCTTACCTTGAGCAGAGATGCTTTGCCTTCTTTGGTAAGCCTTTTTAATTTTGCTGCAGCAGCTTTTTTGCTAAGTTTTGTGCCTTGTTCTGGTTTCATCTTTTCAAGAAGCTTTTGACGTTTCTCCTTTTCCCTTCTCTTCATTCGTTTACGGAGCTTTTTCCTTCTTAGTTCTCGTTTTTTGTCTGTGGGAGTCTTTTCTGCATCTGTTTTTACATCACCAGCTTTGTTCTTTTCCTAAAGAGAAGAAAATCTTTAGATCCATAACAGTGCAAAAGACAAGACTCACTTCACAGAACTCAAAATCTGTCTCAGCATTTCCCTTATTACAAGTGCCAGCTCAGGATAAGGCAAAGGTCAAAAACTGGCAAAAGCTGGGAAATGAGATTTTACAGTTGATCCAGGAGAGGCTAATTGCTCTGCTCTAGGACAGGCTAATTGCTCTGCTCTAGTGCCATTTAGCTTTCCCCTTCCCAGTACCCACATATATGTTGGAACAACAATGGCCATCACGTAACAGTCAAGATCAAAACCAAAGCATAATATTATGGCCTATGGGAGTCAATTAAAATTCACTGTTTCCCCAGATAGCAAAAAAAAAAAAACCAAACCCCCCCCAACAACCACCAATGCTAAAATTCTAGACAAAAAAGTCCACGAAGTCCACCCACCAGGATGAGAAGGGGCAGAATTTCCACTGATCTGACAGACAGTACAACCTTCTATAAACCACACAGGTCCTCTCCCAATCCTTATGCCATTTTATACTTACCTTGATCTCCTCTGGTGCTAAAAGAGCAGCATCACTAACAGCAACTGGTGCTACTTCTTCCACACTGATCGCTGGAAGGTTCGAAACGATTTTAACTTCTGGCACCGGCTAGAAATAAGGTGACACATTCAGGACTGAGCACAGCATCTCAGCAGCTGACAGACAACTGAAGATCCCAAGTATTTGGGTTTGTTTAGAGTCAATCACAGTGCATTTAATATTAAATAAGAATGAGCTCAGTAAACATCAATGTTTACTTTACTTTCAATTTCTGGAATGTATTTTAAAGTATCCAGTTAAAAAAAAGGGGAGAAAGCCCCCAACTTTATGACACTTGTGCACTTACTGGTTTGGGTGTAAAGTGGAAATTACAAAGTGCATCCAGCTTCTGGAACAGTGAATCCATCATTTCCTGAATTTCTTTGTGTTCAGGATTTTCTTCCTCTTCAGTCTTTTGCTGCATTAAAAATGCAATTTTTAATTCACACGGCTATTTTACTTTAGCAAGACTGGTAACAACACAACGTACAATTCAGAGCCATTTCACTGGTGAACACTCAGACAAAGACTCAAATACTTCCACTTTGAAAGTGTATAACTGAACACACAAGATTATGTGGTGTGAACTTCATACCCAAAGGAAAGGCATTGTCTGTGTTACCTGGTGAAGTTTCATGTATTCTTGCTCATAGATTTCTGCGAGACTCAGCTTACTCTTCTCATGATCTAAAGTGATCCGTTTCTTGTACTCAAAAGCTTCCTCTTTGGGTTTTTCTTTTGGTACTACATCATCCCATGCCTGAGAAAGTCATAAAGTAGTGACCAAATGCAACTACAGTCAAATATCAGCTACATCTTATTTAGAGCATTTTTCAGTTATATATCTGGCACATTAACTAGTTTATGCATGTGGCTTCCAAAGACTCATTAAGTTTTGCACTTTCATTTGGAAAAAAAAAGTAATGAAAGTTACATCTCCAGCTCATGCCATTGCTTCAAGTGAATGAGGACAAAAACTTTTACAAATTAACAAATTCCTCCCCATCTTTTTTTAATTCAATGAACAATAAGGCTCAACAAGCTGTGAGATACAAATTTTCTATCAGTGGCTTTGAAGAAAAATGAAGTAAAAAACTGAGTTTTGGTCACTGCTCAGAATGCTCAGAGCACTAGTTATGGTAACAATCAAAACTTACAGACTGGCATTATATTCCAAAAAACCCCTTACAGCTTCATATGCACACAAGCATGTTTTAAAGTGCACCAAAGCTTGGCACGTAACAGGAATATAAAAATAGGGCTCCTTAGAAATCTAAAGATACGTTCATCAAGACAAAGGCATAAAACAACCCATTGCAGAAATTAAGATAGCTCTACACCTAACATTGGAAATGCTTTAAACTCATCCTTGGAATGTGCCCTATGAATCAAGCCTATGAACAATATAAGGAGGAACACGTAAGATAATATTAACCTCATCCAATATTCTCTGTTTAATGATATCTTCAAGCTGAAAAGTAGTTTCTTCTGTGATCACAGGTGCTGAAAGGAAAAAGTGAAGTATTTTAAAATTAATGTTTCTCCAGCAAGAAATAGTTCTTGTTCTACAAAGAATAAACTACAGAAAAAGAAAGTAAAGCCTTCACAAAAATGTAGCAATTGAAGGTGAAGTAAGCAAATATAAGTTGTACTTATAAGTCATATTATGTGAGGCTCATAAATTACCAGGTCTGGCACCAAAGTTATTAACTTCCAGGTAAATTAAAAACTAACAAAAAGTATTATAATTTCCAGTAGTTTCCACTATGAAAATGCACAACCTTAAAGTGATATCAAGAAGTTTAACTTGGTGTTCTGTTACCCTGCTTGTGAGTCACAGGTGTTTTCAGCAAGGTCTAAGGGCAGAACACCCAACATGCTGTCAGGGAAGCCCTGTCCCCCTCCTTACCCATTCGGACTGCATGGTCAAAAAGTACTGTTTCTTCCAAAAGGCTGTTCTCAGGGCGTTTTTGTGCAGTCACTTCTCCTTTAAGCTGCCAAGGTTTCTCCTCTAACAACACTTCTTCTAAACTTTTTATTTTTTTGCTCATCTGAAAAACACAATTTCCTAAGACGTTTAAAACAGAGCTCACTCATAAACTCACACCAAGAAATTAATATTTACTTCAGGTACATGAGGGAATATATGATTGCAGATGTATCTACGTAGATGAACCACATGTTTTTCTTAAATTTTAAACACCCTCTTTGTATTTGCTAGACTCTGAACAAATGGCACAACCAGTAAAAAAAAATTTTAAATTGCCAATGTTTCGAAGTATTAGCCAAATAAAATATGAACAAAACCCAAAACCACCCAAACCACAATTACCTTTTCCTGTCTCTTCTCAAAAGATGACTTTATTTCACTGGGATCGATGCTCTTCTCTAATTGCACTTCAGTTACATCTTCTGTTTCACTGTCATTTGGCAAACTAAAAGTTACTTTTTTAGAAGCTTCTTTAATTCTCATATGCTCCACCATTTCATCCATATCCTCAAACCTGTAACAGTAACACATAATATAAAATAAAGGTTGAGAGGCCTCTATAATTTTTCACATGAAGATGTTTCAGCTCTTAGATGTTTACCTGTTACAACTGACTTACACTTTACAACAGGTCTCAAAGACACCCCTAAAAATAGAGGATTCTAGGGAAACTTCTGAATAATAAAAAACACTTTGAACAACTCTTAATTGTTTTATTCAAAGAAATATCAAGGGACAATACTAAAAAAGATTAAATAAACTGATTTTAAATCAGGTGACAACACAAACCATGATTATACAGCAGTTAACTGAGAATGGCAAACTATGACTAGAGTGTGGCATTCCCAGTATTTTCTGCTTCACTTTAGTGTAAAATTACAAGGATATTTTCACCTGCAAATAATGCCTGTACTTACTCAGACATACTTTCTTCATTTTGCTCTTCAATAGCACTGTCTGCTTCCTCTTCCTGATCCTCTTCAGCATCATTAGCTACTAAATCATCATCATCATCATCATCAACTGAATCAAAGAAATCTTTGTACGTCATATCTCTAGAACTTTTAATTGGCTAAAAAGGTGAGAGGGGAAGAAAAAAACCAAACAAGCCACAAGTGTTAAGACTGACAGAAATCAAAATTACGTCTTTTAAAGTTTTTGGTGCCTGAGGAACAGCACTACTTGTGTAACAGTAATTCAGGTTAGTAATGCATTAACATGTGGTAGGGCATCCTAGCAAAACTGATTTCTTTTACTGCTACTTACAATTCTCTACCACTTAAACATACAGAAGTCAAGGACCTGTAGATTTTGCTAAATACTTGTTGGAATGCACACAAATTCCCTGGGTATATCTCTTACTACTGAGAATGTATGGTAATCTTAAATAATAAAATACTTATTTTTGAAACAATTACTCCTCAATTGAAGTTATATCAGTTACAAAGCCATGTCCCTGGAAACAGCCCTTGGTTCATCAGCCACCTTAGTGATCTTTCACTGCCGGATGCTGAGTGACAAATCTTTTTCATTTGCTGGGTCACCTATTCTGCAGTTCTTCAAGGTCCCTTATTTCTTGTGGGTACTATCTCTTCCTTTATTTATGTAAAAGCCCAAGGGCCATCTAAGGAGAGACTGGAATAGCAGGATGCTATGTTCTTCTACACTAGGACAGTGTCTCACCAGATATTCATGTTAAAGTAAATCTTCAGAAGTAATCATTAGCCACCTAAACAAATTTAACTTGGCAGTTTCTACACAGTTAAACAGTTTATGGTCATCCTAACAGATATCAGATTTTGATTTAAAGGAAAAGATACCAGAAAATTATTTTACTGATATTCTTACTTTGACTTTGGCTTCTTCAGAGTCTTCTTCCTCATCATCTGAGATAATGTCTTCAAAATAATTAATATCATCATCTTCTTCTTCTTCCTTGTCTTCCTTCTCTGCATGTTCTAAGAAAGCTTCCATTTCAGCCAGCTTGAAAAACTTGTCATCCACTACAGATTTTCTTCCCTTTTTTTTCAATGTGGTTTCCTTGGCTGTTTTAGCTTGTTGTTCCAGTGCTTCAATATCGAAGTCAATATCAGAATCCTCATCACTGTATTTCTGCATTATGCTTTCTCTGAGTTTACTCTGCTTTTCTTTAGCTTTAGTTTTATCTTTATCTTTTGTATAAACACTCTTCTGTTCAGTTTCTGCTTCCATTATGGTGTCTTCCGATTCCTTGTCACTGCTGGTCTCCTCATCAGAGACATCCTCTTCCTGGTCAGAGAGAAGGCAGAGATCTTCATCTTCGGCATCCCTTGCAATGGATTTCTTGAAGAAATCGAGAACTGCATTGTTCTGGAGCTCTAGTTGCTGCCAAATCTGTTCTTCGTCAAAATTTTCTATCACCATCTCTTTTAGAGGACCCCCACGAACTATGTTAGTTCCTTTGTTCAAATCGTAGAGAGTCTTTGTCATTGCTCTGAAGTCGGCTGCCAGTCCATCCTGCACACTAAGAGCAGAATAAATAAAAGAGCTTAACACCTTCCATTAAGTTAATCACGCGGTCACGGTGCTGCTCTTTTTATATCTGCTTTGGTACACAGGTGCTACAGAGCAGCACCTTTCACCAGTTACTGCTGTGGCCTAACTTTCGACACATCTCCTGAAGTACTGCTAGTACACACTCATAGAAAAACAGAGACAAAATTCTTAATCCTTTCAGCTTTATTACACTTCGTGTATGAAGTAGCAGCTGGACAGAATATTTCAGCTTTCTATAGCTACATCTCACAATATGTTGATCGTATTTAAGCGCCTCAGACATTTTGGGGAAGTAAACTAAACACCTCAATCGTCCAAGAGCCAGAGCCCAAGTTTCAAAGGGGTAACTGCTCTTCTCCACCGCCTCGCTCCTCAACTTTTACACCTGGGTAGTCTCCTCCAGGCTTTTCTCTAGGGCTACCAATGTTTCCCCTCGCCGCCCCCCGGTACCTGAGGAAGCACTCGGGGCGCGCCGCCGCCGCTCCCGCCACCCGGAGGCAGGTCTGGATCCCCTGGAGCCCCGCGATTCCCGGCACGGCCGCCATCGCCCCGCACACACGTGGGTACCCGGCACCACCTCCGCCGCGCGGCCCAGCACTCCGGTCCGGCCGCCTCCCGCGGCCGCCGCCAAGGTTCCGCACACAGTGGTTCCGCCCACGGAACCCTGCCCCGCCCCGCCTCCCGGGCCATGACAATCCCACCTCCTCAGCCATGGCATTCCTGCCTCCCGAACCAAACCATCTCTACCTCCTGGCTCGGCCCTCCGTCAGAAGCGCCTCGTCGTCCCAGAACCGCAAGAAGGGTACGGCAGTCATGCACCGGTGGCTGCTGCTTCCCGCCCTGGGAAGGGCGCGGTGCTGCTACAGACCGGGATGTGCATCAGCACACGGAAACCTGCTCTAAAAATAGTGAAGCTACAGTCGTCTTCACAGTTTTGAGTCTCTGACCTAGATACAAGGGCTATTTTGGAACCGTACATTTCTGTGGGTAAAACACCCGACCTTACCTGGTGTCTCCAAGCGCAGGCTAATGAGGCATGCACACACCCCTTCACCATCAGCACAGCACTGCCCAGTGCTCTTCAACTCCCCTCTTACATCATGTAGTTTTCCTTAAAGTTTATTTTATAAAGTCAAATTCAGCCTCACACCCACAGACCCCTTCCAGCCACCCACAGCCCTTCTGCAACTTGATCCAAAATTGTGACCAACCTTCCAACTTCAATACTGCTCTTGCCTGTGCTGCTTTCACATTTCCTTTCCACCAAAAAATAAAGCCTTTTCAGTGCAGAGAAAAGAACGCCCTGCGATGCCACTTCTGTGTGTCCCATCACTGTCACTTTGCACACTCAAAAAACTGTGGTGTGGAGCAGGGCCCAGCCAGCAGAGCCATGAGTGTGACCTGTACCTGCAATTCTCTGCACATCAGAAACACGCTTGATACACAATGTGGGCTGGAAATTGAAAGTGTCATATATTAGGACTTTCTAATATCCATTTTGACCGCTGATTTTAATCTGCACTTTTAACTAATCACATATAATCAGATTTGAAGTGGCACAAGCTGTTTATCTATTTAGGATATATCTCAGCAACTCATAGTGTGCTATGCCTGACACAATGGGATTGCAGCATCAGCAGACAGCCTCCTCACTCTCCTGAGTCTCTCTGGCACAATGCTTCATGGCAACCTGGCCTGTATCAGATATAGTGCGGCAAGCAGGAACAGGGAAGTGATTCTTCCGCTGTATTCTGCACTGGTAAGGCAACACCTTGAGTTCTGTGTCCAGTTCTGGGCTCTTCAATTCAAGAAGAACATTGAGGTGCGGGAGCAAGTCCAGAGAACAGCAACAGAACTGGAAAAGGAACTGGAACGCAAATCTGATGAGGAGCAGCTGAGGAAGCAGGGGGCCTCAGCCTGGAGAAAGGAGGCTTGGGATGACCTTACTGCCCTCTAGAACTCCCTACATCAGGAGGGTGTAGCCAGATGAGGGTTGGTCTCCCCTTCCAGGCAACAGCAACAGGACAATAGGACATGGCCTCAAGCTGCACCAGGGTACATTTAGGTTGGACATCAGGACAAATTTCTTCACACTAAGGGCGATTAGATACTGGAATAGGCTGCCCAGGGAGGTGGTGCAGTTGCCATTGTTGAGGAAAGTCTGGATGTGGCACTAAGAGCTCTGGTTTAGGTGACAAGGTCGTGTTCAATCACAGTTTGGACTCGATGAGGTCTCTTCCAACCTAATTGATTCTGTGGGATTTGCTCAGAAAACTTCCTCGGCAAACGTCCCTTGCTACCGCAGGCCTCCTCCTTCGCACGTTCTCTCCCAGACCCGTGCAGTGCCGAGCCCAGCGGAGGGCACGGCCCTCGGGAGGACACGGCCGCCTCCCCGCAGCCAGGCGAGAGCCGCAGGTCCAATGGCGCGTTGTGCTGCCGGGCACGGCCCCTCGCCGTGACACGCCGCTGTCGACACGCCGCGCTGGCGCCGGGCCCGCACGGAGGGTTCCGGGAGGGCGGCGCTGCCCGCGGCCGATCGGGCGGTGAGATGGCGGCGGCGCTGCGGCGCGGAGCGGCCGGTAACGCGGGGCGGCGGCGGGAAGGGCGGAGGGAGGGGCGGCACGACCGCGGGCAGCCGCGGCGGGGCCGCCACGGGACGGCCGCGGGTCTCGGTGCCTGCTCCGGCCTGGCGGATCTTCCCGTGAGAGCCTCGCAGGCCAAACGGAACTACCGCTTTTGTAAATAAAAACAAGGTCTCCCGATCCAGCTGATGGGCACATTAACAACTGACATTAGCTGGCATAGGGTAAACTTACAGAGCAAACTCCAAACTCAAGGTGCAAGGAGAAGCTTGTCTTTTTTGAGGTGCGGTTTGGAGGTCAAATTCAAAATAATTTCCCGTACATGCTAATAACCTGTACTACTCATTCTGGTAGGGCAGGTTAAACTCACAATACCTATACCACACTTGGTAGCTACAGAGCAGGAGAAAAGTGAATGAGAGGGTCAACACTGTCCGTGATCAATTACTAGGATACTGGGAATGGAACACCTCTGTATGACTGCACTTTGATGGAGGGAACTAGAGCTGTAGCACAGTGAGACAGTTTCCATGAGCTGTGAAGCCCATCTGATTCCCAAAAGCCCCCTCCAGCATAGAGCAGAGCAGCACTATGAGCCCAGCTGGCGTCCAGAGTTCCTGAGATGCTCATACCACCTTGAAATTGCTGGGGTTTAAGAATGGCCACACTGTGCCCTTTCTCTGGTCCAGAGGGTGAACACACAGCACCTGTGTGCCAGATTCCCTATGGTGGCAGCATCCTCTCCATGCTTTGGGTGTTCTTCTCCACCTGAAATGGCTGACAACAGAGCAGTGCCAAGTGACAAGGTTCTAACTGCAATCCACTGTTGTAAAACCTTCCCATGGAGAACATGACTGAGTTCAGTTGGATTTGGCTTGTGTTTGATTCCTTAGTTTCCTTGATTAAAGTAATGAACACCGCTCTACATAAGAAGCAACAAACAAGCCAATGAATAAACATTTGAGGGATGAGGATCTCAGTTTATGGGGTACTTCAGACTTGTTACTTTATAATCTGCTCTGTTAAAGAACGTAACCCTTATTTGGTGCAACTGTATGGTCAAACTCTGATGTGCATAACACTAATAGATCAGTCAACCATTAATAGAATAAGCCCCAAATAGATCAAATAAAAAATATTCTTCAAATTCATCTGAGGAAAGTTATATACTATAGAACTAGTTTTGAGATGTATATATATAAATACAAGTGTTTTTTTCCTGGAAGCGTGGAAGTGATGGGATTTCAATCTGAAGTTTGCTGAAAAGCTTTCTTTTTTACTGCAGAGTCATTTTTTGATTATTGGGCTACAAGAAGATTAGAATTCTAAGTAATCTATATAGTTACTAATCTAGATAATGCAAGAAAAACACAAATGCTTTTTGTTTAATCTCAGTCAATTATGGATTTAAAATTTATACTCTACATACATCTGACTAGAGCTAGGATAAATTCACAAGACTTCATAGAATAAATGCTTATAGGAGTGGGCATTTGAGTATCTTTGACTTTACAAGAATCCTAGGAATATATGTCACTTTTTTAATCTATTGTCTTCCCAGGAAACGCCACAAAAAATCAAGCATTTCTTGGGCAAAACCCAGAAGAAAGAACATTTTCTATTATTTTTTCTAGTGCCTCACAAACAGCTGAGTAACAAAGTCTGTGTCAATTTACTTGAAATAGAAAAAATACAAATTAAATTGCAATAACTGTGTAGTCATATGCCCTGGGTGAAGTGCAGCAAGAATTATAGATGTCAGATGTAAAAGAGTGGGAAAATCCTTGCAGTAAAGACTGCTTGAAAAAAAGGATCTACAGTAGTAGTATTTCTATTGAACTGCAGTCTGATAATCGTTGGAAGAAAGAATAAAACAGAAAAAGGCTCTGGAAAACGTAACAATTTGTGTAGTAAGAGATTCTTCTCTTTCAAACAGTTTTTCTTATTTGGAGAATAGCAGCCTCCTCCAAGTGGAAAAGTGCCTCTTGCTTCATCAAGAATTGAATCATGTCTTAAGAAATTGCAGTACAAAACTGAGCTACTTCAGTAGAAGCTTAGGTGGGCAGAAAAGACTGCATAGCAGATGTTGGGGGGATTCTTACTTTTTGTAACACATTTATTTGCTCTGGTTAGCTGTCAAATCCTATACTAGCTAATTTTCCATGCCTTTAATCATGCCACCTAGTTCTTGCAGTGTTTGTTACTTGATGCATTATAGACATTGCACAGTACTACTTCCTCAGGAAGTTACTTGGTTTGCTCTGATTCAGCTGCAGACAAGTGTTTCTAAAAAATAGTTTCTCCACAGACATTTGAAAAACAAGAATTTTTCTTTGTGTAGAAGTTTTTAGGGGATTTTTTTAACACGTAAAAAGTTGAAAAGCAGTTGCTCTCCTATACCTAGTATGACAGCTTAAAGTTAACAAGTGAAAGAATTGTCCAGAACTTCTGGCTATGATGAAGGAGATAACAGATTGACTGTGTGAAACCTGGCAAGAAATACTCCAGGGCAGTTACTTGCAGCACTGGACACGTTTCTGGAAATACTTAAATGTAGGATGTTGTTTTAGTATCATCAAAAGATTGCGAGTAGACTTACTTTTGTAATACTAAGTCCTTGTTAATATGCACATTGCATGCTGTAATTTTAAGTGTCAAATACATGCAAACATTTCTTTAGCCATCACAGCACCATGCTCAGAAAGGCTTAGATTTAAGGACTCATCCATTATCTATCTTTGTGAAGAAAAATTAACTGGTAGCTGTAGAATCTTGAATTCCTGCGGAATGGCAGATCTCAGTTCCATACAGTGAAGCAAAGCTGATTAATTACAGCTGTTACTAACCTTACAAAGTACCAAGAGCCCAGCCAGGCTCTCTATCCTCAGTGTGTTGCAAAGCATCCCGAATCTCAGTGCATCATTGGCACAATCTCTTCACAAAATAGCACATTTGTGACTTTAAAGCAAAGAATGCCTCAAAGACTACCAGAATGCTAAGATGCCTCTAGCTTGGGCCTTGAGGCATTGGGAACTCTTACTTGGCCTAAAGCAAGATGGCATGAAATTAAAATGTGGCTTTTATGATATCTCCTTTAATCTACTTCTGATTCTGGTGCTAGAAACAACTGATACTGTCACAATTTCTCCCTACCCCCAAACCCTCCAGATTCTAGTACTCTGACAGATTAATTTTTAATGCAAGTCATTTGTAAGTATCCTCATTTTATATTTTTCTTTGTGTTTTTGTTTGTTTGTTTGTTTGCTGTAATTTAAAGATGTATAGGCATATCCTGATTTCTTTCTCTATTTTGTAAGAAGCTCTGAAAAATTCAAGTCACTTTTAAACACATTATACAATTGACCTTTATGATTGGTCCTGTATTCCTCTTTTTAACGGGCATATGTAAGGATTTATACCAAATTTGAGTCTGCTTTGGGTTCTTACTTTTTTTTTTTTATACTTCTGAATATTTACTTAGTCTAAAAAAAGTTTTCATTGAGCTGTTTGTACTGCAGAGTAACTGTTTCCTTGCTCTCAGTCTACCCTGAGCATTGCACAAGGGTGTGCCCATGACTTAGCAGCTCTGCAGGGCAGTGAAGGGGAAAGAGCAGGTACTGATACTTTCTCAAAAGCATCGTGTCAGTGCTGTTCACTTTTTTTTTTCAGGGCTTCTTAGCAGATTGCAGATTTCAGCTCCCACAATACGAACTCTATCATCATCAAAGCCCTTTTTGCAAAACATTCCAAGCTGTTTGTGGAAACTGGGCCGACTTAACCATGTAGCAATTGCAGTTCCTGATTTGGAGAAAGCTCAGTCCTTGTATAAAGATGTGTTAGGAGCCCAGGTGAGTGAGACTGTTGCTCTTCCTGAACATGGTGTCTACACTGTTTTTGTGGAGCTGGGAAATACCAAGCTGGAACTTCTACATCCTTTAGGAGAGAAAAGTCCCATTGCAAGCTTCCTGCAAAAAAACAAGACTGGAGGAATGCATCATATCTGCATTGAGGTATCTTAACATAATATTTCATGTAATAAGATAGATACATTTAAGTATGCATATTTTAATAGGCTTGACATATGTCAAGAACTAATATATAAGGCTGTCATATTTGTGAAAAATTACATTTCAGAAGAAGAAGTCTTAAACATGCCCTTTTTTTCTGTTTTGGAAATCACAGTTCCATTTCATGAACTCTGTGATAATTTTTCCTCTTTTATGCTATCAAGATTGAATTGGGGAACAAAGAGCTAAGTAGCCCTTGTGGTGAGGTCGTGAACAGTGGTGGATAGGTGTCAACTTCCTGACATAAAAGGACATACAGCAGAAAAAGAATTGTAGGTTTAAGCTATGGTATAGTTCAGATTTTACAAAATCAAAAAAGCCTGTCCATTGTGCTTATCTGTCCTGTTCTTCCTTGCCATCAAAGAGAAATCGGTGTGGAAGTACAAGGGATGTAAAGGTGCTGGGTGAAATAATTATCTTATTTAGTATACTCATGTTTTAGTGTACATGTTTGATGCAAAACTTTATGCTGCTGCCTATGATACGTTTTAAATATCTTGCAGAGCAGAGTCTTGCAAACTCTATTACTTCAATGCATAATTATGCAAAGTGTAATATTAAAAAGTAATGGAATCAGTGAGGTGAGTAAAATTGGTTTTTGGTCTTTTATGTCAGGAAGTATCAATTGTTCATCTGAAATTTTGAAATATATTTTGTAGAAATACCTTTTATGAACAATTTTCTTACAAAAAGCTGAATTGTAAAAATCCTTTCCATACCGGAGAAGAAGCCTAACAAGTTTATCAAAGTATTCTTAATTTTTTCTCTCTTACACAAAGGAAAATTTAGACAGATGTTTTCATAGGCAACTTGTTTCAAAAAAGGTAAGTATTTTAAGAAGAAATTAAATGATTCCTGACCAGTTATAATTTAATACCTCCAATGAAAACCATGCTGGACATAGTAGAGTAAGAGAGAATCCAAGCCTGGTACTCTCCTAAGGTGGATGCACACAAAGGCTTTCCACTGTTTTCTGTCACTCATCCCTGGGGATGCACAAATTCATTGCAGCTGAGCCCAGCCTCGGTTCCTCTTCAGGCCATCTTTGTGGGACAAGAGCAGCAGCTGCTGTGGATTTTCTGCTCAGGGAAAGAATCAGGAGGGGGCCATGGCACACATCACATGTGGCCTTTCTAGTTTAGATAAAACTTGACAGTTGTTCCTTTTAGTTTTGCAGACTTGTAGTTGTGTGTAGGAAGAACTGTAGTGAGTTTGGAATAGTCATGAACAAAACTGCAGTGAGTAGGTTGGAATTAGGTGATGTCTGTTCCTCTCAATTAAAGCCAGGAATTTTCTTCTTCCCTACAATGGCATCAGGAGAGTTTATTCACCAAATTATGTCCAGACACCTCAGTCTTGAAAAACAGCAATGCTATTATTTTAATTCTAGGTCTTTATTCATTATTGACTATTGAATTTTCTAAACTGACTGTTAATATTATTTCAAAAAAAGAATGCATTTAAGTTTTAGGAAAATTCAAATTTCATTGGATGACATGACATCACAACTTCAGATCACACTGTACAGTATAGACATGTTTTTGTTAATTACATTTTTCTGTAGAAAACTGTACTGAAATACTGTATTAATGGCTATTATTATAATTAAGTTCATTAGGAAGACCACATCCTATTCTGGATATATTTTTGATTATTCCAAGCTTTTTTTTCTTAGGAAACATTATGAACCTTAACCTACTCAGAAGGAGAATATATGAATCTAAAAGGGACTTTCCTTTTACTTTCTGCCCACTGCCCTCCCTTTTCACTAGCATTTAATGAGTCAGTGCTCTGTCATCAATTATAAAGGGAGGTATTTTTCTTTAGTTATTGAGAGCTGGAAAGCAATATGATCTTTCTAGTAAAAGTAATGCAGAGTTTAGATTGTTTGTGGAGTCCTTATAAAGTAACAAAAAAAATCAATGGCCTTTATGCATGAGTGGTTTTAGTTTATAAATTCCTTAAATACAGCACAATCTGTTTAAATGGTATTTCATAAAATCTTCAAATAACAAAAGGAAACTTCTGTAGTATTTTTATTTTTAAAACTAGATGTCTTAAAATGGTTTTATAACTTATTTTCAGAATTATATTAGAACTTAGAAATAACATTTCAGTTAGGAATTAGGTTATTGCTGCTAAATGTAAAATCTGCATAATATAGTGCAATATGTTAATTTGTGTGAATGTATCTTTTTTATAAGGTTGATGACATAAAAGCAGCTATGACAGAACTGAAGAAAAAAAAGATACGAATATTGAGTGAAGAGCCAAAAATAGGTGCACATGGCAAACCTGTGATTTTTCTTCACCCTAAAGATTGCCATGGAGTCCTTGTGGAACTTGAGCAAGCTTGAGCTGCAATATTCATAAATAAAAGAATAGAAGAGTTGTGAAGTTCCTGAGCTGGTGCTGGGAATATTGATGTGGTATTCAGTCTTTACAAGTTCATTGTAGTTCCCATGGATTAAGTTCAGCTTTTGAGTACTGAAATAGCGCTACAGATTTAGGGTCTTTTTTGTTGTTGCTGATCTGATTTTCAGAATTAATATTGTTGGCATTTCTTGAATTCTCTGTGATTCTAAAAACAAATACATGAGCTAAGTTACATATGTACCATAGTAATTTATGTTTTGTTGCCTGTTTGCAGCATGATTTTACCTCTGTAGCCACAGAAACTGTACAGTTTCTAGGTCAACCCACATTATTTTGCTCTACATTTCAGAGTGGAAATCCACTTCTCAGTGACAACAATATAGCTGACACATGTTTGTTAGAAATAAAGGAAAAACGAACATTGTATTTTCTCTTGTCACCATTCACTGTCTGTGCTTCACACTGATTGATTGGTTCATGCAATAAAAAAATCCATGTATTATTGTACGGGTCTGCAATCAGTAAATAAGTTTTTCTTGGTATAACAATTACTGCCAAGGAAGCTACCATGCATAAATCATCCCTTAGTTGTTTTATGAACTCTGTGGATATGCAGGCAATGCAAGAAGAGAACCTGAAAAATTATTTACCTGACATACATTTCAGACTAATGCACTTGTGACATTATAGTTTTTTCATTTTTAGGTTTGATTGGTTTTTTCCCCTCTGCTTTATCCATAGAAGAATATCTTGGGGAGACATGAACAAGCAATGATTAACCTTTTCACTTACTTTACAAATATGGTTTTCCTATGCAAAAGCACTTAAAAAATGAGTGGAAAACACACACCACATAAGTCTTGCTTCTGTACATGACTGTTTAACATTAAAGACCATGCCAGCATGCTGATGTCACAGGCTGCAGTCACACTTTTGTTAACTTGTTTAGGGACAGACTTCACTTTGTTGGTATACATTACCCAAGCAGTCTTTTCCTGATACTTTCTTTTATAGGTTTGTTTTGACATTTTAGCTGTAGAAATAGAAGACTTGCTATTTCTCTAGTTTTCTTAAGCCTTAAAAACTTATACTTTCCTAGCTTAACTACAATCTGGATTTTAAATTTTCCTACATCTCTGCATATACAGTGAGAACCTTCAGTTTGATACGAAGTAAGGTCATTTTAGTCTAGGAGACTTTTTACTTAATGGAATGGAATTATTTGCAATGTGTGTCATGTTTCTTGCAACAAAATACAAATACAATGTTGACTTGAGATTTAAACATGTTTTTGAAGACATCGATGCATCTTCATGAATTCTACTTTTGAAAAAATCTCTACAAAGCCATACTTCTTAATTTTAACAAGATAGTCAAAATAAATATACCTTCTGTCATCTTTTAAGAAAAATACAGCCTTCCACAGGGTTCTGACATTTCATCAAATCACTGCCATTCTGGGAGACATTCTATGAGCAAAGCTGCTTTTGTCTTTTCATTGTCAAAGAAAAGGAGGTACCTTTTCTGCAAAGCCAGCATAGGAATGCCAATACTAGAAGCCTCACTGGTTAAGATAATTGAACAGAAGTCTTTAAACCCAATACCTTTAGTTTGGTGCAACAGAAACAGTCCTTCCTAGGTTCATTCTCCATTTCTTTGACCTGTCTGAAGGAGATGGACTTTTGTGTATGACATCTATCAATACACTCAGAGTAGCAGCTTGAGGTAATATTAGAGAGCAGAGATTTTTGAGTAAACAACACTTGCTCCACCTGCTGATTGTGCTCCCTATCTTACTGGCAGAAAGGGCCTTGTAATACTCTTTAGCTGATAACCAGCAGTTTTCCTGACTCACTGCCGTGGGGTTGCCTAGCACTAAGTCAGATGATGTATTTTGTTCATCATATCTAAGTCATGCTCCTATTTCACTCAGAGTTTGTACCTTTCTTCTGACTACTCCTAAGGTGGAAGTCAAGATATTATGAAAAAAACACCATCACCACCCTCCTCCCCCTAGCCCTGCAAAAGAGAGTTTAGGTCTCCAAATTAGTCAATACCCAAAACTGCATAATGTTCTTACAAGCTCTTAAAATTTGATGGGATCAGACCCGCTTGCTTGTCTGGGTGTATGCTACAGGATAGGAGAATTTCCACCTCTGGAGCTACAGACTTGGAGAATAGCCAAGGGAGCTGGACAGCTACAGGATCTGAAGACAGCCACAACTGAGAGAAGTGTCCTGTTCCTAAGCTTACCTCCCTTAGACTTCAGTGGGAACAGAATCAGCCCCCATAAACTGTGTCGTCCTTCACCTTGAGGCAGGCAGCCTTCACAAGTCATTGTTGCTCTGAATTACCAAGGGGTTGGGATGGGGTTTACATATATGGGCCTTTCTCTTTGTCACTTCCATGATTATAAGAGGGGAGTAACATCAAGAAAACCTGTAAATTCGGGGATGGAAACTGGGGGAAGAGAGACCTCTGATTTGCTACTTTCAGTGGAGGGACATTTAACAATACACCCCTGTTGCACCATTATACAACTTCTGGGAAGAACAACAGTGATTCAAATAACTGGAGTCTGATTATCTTGGAAGGGAATTAGGCTTTGACAGTGTTTCTTCTTTGTTTTTTGTCTGGTGGCTTTTTTAAAACAGCAAAACCTTCTCTGATAATGTCAAGCTTCTCAGAAGACGAAGTGTTAATATTTTGCCAGTAAATTTTCTCATGCTCGTACCATTTGTCAAATCCAAGTTCCCTGTTCCAATCTCTCCATGTGCATTTTTTCCCCTCTGAGCTGAAACGTGTTCCCATTTTATGCTGCCTAGGGCAGACAAGACACATTTTTCTGGACTCCATCAACATTACTCAGGCAGCTAAGGAGCTTATAATTAAATTATGCAAAATATCTTTTTCTACTTCCTCTGTGCAACCCTCAAGTTGCTCATAGGTGGGAGGAAGAGAACAGGCTGCAGAACGAATCCCATTCCTTATGATGAGAGAAACCTAGAAGCAAACTCAAAAAGCTGAGAAAATAACTAACTGCATGCTTTATAAAAGCTAACCTTACAGTTTTGCAATTCTGCAAAAACTCCAGTCCTGTCATGCTTATTCTGCATTTAATGCACCCAAATTTCATTCTGAATTCAGTTGCTTTCATTGTTACTATATCAAGCTGAAGCCTCATAGAAAACCATAAAACATGGAGATGTTTACAACATCTAGTTGAGGTACTTACAGTAGGAGCTTTGAATGATATCCTTGGCACTTCATTTGATTCTGTCTGTACAAGGAATTCTTCCTGTACTAATCTGACATGGGTTTGTTGGATATAAGAACCCTTAATTAAGATAAAAACTCAGAATTAATTGTTTCAATACTCAATTCTTTTACCAAAGCAGTTGCCATGTTGGCCAAATTATGAGGCTGTCAAACAGCATAAGATCATCAAGTTCAACCAATGAATTAATATGAAAATGGAAACTAACAACAGATTAATAAATTAATCAACCCAGTGATGACATTTTACAGTGGAAGACCTCAACCACTTAGGAATGCAAACTATGCCACCTTTGATAAGCATTTTCAAAGCCTTTTGATCATTTAATGAAATATATATTTATCTTATTGTGAAGGAGGGAAGTTTGTACCCTGTGATTATATAATCCTTAAATATCTATAAAATTATGTCAACTGTCTATTTAAATGTTCATTTGCACTGTCTTGTATGTTGTTCAATAGCACTGCTAACTGCAAAGTTTATAGAACAGATTCCCAAATGAGGAAGAGTTCTCATACGTTTTAAAGTAATGATACATTTTGAAGCATTTTATGACTTTTCTAGATCAAATCTAAAGTGGCCTTTTAACTGTTACACTTTGCTAACAAAAAAATAGCAAATTGATACTAAAATCTTCTATGAAATAGACCTATAATGAAGATTTTTACTTATTTTTAACGTTGCGGGTTTTTTCAGTTATAAAGACAGGTTTTAAACATGATTTAAAGTTCTGAAGTAATTTTTAACTGCCTATGTGATGATGCACAATTTACATTAAATAAAGGGAATATCCAACTCTTCATCAATGGCTGGCTTTTATGGGAATAATTATTTCCAGAAACTGAAGAGTAAGAGAGGTATATTCTTGGACCGGTATCATGCACCCTACTTTTACCTTCCATTTTTGGTATGTAATTTTCTATAATAACCATGTATCTGAGTCACTGTCTCCAAAATGAGGTAGAGGGAGAATGTTTGTTAGAAACTTAAATTTAAAAAAGTTAAAAAAATATATCCCACTCCCTTTGGGACCCCTGAAGTCTTTGAGAGGTCAATTATAGTACAATACTTGCAGCTGCAGTAACTTCAAAAAGAATACACCTGTCCTGTTGGGCTGGAAATACTGCTTTTGGTATGTTTATAGTGAAAATGAGACTTAATTATGTAAGATGAGGCTATTTCATCTAGTTAACAATTTTGAGAATTAATAATAGGAGTTAAAACATTGTTTGCCAAATGTTTAAACAACCCATCTACCGATTATACGATTATATACATTATACAGATTATATGTACACTGCAGTTCTGTGTAAAACATACATGCATTACAGTTTGGGTAATGTTTTGGATTCTCATTATCTTCAACAGAAAACCAAAATCAGTCAAGTAATTGAGATGTAGAAAGGGACAGATGGGAAAAGTCACCATGGAAAACCATAACAGATGATAGCCTCTCAGTAGCAAATGGGGAGTCTTAACAAATATCTTAACAACTAAACTAAAAACAAGATTAAAAAAATAACCCCACAAAACGGCATTTCCATGAAGGGCCTTTGCATGTACTTGGAATGTGCCCTGATGCTAACACTCGGTATAGCTACCCCAGGGCAAACAAACATACACCAAGTTGGACCCACAACTATTACAGCAAACACTGATGTCTAGATGAATGGCATGAAATGTAATTACATTAGAACAGCTTTTCACTTTTGCTATTGTGAGAAAAATTAGCTACAATCTCAAATTTGCGTAATTATGAGCAAAGCCTGTCATAATTGCCCTAAGATATGTATTTCTTTATATACAAGTCATGATCACCTAGCTGCCCTAGAAAGATCTGGTGGCTTCTAATAAAACGCCTGAGGAGCCAACTGTATTTATCGTTCACCATAATAAATGTTCTTGGAGAAACCCTCTTCAGTGAGCTTTTAAATAGTACACATTGAATCCTACATTTTTAAACTTTAGGGGTGGATCTATGCATTCTCTGCACAAGGGCACAAAAATCATATTTTTTTTTCATAAATCTGGCCGCATGATGGAATGTGACCGCATCCAGTGCTATCCCCTGCTGTAATGTTCACACTTTTGGTGTTTTGATTTTCATTGCACTGGAGCCCCTCAGGCAACAGAGAAAGGTGAGGTCATTACCCAGCAGGATTACATGGTATTCGGGAATGAAATTCGCAGAGAAATGCTGTTGAGACTTACAGAAAACACCCTCAGCACCGGCCCAGCGCCGAAGCAAGTCCCTGAGGATACCCCGCCGAGTCTCATAGCGGGATGCAGGCGTCCAGCAAGCATCGCTGTCAGCAGCCGCTGCTCCAGGGGCGCGGGAGGGGAGCTGGGGCCGGGGGCCGCAGCCTGCTCCCCTCAGTGCCTGCGTCTGGACACAGCCACTGACTCACAGACCTGCTGGGGCTAGGAGGCAGGGTCACCTGCAGCAGGTGACACGGGAACGCGTCCAGGTGGGTTCGGAATCTTTTCATTCTGCAGAATGCACGCCCCCCCGGGCAGGTCTTTCAGTGCTCTGCCTCAGCGTGAACAAGTTCTCCCTCATGCTGAGGTGAAACTTCTTGTGTTTCAGTTCATGACCATTGCTCCTCGTCCTGTCGCTGGGCACCAGTGACGAGTGTGGAACAAGGGAAGCTGGCACAGAACCGGCCCTCCCGCTCGGTGGAAGCGGATCGCGGACAGGTCAGTGCGTCCCGCCGAGCCTCGGGGCCGTGCGGGGCCCGGGGCCGCCCCCGCCGCACCCCCGGGGCCGTGAGGCGGCGCGGGCGCTATGCGCCATGCAGGTTCCCGGGCGCTGGCGCAGGCAGGTTCCCGGGCGGGCCCGCCGCGGTGTGCGGGGCTCAGCAGCCACACAAAAGAGCGGCTGCGGCTGCCCCGCCGTCCGGGACCGGCCCCGCCGCTGCACCGCGGTAAGGACCGGGGGCGCAGGGCGGGGGGCCGACCGTCCGACGGCCGGGGTCGTCGCGGGCACTGGCGGCTCCATCGGGGTTGGGGCGGCAGCATCCCGCGGGTCCCCTCAGGGGAGCAGGGAGCCCCCGGGCGCGCCCCCGCCCTGCGCCAGCACGGATGGTGCTCCCCTCGAATCGGGACTGGGGGCTGCCCTACCCGCGAGCGGCTGCCCCCACCTCACGCCATCCTCATCCCCATTCCCATTCCCATCCCCTGGCAACCGAGCTGCCCGCAAGCGGACGGGGAGCCGGAGTGAAGGGGAGCCCCTGCGGCATGGCGGAGTGGCCGGCGCGGTGGCTCTCGGCGGCGCGGGGCTCCGGCACCGGGGGCTGCCGCACGCCCGCATGTCCCCGCTGTGCCCGGGGAGGCGCCGCCACCGCCCCACGCCAGGAGAGGGAGAGCCGGCGGCGATCCCCCGGGGCCGGGCTGCGGCTCCGCTCGGCTTCCCCGGGACGCTCGGCCCGGCAGCCTCAGCCCCGCCGTATCGGGACGGTGGCTCCGGGTAGCGCGGGGACCGGCCGTGCAGCATCCGCATCATGTCAGCGTTTTGTGTGAGGGCGGGAGGCATAAGTCCATTTGTCTTGATAAGAGAAAAAAAAAAAAAAAAAAAAGCGAGAGGAGCCCTCCTGTAATGCAGCACCGCTCGGAGTTTGTATTTGGTTCTGATTTCATGCCTCCACTCTACCAAAGGGATCAGAGCATTTGATCTGCTCTTTTCCCATTCCCTTCATCATGAGATCTGAAGGGAAAAGGCTGGTCAGTTAAGGATACCCGATTTTTGTTGGGATAAACAGCCTGAGATATTATAGCGTGGTCTGTTTGCCTCTTATTGAACAGTTTTTTGAATGTGTGTGGTGCCTTGTATTGCCATAACAAAAGGGATGGGGGTGGGGGAAAGGAAGCGAATACTGCATTTAGAGCTGTATCTTGTAAAGTCAAAGACTGCCTTATTTTGCCTCAACTGGCAATCCGTGCTTTCAGATTTACGTACTTCAGTGTCGTTCTAGTGGTTGTTGCATGCTAGTGAGCACATACAAGAAAAGAAATTTTAATAAAGACAAGAGAATATACAACGTGAATAGTACAGAGATAATGTGCATTGCAGTGATGTTTAAGAAAAGTCTGAAATTACTGTGACCAGATTGAAAAATGCAAGTTGTGTTTCAGTTGTATCACCTGGCCAAGGAGGGGCTGGGAAATTGGCCAGGCCACCCTATAATCTCCCAGGAGGGGCTGGGAAATCTGTTTGCAGAAAAGGTATTTATCTATTATGCCTGTTACCCAAGAATTCCTCATTACTTCATGAGTAGAACTGAAAAGGAGAAACAACTGTTGTCATAGTTTTTTGTGGTTCTGTGTAAGCCATAGTATTTCCAATATAACATAGCTTTAAAAGGGAGGAATTTTAGTTTAACTCCTTATTGCCACTTAAAATACAGTATGTGCTAGTTATGTGTTTGAAAAGCAAAAGATTGACATTTATATTAAAGCATAAGATGGCAATTTATCACTATATCGTCCCAGTTCTTCTCCATATGAGACAGACAAGATGAAAGAGCTTTACTTTCTTATGTTCTACAAGTACTAAACTGCTAAAGTCAAAGCCACTGTACTTAGTCCACTTGGGGCTCATAGGATTTCATGCTGCAGAACTGTCCTTATAAACCTTGACTGTCAGACTTTCTAAATTCTCTTATAGTTTAGCCCTTATCTGTACATGGAAATATCTGAAGCTATTCTAAAAAATGCATCAGCAACTACATTATTGCACCCTCTCGATCCTCTGATAGTAAAGGAAAAGTGTTCTTGCAAAGGCCATAGGTGCTCAGCTCTTTTGGTCAAAGTATCATAATTCTAAGGAGGAATCTCGAAAAGCATGTTTTGTACAGTTACTTGATTAATGCCAGTTCAGGTTGGGGACTGGACATGAATTTAAACAAGCTAGGTCTTTAAAAAGTGACCTTTGCTTAAGGCTATGAACACGAGAAACCACTTCAAGAAGCATAATTTTACCATCCCTCCAGCTATTCTGATAAGAGTATTTGCTAAGAAATAATTTGTAAAAATACCATGGTTTAAACCTCTTTCAGTTTATATTCCACTGCTGAAGGTAGAGAAATTAGGAAGTAACCTGTTCCAAGCTACCAGCTCACAGAGGGGATGCTGGTTTTATCCAGAACAAAATCTTGGTTGTAGCCTTTGAACACATCAGGGTATAGGTGCTTTTGCAGACTTTTTATATCTATTTCCCTTGTAATCTATGTTTAAATAAACAAGGCAATTATTTCATGCTTTAAACACTGCAGTGGTAGAGGCTGGGGAGCAGCCCTGCCAAAAAGGCCCAGAGGTCCTGATGAACAGTAAACTGCACATGAAGCAGCCACATCCCCTTGCAACAAAGATATCCAGGAGCATCTTGGTGTGTATGAACAACAGTGCAGCCAGGAGATCAAGGGAGGTGATTATTCCCCTCTGTTCAGCACCCAGTAGGTGGCATTTATAACCCCGTGTCCAGTTTTGGTCCCCCCAGTACAAGGACAATATTGAAGAACTGGGGTTCTGCAGAGGCCACTGAAGTGGTTGGGGCTGGAGGCCAAGCTCTGTGAGCAGAGGGTGAGGAGAAAGGCTTGCTCAGCCTGCAGAAAGGGAGGCTTTGGGGGGACCTAACAGCAGCCTTCCAGTCCTCATAAAGAGCTCCTCAGGGAACTGGAGCCAGACTTAACACAGTGGCACATGCCAAAGAATGAGAGACAAACAGCATAGGTTGAAACAAAGGTTCAAACTGGATGCAAGCAAAATATTTTGACCGACAAATACAATCATACATGGTGACAGGTAGCCCAGAGAGGTTGTGTAGTCTCTGTTCTTGAAGGTTTTAAAGACCAGAGTGGATAATTCCCTCAGCAAACTGATCAGGGCTCACTGATGACCTTGGTTTGAGCAGAATGTTGGACAAGAGACCTCTGACATTCTTAACCTGAACTGTTATGATCCTGTGAACAGTTGTATGTTTGTGCCTAGTTGTACATGATACAAGAAACAGACATGTTTCTGGGAAGTCAGATTTTTAAAGAATGATTTAGAACTTCCATTCTAGGACTAATCCACCCATCTCAGAAAATATGGAATACAGTATTAGTATGATACATTGACCTCTATTACTTGTGAAACAGTACACTACATTAATACAAACTAGTATCTTACTGTAAGCCTCCAAATGCAGAGATATTTGCTTGAAACAAAAAGAAGAGCATCCTACTTGCCAGCGAGAGCTTTTCCTAGGAGGTATCTTTTGGCACTACTATGAGCAATTAAAGTATTGCAACATTTGTGCAAGAGATGTAATGGTAGTTGTTACAACTGGAGGAAATAAAGCACTGATTCAGTCACATGTGCTTCACAAGTTAAGGGGAAGAATGGAAAGCAGAATCAGAATTCACTGGGATTTAGACACTTGCAGTTGTTGAGTTAAATGCTCATTATAAGTAGCTGCAAATGCTTTTAGTCTACTGGGAAGAGTATTACATGTAAGATTTTTTCTTCCTGAGGACCCATGAGAACTGCATGAAAAGCAGCTCAAGAGAGCACCACGTGATAGGTGAAATGTGTAGTGCTTTAGGTTTGTACTATCTGCCTGAGCTGAACATGCACCACTTAAGCTTTGTCATGGCATCCATGAAAAGAGGACTTTAATTCAAATTCTCAGTTTTGTCTGAACTTAAGTCTTATCTTGACTAACAATACTGTTTTTTGGAAAGAAGGCCTTGCACAACTGGAAAAAATGTACATGGATTGAACTATTTGTTTCTGATGCTGGTAGGTAAATGCACTGTCATTTGAGTACATGACATTCCTTTCCTTTTTTGTTGCAGTACTTACTGTCTTCATTCATGTGCTGCAGCAGAGGAGGGTCATTTGCACTCAAGAGGAGTAAGTTAGAGTTGAGCAAAGACTGGTATGGAAAACTGGGATTAATAGGTGCTTTCACCTAAGCCAAAGAGGAAGAACTAGAAGCCCTGTAAGTAGGGATGACAAGAAAAAAAGTGTCATTGTTCTCAGACAACAAGGTTACATGAAATACTGCTGGAGATGCACACTGAAGTATTCTCATGCATGAAGGGATCATTTTCTTGTGAAATAGAAGGAAATGAAGAGGAGAGGAAAATTGGCAAAAAGGTATACAAAATACCTCAGTTATAACTAATGTGAGGTTTGCAGTCTAGATAAGGATTTTCAAATAGTAGTACTTCTGCAATGCAGACACCCACTGGTACCAACCTGGGCTTCCAGTGGGAGCTGCATGAGGAGTATCTTGGGACGGTTGTCTGGTTTGAATAATTAAGATGAAGTTTCCTTCAGAAAATAACCCTCCTAGTTACAGGCTTAATAATGAAGATTCAGCCACATAGAAATAATTTGTTACTGCTTTATTACTTAAAAGGCAGATTGATTATTTCCATTCTAATAATTGAATGAAGGAGTTTTTGAACTTTGTTTTGTGCATTGATATTAGGAATATTTCTGAGCATGTCACCAACTTGCATTATTTCCAGATTGCTCTGGTTCCCTTTACTTTTTGAGAGAACCTCTTCACAGATGTGCTTCTCAGCTACAACCTTCACATAAGTTCCTCTCCCCCAGTCATTTGTACAGTAACCCTGATCATTTTTGAAGAGTGAAATCCTTTTTATTTCTGAAACATTCTCCAAGAGAGGCTTGACCTTACAAGTTTTTCTTGTAATCTACCTTTGTGTTAAGGATTCACAGAATGTGACATTTGAAGATTTAGTGTAAGATTTATTTTATTTATTAATTTAATGATGATTAAGTGTAAGACAGAAAGATTTAGAACTCTTTCACATGAGCACACAGGTTAGATTTAGCTAAGAATTCATAATGTGGTCACAGCAGGCACATTTACTTTTTCCTATCTTCAATGTAAAAAAAACCAACAACAAATAAACTACAACCCAAATAATAGTTCTGTAACACTAACCATGAGTGCTGTGGTGAGGGTGCAGGTCCATATTTAACCACTGGAGTCCAAAATTCCACGTGATGTTATGTAATATGGGAATATGTGGTGAGAAGCATGAGTTCCATAGGGACAGCACCTATCTAAACAGTATTGTAAGAACCTCCCCGAAGGAGTAGCTGTGTTTGGCATTCACTGTTCAGGTTCAGTGAAGCAGCTGATCTTTATGTGAAGAATAATAAAGAAAATAATATTCCCACAATGCCATGCACATTGTTACTGCCTTCATCCACTACCCAGAAACAAAGGTGCTTGGGTGGACTTTCTGTCACCCAGTGTGCCCTTCAAGATCAGAAGATCAAAAATGTTAGTTAACTTGGCCTTTTCCTGCTCCAGCAAAATAATAATGTATGCTTGAGTTCCTGGATTAACTGAAGAGAATGAGTGTTGCACAGACCAGATTCTGTTCTAGCATGAAGTAGGATTTAATTGTTTTTTCCCAATCACCAAAGTGAAATGACATCAATAAACTGATATTACTCTCAAGAATCACTGATACCAGCTACCACAAAAAATTATTCCAATGCAAGGGCAAGTGCACTTTTTTGATTTAGTCAAATCTTAAAATAGGTCTCAAAACTCATACTCTGGAAGCAGAGAGATGCCTTTTCAACATGTCAGGCATGTCAGGGGTAGTGCATGGAGATGGAATTGCTTGCTTCTCATGCAGAAGAAAGATTGGTTCAGAGCTGCTATGCTCCTCAACTCCCTACCAAATCTGTCTCCTGGGAATGAAATTTTGTACTAAACACTGTTACTAAACATATCTTTTTTTTCCTGTTGTGGTGGGGTTTTTTTCCCCCTTCTTTTAATCCTCAGCTTTCATGTCTGGTAAGAGTGGCCATTCTGATGGTACCAGGTTTGACAGGGTTGCTGTGCTGTCTTGAGTTACAAAGACGACTAGAGCTGCTAATAGATGAATAATCATGAAGGCAGTTACACAAAGAACAGAAATATTTCTGCTCTTATAAAATGATCTGGTATAGGAAAACAGCAGACTTGCATGGTTCCAAATTCTTACCATGCAGCATAGCACGCTGTTGCCATGCTACCAGATTGCTTGCCTTGATATTTAAATTTGCCCTTAGATTTGTATTTTAAAAGAATGAACTGTTAACAGTACATTAAAATATAAAATAACCTGACAACACATAAGCCTCATCACCAGTTTGTTCAAGGGTTTTTGGCCTCTACAGATTTTAATCTTCTTTCCTAAATAAACCCCACCATCACAACAAATCTCAGATATAAACGAACCAATGAAATACAGATAGGTTCTGTTTAGGAGTGCAATAAAGAATAAAGATGCAATAAGATTCAAAGGAAGAATACTAATTATAGTTTCCATACTTTAAAAAATGTGCATTTTGACTAAATTACTAAGTGCTTCTTGCCATCTTTTGTACTCTCCAATTTAACTCTGCAAAGGGAAATCGGAGTACAATGATATTTTCTTGTTATTGATGTATTGTGGAAGAGAAAGGAACATTATTTCTATATATGTGTGTATGGAGATATATATAAAATGTCCTTTAGGCACAAAATCTTGTGTTACTGGAAGACAACTCTTGATTAGAGATAAGGCAGCTTTAAAAAGAAACTTATCCCTGTGATATTCTTAGCCAGTCAACCAGTGTGGCTTTAATTATGTAAAAGTATTTGACATGTTATGGCCCAGGAGATAAGAGCTGTTGCATACTAGATGAATGAAAGGGAAGGAATTCTGTTGGTGACTGGAAATTCCATGCTCAGTGCTGCATTAGAGACATAAAATGAGCACTGAAAGGGAATAATTCTCAGTAAATAGTGATTTGCATTGTATTGCTGATTCCAGGATTGTGAAGGTTGTTGGTGGCAGAATTCTTCATGGAGAATTGCCATGAAAATACTGGTGTAGTATCAGGAAAGTGCCTTTAAGCCAGTTGTGTTGGTGAGATTTGTTGTTTGCTTGGTTTTTGGTTTGGTTGATTGGCTTTTGTGTTTGTTTTTTTTTTTTTTTTTTAACAGTTAAGGGTGTTTCTTTATATTTTCAGCGGTAGGTGGAAGTCTCAGTTCTCCCATAAGTAAAAGGTATCTGTTGTGATACTTGTTTTCAGTACTTGGATAGAGACACCCCCCCCTTAAGGTTTTTACCACATCTATTCCACACCTATCTGCAGTGAAAATAAATGATCTCTGCAGCATGTGTTTAATCAGGTATTTGTCCTACATTTATTATTCAACTCATGTGCATCATAACTGGACCCACCCACTAACAGGTAATGATTTGGGGGAAAAATACAGGGAAATTATTTATTACAGCAATACTATACCTTTGCAACAGTATTATTTTCCTTCCTGTGCATCTATCTATATTTGTTTTTAAGTTTTTAATCATGATTCAATAAAACACCTGTCTTATTCATGAGCCAACATTGATTTAACCCAGATCTGTTAACATTTTTTAGTGTTGGGAGTCTTATGATATTTCGTGGTTTAGTTTAGGCTCCAGCTGTCAGTGTGTGAGAATCATAGCTTTGAACTTATACTCACACAGGCTCCAAGAATGAAGAAACTAGGACTGTGTACTTTAAGCATTTGTGGACTATATGATACCTTTAATTCTGGAGTTCTTGTGATTGGCAGTGCTACAGAGATTGTAGTAGAAACAAGTTCCTTAATATTGGTCAGCATCTGTTTGAATGAACTAAACTTGAGTTACCAGTTTTCTTTCTGATGGTACTTAACGTTGTTATAACCACTGGTGGTGAATATAAACAAGCCAAATGTCATCCAGAGTTTCTGAACCAGCTGTTTTATCAGTAAGTAGTCAATGATGTTACATACTTTCCTCTAGGTAATAATATTGCTATTTAAAGTAGTAATTAAGGTAAGGTAGTAACCTATTATAGTATTGGTATATCCCACTGAAAGGTTAGGAAACAAAAGCTGTTTTTTACCTGCCTAAGTTTCCTACCCTCCCTGTGCCTAGGCAAAATGCATCTTGTTTTTAGACAGGATGAAATCCATAATTGTCTTTAAGATGTTTTCACTGTCCTCATCAGATAACTCATGACAGACTGTGGCTGCCAACTGAGGTTGACCCTTACTGGTTGACAACTTGCACCATGCAGGTGGCACTGGCACAGTGACTGTCAGCAACTCGGGCTGACCCTGTGGCAGTCCCTGCTCCTCCCTCCTCCAGCCTCGGATGGTTCCTGTGCCAGGGCTGCATGCCAGGCTCCTTGTCACAGGGTCATCCTGAGGCACCCTCACACACTGTAAGGACAAGCAGTGGGAGAAATTCAAACAGAAATTCTTAAATAGTAAAGTTTGAAGTTTACCATACATGGGGATCTTAACACCATAGCATGATCCTGAGTGAAATGGAGGTGATTGAAAAAAAAAAAAAGATAAAAATCTATTGTAGTGGAACCTATGAGCCAACCAAGTGTCTAGGAAGGCATTTAGAAGACAGCACTAGACTGTCATTGCTCAAAAGACTGACCTAAATAGATTTCAGAGTTTGGTAACTTCTTTTTAAATTCATCTGACAGAGGAAAACCATAGTGTAAAAGAGTAGTACCAGGCCAATATAACCTCATATTATGGTAGCAAAAGATTGTAAAATGCTGGATTTAATCAATAACACACAGACGAAACATTTACTGAAAACCTGAATAATAGGTACATCTGTAATTATCAGAGAATATAACTTAAATGTACCTAATTGGAAAATCTTAATTTGGTCCTTCTGTTTAGTTGAATTTTGCTGTTAACCTTCTTGCTGGGTTAAACTATAAATATATAAATAATTACCTTTATAGATTACCATATTAAGTATTTTGTCTATGTAAATATGAATAGCATGTGGATAAAAAGTTCTCTGCTCTGGAGACTATAAAAGGATGGCTTTGCAGTTATTACACTATTTTCATTGGTGTTTTCTTCACTAATATTGTGTCACTGGGGGTGGGAGTAGGGGTGTGTCTGATTTTTAAACAAATGCCCCAAAGTCTGCTTTATTAATTTATCAGCTGTAGATTTAGCTATAGATTTTTAAGCTCTTTGTGGCAGGAATGTCCACAGAATACTTAACAAAATGAAATCTAGGTTAGTGGACTTTTCCACAACACACATAATTTAGGATTTATTTGCCCCCAGTTGAAAGTTGTTACTATAGCAAACACAAGATGAAGAATTAAACGGGAAGGAAAATATGTGACTGTTCAGGATTTGCATCCAGTAAAGGGGCTGATATCAGGAGGCACAGAAGTTGATTGTACCCTTGCAGTGCTAGGCTACACACAATGGTACAAAGCTGGACCTTGCCAGGAAGCCTTTGAGCTGTCAATCCATTGGGACAGCCCAGGAAAGGTGTACACAGTGTTAGGTAGTTGTTTACAGTGTGGGCAATTTCTATTATTGAGGGACTGTGGCGTGTCTTTAGGTGGCTGGAAGTTGACCTTTGATTTGAGCAGCTCAACCCTGTTTCAAGAGTTCAGTTCTGCTACGAGCTGCAGCCTTCCCTGCCTGTCCCCAGGAATGTCCCACCAGCCCCAGCAGGACTATGGCTGCCTGTTGCTGCAGCACTGCAACTTCTGGCTACTGCCAGGAGAATGCCATGGGGTGGTTATTCAGACCATAATAATTGAGCTTAGAAAGGTGAAACAGGGTTGACTTAACGACAAAAAAATAGAAATTGTTCCAATTGTTAGAGTAATAAGTCTACCTTAGACTTTCCCAATGAGCACAATAGTTATACAATTATTATTCCCTAAGGATCATATTCTGCCAGCCATAATACTTTGTGTCATATGTATATATTGATGCAACTGTAGACATTACTTAGTTTAAACCAGATATTAAAATTTATACACCTATTGCCCTGGGCATCAGTTGAAGACAAACCAGTCTATGTATGAACAAATAATGAATTTAATGAATAAGTCAGCAAGACTCATACTGCCATTTACATTCTTGTCTCAGTAGCTACTTACTGCATGTTAAGTGATGAGACATGCAGAGTTCTGAATTGGAAAATTCATAGATAACTACAAAACAGACTGCCCCACAATGTACCAATGCTATGTCTCAGTGATTTTTAAACTCTTTCATCTTTAAAGGAAAAATGCTAGTTCTTGAAAGTGTTACCCAAGTGCATAGGTAGCATTTACTGAGAACCTAGGAAATGTATGCTTATTTAAATGCATTATGCAAAAATTTATTTTACAACAAATGAAATAAAATGCTGGTCAAATTCTTGTTTTCACACTAGCTTTTATATATATATATATATTCTATTCTAAAGATATTAGAATATTAGAGAATATTATTTCATGAATGACAGTCATTGTGTCAGGTATGGAGCATGAGGCTTTCTGTGTGTAGATGTCTTCCATACTGCTGCCCAGCTCTAACCTTGGGGTACAGCAACCTTGCACTGCAGGATTAGTGCCTTTTCTCCAACAGATCTGCTCCACAGAAGTTTTTTTCTGTGCAATGCCCTTATTTTACATGCTGCAGTTAAGCCAGCTGCAGTCATAACCTAATCTCTTGTTTAGGCCAATTGTAGATCTAATTAACCTTGCTGACACTGCATCTTATTCAATCACATAGTACACTTCCTCCATGAGAACGGCTGAAGCTGTATTAATACTTTTTAGAATATTGTCTAAAAGTGAGTTTTCAGTGTTCTCCCTATTCTGTGCTGCACTGTTGCCTGCTTAGCCTGTCAGTTACTAACAGAGAAAGTCTGTGTACCTGTGTGTGAAGAAAAAAAAATCAGCCTCAAATGCAGTTTGAACTCTCCACCTAGTTAGGATTTTGACAGAGCACCAGAACTCTCAATGTTCCCATCTCTGGCAGAGCACAGAATGGCAGAGAAGACAAAGAAGAAATAGCCAGCTATCATATCCTGTGCTTTCATGGAGTTAATGAGCAGGGAAGAATGACATGCACGCAGTCCAAGGTTATTCAAGAGACTAAAAAGAGACAAATAGCATAGTAGGAAATGCCAAAGGGTCATGCCAGTCTATTCTACCATTTCTGCTGGAATATTTCTGTTTACTCTTATTTTCATAACACCAGTATTTCAGCTTTATCAGACACGTGTAGAGAGTAGGATCTGTTGTCTCATTTGAAACAGTTACTCTTCCCTATGACTTGGCAAAAGCAAGATGAACATTCAGTTATCATCATGAAGGTCCAAAGGAAAGTGAATGTTTCCTCAGACCTTCAGCAGGCTGATGTGTAAGAGGAACTATGCTGGGAGTGATTAATTTATGGGGTATCATCTCCCAGCATCAGGCTTGAATCACACAGATTCTGTTGTGTTGTTACAGAAATCACTTAAAATCAAGATGCATTTTTCCAAAGATGGCCAGAGTCTTTAACAAATATTCAATCCCTTGATAGGGAATAAACTAAGGGGTAAACAAAGGGATTGCTTTGTTCCCCTGCATTGTCTGATGAAGCTCAGTTCTTCAGTTTTCAACTTCTCCAACTAGAAAAGATCCACATACCTCTTTTCTCCTTTAAAAGCCATTAGGATCTAATGGGATAAGGTTTGTGCATCAGAGCCTAGACAGCTAATGATTCCTCACTTCCTAGCTGTGAGTGGAGCATTTTAAACAACAGAGTTAATACCTACAGTTTCAGCACAGAAAAGTCTGTTTAATCAAGAATTTTGCTTGAACTTTGCCTGCAGATTTCTTGAAAGAGTTTTTCCACCTTCACTGAAAAACTTTTTCGAACTAGAATAGACAGTTGAGATAGCCAAAGTCACATTTTTTCAAAGAATCCTTTAACTGCAGGCTAATTGCATATTTTATTTCATCCAAGATGAATGTTGCTCGTGCTTTATGAAGCATCAGAAAAGAAATGAAACTTTGAAATCATCTGTTTAGGCAATGAAGATACTGAGGGAGAAAAAGAAGGAAAAAAATAGCTCAGTTCTCCAAAATAAAAGAACTCTGTCTTTGGTATTGCAATTTCACAGATAGAAATCTGCGTAGACTAGTCTGTTTATCTGCTCAAAGCTCTTTACATAACTGGCACTTTGTCATCTTCTCTCTATAAATTATAGGCAGTCATTACTGGAGTATCTGAGTAACCAAGCAGAGGTTTGCTGCTTTGTATATAAATGTAGCTGCAGTCCTGGATCTATGTGAACATAAACACAGACATGAAGGCATTCTTGCTCTTCAACTAGATACCAGAAAATCCTCACCCTTAATGCCATACATCTGTGGATGCTGGTATAAATATGAAGCAGATAACCTCTCTAGTTCCTTTAAAATTGAATGATGGAAATGGATTTAGGAGAAAGATGAGAGTACATAAATCACATCAAACCAAACACAGGTTGTTACATGAAATGGGAAAATTAGGTAACAAATTTTGTATCAAGTGTTTTTGACTGACTTGGTGAAGAGAAAACTTTTTTCAAATGTTATTCTTTGCATTGATAATACAGTTTACATCTCAGAAAACTCAGTCTGGATCAATGCAATTTACATCTTTCCTAGTGTGACACTACAGTAACATCTGGAAATAGATCCTTAAATAGAACAGGAAATAGGCTTTATCTAAATATTCACCTTACTAATTAACTCTTCCTGATAGAGTTACAAGATCCTAGTCCTCCAATATACAGAGCATGTTACAGCTGGAAGATTTAAACGTCTGTGCAAGTCCATGGTACTTTTTTGGAAAGCAAAAGATTTGTCTGTACAACCAAAAAACCAAGCTGCAGAGAAGCAGACTTCAAAGGAACTACAACATCCTAAATTTAAAACTCCACCTACCCCAACAGAGGGTAAATTATGATATCATTACTTAAAATATACTGGTTACTGTGGATGATCCTTCCATAGCTGAGTGCTTCCTTTTAATGGGATTAAATAATGTGCTGAAATTTGCATTGCAAATTATGGGATGGTAGGCTGGTTTTTTTTTTTCAACCTAATCAAGTCAATTCCACACAAGTCTTCCATATCCAACAACCCAATGGTGAAGTGCATTTTGACTATCCTGTTTTTCTTCTTTTGTTTGCTTAAATTATTTTCTGTTGAGCATAAAGGACAGATATTTTTGTAAGTTTGCTGTTAGGTTTCACAGATGTAGGTTTAAGGAGATTATTTATGCTTTAGGATTTAACATCTACCAACATGCTGTTCATTTGCCTAATATCACTGGGGACTAGTTCTTTCATTTGCAATTTATAAATCCTCATCTTTAGACTTAGGTTTTCAGATAGTTGGATGTTTGAAGCCTCCAGCAGTTATTAATATAATTAATTTTATCTCAGATGAACTAACAGTGTTTATTCAATGAACATTATATATGATAGTTCCAGGGGTTTGTTTTGTTTTTAAATTTAAATAGAATAGGTAATGCTAACCTGGTAGGTTGTTGAGGAGTCACCTTGGGAGCCCTCCCTTAGTTTGATTCATGTTTGATGAAGAATGCTGTTTTCTTGTGCCCTCTACTGATAAATTTGGTGATTAACTTTCCAAAAGGACAGCAGCAGAAGCCCAAAAGCCCATATCCAATGCTTTTTCCTTCCAAAAACTTTTAATCTGGAATGAAGAAGTCAAACTTGTGCTCTGTGGGCCTAATGAGACCACTAAGCCTTTGCAAAGGTGGTGAACAAAGATGTGGCTGAGTGTCAAGTCTGTCTCATGATGCCTCAGATGAATGCCTGTAAATGTGCCTGCTGTGGCTCATAAAGTCTTACATTCCATGGAGACCAACTATTCATATTCCTGCAGGAGCAGCTCCATACACTGTGCTTGATAAATAAATCCTTTATTTCCTGCAGAAGCCTAGATCCTGAGATTGTACCAGTTTCTGATCCCATCATACCCGGGACAGAACTGCCAGCTCTGGGGAGAACAGGAGCTCTCAGAGATTTGCTGTGCAGTAAGTGATAACCTGCTCATAAAGCAGGATGCTTGAAACATTAGGATGTGAGAACAGAAGGTGAAAAAACAAAAAGTGAGCCTTGCTTGAAATGTCTGAGTTAGCTAAGTCTCTATACTGCTTTCAAATATGTTGCCTATTCCTTTATAATTAAAGCTTGAAATTATTTTATATATGGCACAGTGATTGATTTCAGAATGAGGAATTAAAAAATCCCTATGAGAGAAAGCTTCATAATAATTCATATTATTATTCTAGGCATTTGAAAATAACCCTGTTTCTTTCTCAGTGGTTTTCATGCTGTTCTTGGCAAGGCACTTTCCTATACTGTGTTTCTTGTGCTACGAGAGCCATTCTGGATTGCTGATAGGCTTAAAACTCATGCAGTTTGTGGTCAAATGACCAAATGCCTTGATTTGATCATTCTGAGCTGGAATGCTGTGAACTTTCAAAATGCAGTCTAGCATTTTAGAAGGAGCTGCAGTCCCCACTACGGTCTTATCAAGAGCTCATCCTATATTCAGTTTTCTCTGCACTGTAAAAAACCAACTGAGGACAGAATTTTCCCACTGAAGTTTTATTATGTTTTCAGAGCTACTAAATAAAAAAATGTATATCCTGTTATACTTTAATTTTGTAATATAATGCATCTTAAGCGTGTTTTGGTACTGCCGAGTACCGCAAGATTGTTAGTATTTTACGGAACTTTTTTCTCCTGTATTAAAAAGTAATCCTTTCTTTGTCTTCTCTGATATTCAAAGGCTAGAAAAAAATGTAGATAAACCAGAAAGAAAACTATGGAAGAGGCAAACAGTTGTGTATAATTTCTGCACCTGGCAAAGGTCATTTTCATGCACGAGAAAGCTGAAAAACCATGCAAGATAAAGCCAGCATCATATAAGGAATGTTGAAACAGGCAAGGCCAGAGGCAAAAGCTCTGGATCTGTCTGCTGTCCTCATTCGTGTAATGGGAAGCTTGAGCAGATAATGCAGAGCAACTGGGGAAAAAATAACTTCACTTCCACAACTGGCAAATTTCCCCATTACACAACACACATACAGTGCTGTACTCTGACAACATACTTTGACATTGAAAAAACCAAAGTGTTCTTCACAAACCTCCAGAAAGTATTCTTTGCATAGAAAGGTAATTGATTTTTTGCACTTAAAAGGATTCATTTTTCCATGCAATGTCCACGTGTAATTTTTTATATCTCAGTGGTGTTCACTATAATTGCTGATACAGATCTCTACAGTTTTCATACAGTTGCAGCTGATGCTGACTAGATTTACTCTTGTTTTGTTTCATAGTTCTACTAAGGCTTTGAATGAGATCTGTTCATGAGGCATCTTGTACTACACACAGAAGTACCCCAGGGCATTGTATAAATTAATATTCCATCCATGAATGTAGCTAGTAGTTAATTTATAATTTGGCAATGAGAAACAAGAGACTAGATTACTGATTAATTATAATGAAGCTGAACAGGATGTTCACGTGTATGCTGAAACAGAGGATTACTGTACTCTAGTGATGGCCTTTGCAACATGCAACCTGTTTTAGTAGTGTTAAATCTAGTAGTTTAAGACATAAATAAGAACAGTGGTAAATAGTACCAGTATTTTTAGTTTAGCTAATTAAAATTTTATGACTAGCATAGAGCATTTGAGTTTATGGCATCTTCAGATTTGGCATGCGGAAATAAGAGAATTCTCATGAGTTGATTTCTGCTATAACCAATTGTATCTTATTATGCTGTTTCCAACTCTGTCTGTTTTAAAACAAAACAGACTTATAATTTATGCTTCACTAAAAAAAAAGAGGAAAAACACCCCAGTAACTGCAGCCAGAATTACATCTGAAATAATACTGTGATAGCTGGGAGTGACTGTTAGGAGCAATTGCATCCAATGATCATCCTAAGAATAATTGTGTCTTGCCTCCTGAGAAGAAGCTTCAGAAAAATACTATAAGGAAATATTCATGGGTTTCAGTAATTACCTGATATGTAGTTATCAAGAAGATAAATGCAAGAATGTGCCCTCTTAAGCACATATACAGAAAAATGAACAAGTGAATCTCTTTGAGAACATGTGTGTTCCACAGAAAGAGATGCTCTTGAACCTTTTAAGCTGGGCTTCAGACATCTCTGCCCCAGCAATATCTCCAGTTTTGTTTGTGAAAACCTGACCGCTTTGCATTAAAACTCCTTTTAGGTTTTAGATTTTATTCTAAACCAATCATAATTTAAAACTAAAAATATAAGGCTTTTCTTCCTAATGAATTCTTGGGCAGTAGCACAGGGCCATAGATAGCCTGATGTAAATGTGTCATCCTTAACTGGTGTCTGCAGCAAAGGTGTACAGTTGTAGGTAAGGACAGTGTTGATTAGGATTGGCTCTTAGCTTCAGGATGAGGCATGGACACGGCCAGTAGTTAATTCTGAAAACCTCTGTCAGACACTGTGGATCTAATAGAGATGATGGCCGAAAAATCTGACAGTCCTTTAATCCAGTTTCACTGCCACCATCTTTAACCAAGATTATTCTTGGAGTTTTCTATCTGTGGGAGAAATGCTATGAAGAACAGCGATAAAAACAGTGTATCAAATGATTTAGGAATTCAGTGATGTAGGAGTACTAGGCTGTAATGCTATCCTAGTGATCAGTGCCTGTGAAAGGAGGCAGCTCTGGGCATGCCCCATGGAATGTCAGAAGGCATAAAATGCCACATTTAATTCACAAAGCACTGTGCAAATTGGGCTTGCTTTTTGTCATTGTTCCACCAGTTAGGATTTACTGCGTTGATCAGTGGATTGAGACAAGAAATTCTACAGCATTTAATATTGTTACTGCAGAAGCACCTTTACATTTAAATGGAAAGAGTCCTTTAATTCTTCTCAGAGAGATAAGAGGAGGTGTGGACTCTCCTGCATGACTTTGCATCTTCCTTTAAATAAACAGATTGTATATCTTTGCATCAGGGACATTACCCTTGAAGGAGTGACCATATTTCACCTTCTGCTCTTCTGACTAGCTTTTGTTTATTGTAGTTTCATAGAAGACACTGTTAATTACAGATTTAATTAACGTATACTTTGATTTTATAGTAAGAATAGGAGTTAGGTGCTTGCAGTGTGTGCTCCTGCTTTGGAACAAAGTTTTTTCATTTGGTTTGCACATTGGTACTTTGTACTGCTGTCTTTTTGTATCCTGTAATTTTCTAGTCAGTCATTCTCCTGTATTAGCTTCCTAATTCCACAAAAAAGGCATTTATTCCTTAACTGATCTGCTGCAAATAGGTTTTAAAGACATAGCTATCTGTTTTGCTTGTTCTTGATATGCTGCTTTATACATATGCTCCATTTCTGCCTCTCTCTACTCAATTGCTCTTAGCCTCCTTCCTTAACTTCACACAGACCTCAGTGCCCAAACATGTAAAATACAGCAGTCATGTTAAGGAGGGCCTTTAATGTGTTATTCAGCTAATTCCTCTGCATCGTGTCATCATTTCAGTGGTAAGGAATTTTGAGGAAAAGGCTTAAATTCACCTGAGCTTAAATGAAAGGTGAAAAAGTACAGAAAAAAAAATCTCAGATCAGGCTTGTCCTGAACAAACAAGATACGCTGCCTTGGGGCTGCAGGAGTTCAGTTGTTGTCTATCAGGCTGGCTGAAATTGGAAATAGCATTCTCATTTGTCATGCATTATAATCAAATTGGATGCAGATTTGCAGACCTGGAGAACAATGATTAGATGTCATCAGTTATTTTTACACTGCATAGAGTGTAAACAGTAGTGGTTTGGGGTATAATGGAGTGGATTATTGGCAGTGTTTCCTTTATTGTCTGTATCTAGTGACATGCAGTGATTTTCTATGCAAAACAGCAGCTGGTTTATTTTTGTCTAACTGTTTGCCATAATTGTGTTTCTGGATGCAAAGGAAATCTTTCTCAAGATGGCAACTAACAATTCAAAAATAGAAAACAGTGAGTTTGATAGTTTAAGACCTACTTAGGTGCTAATCATCAGCTCTTTGAGCAATTTAGAGCCTTCAAGTTTCACTGCTCATGTAGTAAAGGTGACACTATTGATACAATTAAGGGCTTTTTTATTACTGAAGCACTAGCATTTATTTTTAATTAGGTGCTCTAGTCCTTTTGTGCACACCTATGAAATGTTTGGTCCCCAGAGTCCTGCTTCACACTTCATGATGATGGATTTGGGCTGCAGCTGGAGCTGAATAGGAAAATGAAAATAAGAATAGATGGCTTGTCACTATGGTTTGAAGTTGAACTGATGAAACTGAATTATCTTTGTCTAGCTTTTTAAAATCTGCAGTGACCACAGTAGTATGTATCAGAGGCAAATCAGAACGATTTAGAAGGGATTTTGAGAGACATCTGATCATCATCCTAATAGGCTAAAAGCAACTGATGATATATGAGAATTACAGGTATTTGAGACTCTCCAGTTTCATATCCGTTCTTGCACCTATATGTACACAGGCATCATTTACTTACTAATGCTTGTATAGGAGGGTTTACTTCTCATTTCAGTTTATTTCTAAAATCTGCCTGCGTTACTTCATACCCATCCCTTTCTCTTGAACTTCACTTTGAATCCAAACCCCCAGCATCACTGATGACATAACTGATTTCTGGAAAATTTTAAGAAGACTAATTAAGTTATCTTAAGATTTAATATAAGTTCAATTATACGTTGACTTTAAGTTGTCCTTTTATGTATAACTTTGTGTGTGTTCCTAGCAATTCTATTCTAAAACCGATGGTAAAGGAATAGATGGATGATCTGCCATAGGAAAAATGGATCAGGAGATCTCAGGTGCAGAAAAGGCTTTGTCCACTAGACTGCTGCACTAACTACAGGGAAGTGGAGTCCATGTTTTTTAAAGAAAAATACTAAGGTAAAAGTGAGAATAAAGCTGGCAGTAAGTGTCACTAGCTAGCTGAATGTGGTGCTAAAGAGTTAGAAGAATACTGAGTGTTCCAACTATGTCACTTTTAACTTCAAAGTATTTTTATTCTGAAATTAGAACTGTTCAAGTAAAAAAAAACAGTTAATGGTAAAATACATACTCCCTCAAAGATTTTTATGCTACTGGTATTTTTAAGAATCCTCCTAGTTCGTATAATAGCTACATTATTATAAAAGCATGATATCCTTGACAACCTCCAGACATTGTCTAAATGTTTTGTGTAGTGGAAAACAGCAGTTCTGTTGAGGAAATGCAATTCACTACTAGATGTGTTCTCCAGCACTGTAACAAATATTCATGTCTAGTAATCAGAGAAAGTAGGAGATGGATCAGGATTTGTATACAGTTAAAAATTTATATTAATTTACTACCTAGAATGGACTAAGTCAAATCACACATTGATTTTCCTAACAATAGGTAAAATACCTATTAGATGTTAGAAAAAAGATTGTTATCACCAGCATGTAATCTAGTAGACAGTGTTTTCTAGAGTGTACAGTGTCTACTACAGTAAAGTTCATTTTTGTTTCTTTTGTTCCTCTGTATGTCTTGCTTGGCAATACAGTGTTTTATGGCTGAGTCCCTGATGAAATATATCTCAAAATAATTGCAGTGAAATAAAAATAACAGCTAGGAACTGTCATTCATAAGGTCTTAAAAGTATGCTTTGTTTTTATGCTCCATCTTTCAACTCCAATGAAGTAACTGATCAGAAATGAAATGTCTGCTCTTTCTATAGAATAACTAAGCAACAACTTGTTTCTTCCCAAAGCCCTCTGCTCCCCAAATTAACCTGATAATAAATGCATAATTTATTACCCATAATCAACTTGAATTGTATTTGCACACGTATGAGTTCCAGGTTGCTCAGGACGGCTGTATAACCTCTGAAGATGTTGGATGTTTTTGAAAGTACCACATCCTCATTTTTATTATTGTCCAGTAGGCACAGTTTTTTTGAGCCTTTTTGAAGAGTATGTCCTTTGTGCATCATCTCAGCATGGCAGCATCTGTTTGCCCTCTGTTAGTCTCCTATTTGTAGGAGCATTAGTCCTCTGGTTTTGTGGTTCCTTTATAACTTCATGCCTCAACATGAGGATGAACAGTTCTTTTCTGCCAAAACAGAGAATGGCACAGGCCCTCCTTATTCTAAAAAGTTACTCCCTCCTTGACCTTTAAAATTCATACTTGCTAAAGCTTTGCTTGACTGAAATGTGTGGGGTTGTTCATCAGATCAGACTTGCTAGGAAGCCTGAAGTATTTCTGTAAATGCTTGCGTTGGAATGCTGCTTATTCATTCAGAGTGCATACATGGGTTTGTGGGTTAGCCCAGGAAAAATGCTGCAGTGTGGTGCAGTGGTACAGCAACTCACTGCCACCCCTTGGCTTTAATCCCAAGGGTTGAATCTTATCACAGCCAAGTTTTGCAGCACTTTTAAGCCCTACCGTGTAAAGGACTTGAGAAAATTAACTCATCTCTAACTGTAGATCTCAAGGATATCATAATAAAATAATGTAGTAATATAAAAATGTTCAGTGAAGTATAAATTGCAGCTTGTATAATACTGTTGAACAAGAAATGCATCTCAATAAGCAGAGAGAATGTGTTTGGAATGCTATGGAACCAAGTTATCACAACAAGATCAATTAGAGGTGATTGAACTTGGGCCTATTTAAATTAATAGGAAGCATTAATATCTTGAGTACAGCTTCCAGGAAATGTGCTGTATTAGCTGTAACTTTCTTTCACAGACCTCCAGTAACTGAACAGATAATTTACTGAGAGTGTTCTAAAAGACTGCATATCTTAAAGCAAAATAATTAAATAGAATGTTAACTGTTGAAAAAAATCAGTTTTTAACATAGCACTAGAAATTCTTTCATGTCTAAACCCAAACCACTTCTTCCAAAGTTTTTAGAAGACTTTAATTTCTTATTTTTGTTGCTTAAAAACTCTTTATTTGCATGACTGCAGCAGCAATTGTAGAACAGAAGGGAGACCAATATTACAAAACATGCAGATAGAAAAAACAGACTTACTGAAATACAGAGAACTTTCCTTACTTCCTGCTGCAATAATTTCAGCTATTTTTGTTATAGAAAGTTCAGAGTTAACATCAAGTTGCTTGTAGTGTGTGATAAGAGAGAGAAGTAACAGTATTTTGCTGTACATGTAGATGTCCTACATAACACCTTTGTAGCCCAGTTTCACNATTTTAGATGTTTTCTCAGTATTCCTAAAACAACAATATCTGAGCAACACCCCTCTAAACCAGCAGTCTTTATACCCCATACTCTTGTTACTTCCTTTCTCAGCCACTGTAGACAAAACCACTTTTTTGCCTGTCATTCAGGCCTGCAATTAGCATGTCCCTATTCGTATGCCTTATTAAATGTAACATACTTTCCTTTATCGTATCCAAGGAAGTAATCTTTTTACAAATTCTAATTAAGTTAATTCCAATTGCTGTCATGTTTTCTCTAACCTCAGTGAATGTAATTTCTCTTTTCTTTTAGCCACTCAGGCTACCACTACAAAGATCATATTCTTACACCTCTGGTGTGACCACATCATAAAAACATTGCATCCTTTTCCATTAACAGTAATAATAGTAATAATTTTTAAAATCTGATTTTTCAAGTGAAAACCTTGGAAGTTCTTAGTCTCCTATTTTATTTATTATCCAGAAACCAACTAGAGATACAGGACTTTGATCATCCATTTATTATTGTATCTAGTAAGCATGTTAGGCCTTTTCTCATGGTGGCTCTTGCATGTAGGAGAAGGTGCTAGGAAACACTTGAAAAGATTTATCTATATGCTGCATATGAATTCAGAAAATTGTATTTTCTTCTACTACCAACTTCCCCCCTCAAAAAAAAAAAAAAAAAAAAAAAAAAAAAAAAAGAAGGAAAAAAAATGAAGGAAAAGAATGCCAAAGGCAGCTGAAGGGCTAATACTGGTGCTCATTGTGATTGACCTTGTATCAGTGTCTTTATGTTCTCCTCTGCAGAAGAGTCTGTTGAGTTTTACTTTGGAGTTGAACCATGAACTTGCTTGGCCATGGAAAACCTTAATGTTCTGTGTTTCANACAAATTAATTAATTTTAGATAATACCATAGAGAGGCTATAAAATAAAAAAAAAAATTAAAACCAGATTCTACTCAAATTTTCAGTTTCTGTATGCACATCAAGTCCATTGCCTTAAACTATTTAAATTACTTTGGTGGTATGACTGTAAGATCTCTAGAGAGATGAATGAGAACTTCAGGAGTTAGTTAAGGCTTTTATTAGAAACGTGGGAATGAAGTAAGTTGGGCAGAGAGAGCACTGTATTTCCTGGTGCAGAATACTCTGCTTATTCTAAGTTTTAGAACTACTGGAGAACAGCTGAGATAACCTAAAACTATTCCAAACTCCCAAGTAGTTTTACTACCTTCTTTCTTTCTTTTTCATTTTTCCCCCTTTAAGAGTTCAAATTTTCCTCCATATATTAATCCAAATTTATTTATTACATTTCTATCTACCTTGCTTATAGGCCTAGGAGATTTCTTGCCATTGTTCTGAAAAGGTAAGTTTTTCCTTCTCTAGGACTTCAACATGAAGACTATTTACCAGTGACACAGTTATGTCAAAAGTGAGCAATTTAATATCAAAAGATTTTTGTATTGTCTGTATTTGAACAGATGGTACCCTTACTCATTTTGTGAGCATAAATTACTACTAAGCTTAAAATAATTTATTCGCTATTAGAACTGCAGCCAATAGCTTACTATCTAGCTACAAGAGTTTTCACATCCATCAGCTCAACCAGGGGTCCAGCTCTTGGAACATTATATTCCTTTTGTGACACTCCTGGGAAGACTTGAGGCCTCTGAACCAATGGATGAATACCCATTTCTTTGATTTGTGAAATAATACTACAGAGAATCATCTTATAAAAAGTCCAGGCATGCTTCAGTACATTAAAATGAATCTATGTTGTAGAAAAACAGTGCAATAGAAATTACTTAAGACCCCATCCTATGGATATTGTAATTTCAAATTATGTTGTACTAGTTTATAGTTTTCTGTGATTTTGAAGTTCCTGTAAAGCTTTGGAGACATTTGAAGGAAATTACTGTGTACTTGGGGTTTTCCTGTTCTTGGGTACATTTTGTGCTCAGCTGTTTGGACAAATTTCAGATGAGATGTGAAAACAAAGTTGAAGAAAGAGAAAATGCTGTTGAAGAATGACTGTAAAATAATACTAAAGCCTTTAAAATCTTACAGGTAGGGGTTGGATAAGAATTCACTAAGAGAGGTGCCCTGAGGCAAAAGAGAGCCATGACAAGTCAGCAGCTACTAATTCTACAAACCCTGTGAAAGAAGCAGGATGTTGATATTTTCTTGCACCCTATCCCTTGCCTATACCAACTTATCCCAGTGCATCCATTTTCTTTAGGATAAGGTAATGGCTTGAAGCTGATGCACAGAAGTGCAGCTTACAGAGCACATTTCTGAAATACATCAATATACCACTTTTCAGATACTGTAGATTCTTAGAGGCCTGCAATTCAGAAGGTGCAATTTTTTCTGAAGCAGATTTCACTGCCCCAGACAAATCAATCGTAGCTTAAGCACTGTACTGACTCTTTCTTGAGACACAGGACTAAAAAACTGAACTTGCTTCAAAATACCTACTTGGTTTTTGTTTATTAGTTGTATTCACCCCAAAACTGCAGTGGATTTTTTTGGTTATTTTGGTTTGGGTTTTTTAAGAGAGAAATAAGTATTTCACCTTAAAGGACTTATTAACATTTCATTTTTGTTGAAATTAAGACGTGTGGAAGATCATATCATACATATCTATAACTATGCTGAATGGTTCGGGTCCTGCTTAGATGGACACACAAAAAGGTATTTGAGAACATTTTCTTGTCTCATTTTCTGCCTGCCTGCAGTGCATCTTCCCAAAGCACACATCCTGTTGCCTTGATCTGAAACATAATGACCATATAATGGAAGCAGTTAGAGATACTCTTTTGTTAATAATTTGACGGAGAAGAGGAGGAGTATTCTGCTTAATAAATGCTGCTTTATGAAATATGCTGAGATTAAAATTTGCCAACACTAATTGGCTTGCTTTGGCATGTTTTTCTCTAATTAAGTAATGGTCTCCCAGCTGCAGTGGCTGCTTGGGGATAGCAAACTGATGTGAATTACGCTGTCTTTGCAGTGAAATGTTGTAATAGTGACAAAAATTTGTTTGGATAGTATAATAATGCAGCCTAAAACCAAAGCTAAAGTAGCATGAATGCTTTGATCTGAAGCTATGAGATCCATTCAAATTTAATTGTGCAGAAACTTTTACTGAAGTTACACTTTGAATAAGTATCTTTACCCCTGAGTGATCCTACTGAAGGACCCGAACTGAAGTTACTTATAACTGTGATAATGTATAATACAAATATAATTCTGGCTTCCCACTGCTCAATTTTCCTCCTGTCTCTGTGAAACGAGTTCAGTTTGTGGTATTTCTGCATTGGTTTCTCTGCTACAGTTTTCCAGCTAGCAGTAGTATAAAAATTAATGGGCCTATCAAAGAGATAGTAAAAACTTTATCAAGATCTTTCTTACTATGCTGTTTCACATAGATTTGTATAAAATTGCTTGCTCTTTTTTGGGAAAGCTCTACCTCTTTTTATCTGAAGATTATTAATAGGCACAAGACCTGGTGAAGGGTCTAAAGGAAGTCTAAGGCAGAGATGAAAACTAAGTCCCTTTCAACTTGATGTCTAAGTTAGAGCCCTTAATTACTAAAATGTTCTTACTCTTTGATGTAACACCAGAAGATGCACAGACTGTCATCATGAACAGGACAAATGGACTCTATCCCCTCCTCTTACTCCTATGGATAATGTGCTCTCATTTTCCCATTTCCCATTACTGTTACTTCTTCTTCTCCCAGAGTCAACAGTAGTTTAAATTTTGAAATTCCAACCTCCTAGTGAAAGTCACGGTGTCTGCCTGTTGTCCCCTTACTGAAGAATTGGCTTTGAATGGAAATTTTAAGTAGGCTTAACTGAGATTTGAAAAAGTTTTGAAAGATGTTACAGTTACTAAATAGTTGATTTTTTTTCCCCACTAAAAGAGAAATCTCTTTAGAATTCATTCTGCAGTGATGGAACTATGAGGGAAATTCTACCGAGATTCTAGCACAAAAAAGGGTTGTTGCTCATAGCAATCAAATAGCTGCTTTTGAGGATTTCATTTCAATGCTTCTGTTAACACAGAGTCTTCCCAAATGCAACCACACTTTTTTTTGTTTTTACTCAGAATAGTTTATTTACTCATTTTAATATGTATCTAGCTACGCTATTTCAGTTTTGAATATGTAATATAATTTAGTAAAGTTTAGTTTCTTTTTAAAAATATATCTTCAAGGATAAATATTCATGTGATATCTGTAGAAGTATTTTCCCTAGTTGATTTTTCTGCAAAAGGTTATTTTAGAATGTAGTTACCAGTGATGGCATCTATTAGTGCAAGCAGTGAACCAATCTGCACTTCGCAAAGTAGAATCTTTTATCAGGCACAACACAGGCATGCAAAGAGATGAGCAGCAGGTCTCCAGGCACTGGGAAGAGGGTACAGATGGCCAAGACTGAAGGAAGGTTTTTAAAGGCAGAAATGGCCATTGACACATCTAACAGCATTTATGCATTTAAAGTAAACCCCATCTTCTCTAAATCTCAGACATGCCTGCTGTTTATAATACATGTAACAGAAACCCACTAAAAATAAAATTACAGATTTTTTTCAAAGATATGAGGGTCAGCCCAAAGAATGGTGTTAATGATCCCGTGGTGATGCTATGCTGATTTGTGACTTTCACAGTTTTACTCTACTTTTAGAAGTTTGTCCTAATCTGTGACTGACCATATTTCTTCCCTAAATTGTTCTTCTGAAAATCAACACTAAATTAAACATAGTAGCAATGTGTCTTTTCTCAAGCCACCTCTCTCTTCCCCTGCTTGGTACAGAGGCAGCAGAACAGGAGGCACTGCAACTCAGCTGCCCCTGGATCCCACTGCTCAGGGGAGCCTGAGCTTGGCAATTAAGTGGCTTTCCAGCTGCCAGGCACCAACTGGCTGAGGTTTCAAAGCCATTTGCACTCCCTACTGGTTTCTTACTTGCAAAAAATTTTATTGCATATCCTAAAAGTGCCTAAACTCTTAAAAGGTATTTCCAGATGTAGAAAGGAGTTAGTTGCAACCTCATATTGCTAAAATTTTATCTCAGAATATTATCTAAAAATACCCTAAATAACACTGCATGTGCTTATTTTAGGTAACCCCTTATTGGTTCTTAAGGAATAAGTAAATATATTTCAGACCATGCAAATACTGGCCTAGACAATACACGAGCTGTACTGCACAGATGCAGCTCAGCTATACAGATAACAGACCTTTGGTTTTGCTGATCATTTAAAGAAGAAAACAAAGAAACACATTGTTTCTGAGTCTTTGACACACTGAAAAAGAGAGAGTAAGGAGAATGCAACTAGGCCTTCTTTTAGTGACGAACAGGATTGTAAGGAAGGGAGGAGAAAATTAAATCAGAGTTTTCCAGTTTAAAAGTGTTGTTAGTCTTAGACAGAATTCCCCATCAAATTTCTTTTTTTTCCCCTTTATGCTGCAGATACAATACAAAATACTCTCCAGCATATGCACAGGAACCATTCCAAGCAGAACGAAAAATACCAACCCGAAATAGCCAACCCAATCAAAGTTTTATAGACTAAGAAAATACTGGCAGCATAATTTATTTTAATGGACATATTAAGCTTTCACCATCTGTTCTGCCCCTAATTATGAATGCCAAAAGAACATATTTCACAGTTAAATCAGTAAGATATTATTCATGCACTTATATGTTACTTCTACACTAACACTTCTGCAGTGTTCTCATACTACCTACGCAATTCAGAGCAAGCTGCTCACATCTGAAATTGAACTTCTTGGTTAAAAGTATTTTTCAGTAACTGTTTCAGTGGGAGAGTACTTAGTGTAAAACACGTATTTAAAGAATAATTGGGATAATGAAACCCTTTTGTTTTGGTAATGACTTGTTAAAAATCATGACTGTGGACAAGTATGTTTTTCTCTGCTTTCTTGCATTTTATTCCCCTTGTCTGTGTAGATGCTGTGCATGCTGTATGTGTGCACAGTGCCTGGTGCAACTGTTGTTCCAAGCAGTGGATCCTCACTGGAGATGGTAAAAGGGAGCAGCTATTTTTAAGGAAGAAAAACCGAGCAATTTATAATGCTCACATGAGCAAGTCAAAGATCACCTAAAACAACAAAAAATGCTACAAGTGACACTTATGAGTGTTTATATGGGAGAAGAAAAGGATGTCTTGAGTGTACAGTACAGGAGAGAACCCTGAATTCTTCTCCCTGCATGAGACATCTCTGTTCCTTCCTTGGTCAGCTGCAAGGCTCTGCCAGCTGGAACTGTGTCCAATACACAAGATGAGTGTTAGCCTTGACTGCTCTGGTACCACCTGACATACAGTGGTGCAGTCTGTGCCCTCCTTTATCCTGCACTTAAGGAAAATGAAATAGATAAATATTCTCTTTTAGTTTTCATACACCTTGTCTTACGTTGATTTAGAAATTTAGCCCTCAATATTTGCTTGGTCTTGAAAGGGGTAAGCATGGTAGTTGTGTGATGCAAGAGAATCTTAGTACCAAAAAGGGGAATCATCAGTGTTAGACTTGAGTCCAAGGAGCGTAGCTCTCATCCAGGTAGTCTGGAAAGTACAGGATATCTTTAGCAATACAGTACAGAAAATAGTAAAATGAAATGGAAAAATGTAATTGATGTATGGTTTGCTGAGGCTGAACAGTAAGAAACAAACTTGGCAGAGCATTGGAGCCTTATGATGAAGGAACTGATTTTTCTGCTGGAATACAGTTTATGTTCCTGTATAGGGTAGAAGGGATCACCATTTTCACTTGATTCTTTTGCAACAAGTCAACTGAACTAAGACTTTTTTTATACAACCGTGTAGAGATTGACCCTTTACTAGCAACCACTAGCTAATTTTATGTAACAGTATAAGTCTATAGGACAAACTAATCAAGATATGTAGATCACGAAGTGCTGCTAAGAAACAGGGGGAATCAAAGGGACCACCAGCATTCTAGAGAATTTTCTAAATGAAAGGAGGCAGGAGTTGCCAGGAAGTAGATTCTTTTTTATGGAATCAGAAAGGGAACAGAAATTCTTTATTATTCTAACCTGGGGGAGAATTCTTCCTTCTCTGCACAGGCATAAAAATAAAATGCCCCAGTATCCTGTAGAAACATCAGCTTGACAGAAAATGTCAGGAAATGTCCTTAAAAATAATTCTGATTTGAAATAGATGCAACCTATTTGTCTCTGCAAGTGGTTAGAATTTATTTCTGCCAACAATCTGACATGACATCCTAACATCCTTAAGTTTAGAAGGACTTTCATTCTAGAATTCCATTTTGCAGACTCGATTTTTTTAAGTTGTGGTCTTTGAGCTGGTTGAATGTACTTTTTTTCTCTTTTTTTTGAATTCGGAACTGTTCAGAAGTTGAAACTTCATGTCCTGTAGCTGTCAACAATGAACATATGCCCAATATCTAAAAAGAAAGGATTATGCACGCATTCATTTTTCACTTTCATATATGCTTATGCATGAAACGTGTATGGGACTTTGTCGACATAGAGGAAACCGCCCAAAAGGGCTCCTATGTATGTGAGGATGTCTAACAGTAAAAACTATGATGGCAAAGGAACCCAGTGTCAATTGAAGGCATTTTCTTACAGCACCATTTAAAATACCCTGGTTTCAAAAGAAAACATTTCTTTTTTTCCTTAGAGTTACTAGGTATTAATTACATTAAATTCTATTCATCTTATTTTAAAAAGGGGGAAAGAGATTGGTAGACAAAAAGTTGAATAAGAAATTTAAAGGTTAAATTTTGTGCACAGATTCAAGTTTTAAAATAGAAACTCTGTTCATTTATGCTAGTGCAAAATGTGTGCAAATATGTTCTTGAGACATTGATAAAAAGCTATAGGAACACTGAGAAAAGGAACTGTATTCATCTTCTAAAGCATCTTGCAATTTACACTGGCAGTTATAAAACTGCATGAGACCTGTAATATAACACCTTGGAGAAAATACATATTTAAGTATATCCAGTACAACTATGAAGCAAAATCCCTTCTAATACGAGACCATACTTGGAGCATCTTTAATTTCCTGCTTTTAATTGCTCTCAGTGATCTGGAGCTCCTTAATACTCTTGGGAGTCCTGCACAGTCTCCTTTCTTGTACAGGCCCCTTTCATTACAGCAGCCCCCAGAAGCAAAGCCCTGTCAGTGGGCTGTGTTAGGTCAGCCTGGCAGGCACAGGACACTAAACTGAGAGTCCTTCACACAGAACCTCATCCACCTGGTGTGCTTGTGCTCCCGGCCTCAGCTCATCATGTCGTGCAATGCAGATTGCCAGCAAAGATCAAATCATTCTTATGAGGAGGAGGCCTTTTGTGCTTTCATTATCTTGGAATAACCACTGAGGACAGGCTTTTCCTAGGTATGTTTTTATAATGCTTGTCTGAAGTCAGTGATAGTAGGTTCTGCCAGGCCTCCTAAAGACACGGCCCAAGTTTTCAGGCAGCAGGTGATGTGGAGATGCTCCAGTTGCTGTTCTTACGTTGTTCAGGACAGCTTGTTACTGACACCGTGTCTGCAGGCATTCAAAGCCCGCATTGCCTGGGTTTGTCGAGACACAGACAGCATTGATTACTGTAACGTTGTCAGCTTCGCTGTGTCAGCAGGAAAAAATTCTTTTGATGTGGAGAAATAGAAGGCATTCAGTGTGTGCTTAGCTCCATTTGTGACTGCAACATTAAAGTGGTACCGTGCCAGCCTAAAAATGCAGACAATATTTTTCCCATTTCTCCTCCAAAGAATAATTCCTCATTAGGACTGTACAACATCTATGGATTACTACATTAAGTACAGTAAAAAAACCCCTAAATTCTATTTGTTTTTTAATACAAAGATCCTAATTTTTCAAATTCTTGATTGCCAGCATACATTTCTATAGTTTGTAGTAACCAGCCTCACAGATATAATTTCATGAGCTAGATGAGAATGAGTCCTTTCACCTAACCCCTGCAGTGGGACCATACATCTCCAATTCTTGCATGTGTGGTTTTCAAGAAGCCCTTGAAAATAATTAAAATTTTAAAAATTATAAAACCTGCTACTCTCAGAAATAGTTGTGGCTGCCAACCACCATGTACAAGACCACAGGTCACAACTACAGGTGGTTAAAACAGGCCAGGAAGAATGTCAGAACCTTCCATTACAACACACATGGATTAGTGAAGTGCCTCCTTCCTACTTGTCAGTGTTGTCTTCTGGTTGGCATTGCAGCATTAAGACTCAAACCACTTACTAACCATAAGTACTAACAAAGCTTTTAAAGATGTTATTCATGAGCTTAATAAAATAAAACGGCTGTGCTGGGGATACAGATAAAGTAAAGGACATAAAATGTAAATGCAGATTGCCCATTTGAAATTAACATTATTAGCTCCTGCCAGTCCTCTGACTGTACTGCAGGTGACCCAAGCAAGGAGGTACCAGAGTGGCTTGGCACAGCTGGCACACTCTGTGCTGCTGCCACAGCACAGCTCTTCTGCTTGAGCTGCTCGTAAAAACTCACCCTGGGTGTCTCCAGCCTGCTGGACATGGAGACCATGACTGGGAAAATGGGACAAGTAGGATTTACATAATGCAAATTGAGAAACAACATTAAATTGCAAGTGCATTTTTCTTTTCACCAGCCCTTTCAGTGATAATTCAAGGAGGGTCACAGTAGTAGTCTGTGCTTATATCCAAGAACATGGAAATTTGCTTCTGTGGCTAAAATTTTAAACTGAAAATTTAGTTGAATCGTAACTAAATAATTTTGATTTAGTATGTATTTCTAATTTATTTTTATGCAGTAAAAAAAAAAAAAAAAAAAAAAAATCTCAAAGTTACGAAGTTGATTCTTACTTTCCTCTGCCAACTTTGTAGTTTTGAACACGTAGCTGCCTCCCCACCACCCCCAGTAGTGATACACTCTCCTCTTACCAACTCCATGGAAGGCCAAGAAGAAATTGCACATGCTTTGGAAATAATGAAATTGAATAAACCTAAAGCTGCAAAGATAAACCAAACACACTGGAGGAATAATTTTTCTCAGTCCTTTTTGGTTACAATATTTTTGCAGGGTGGCACTTGTAATAGCCACAGATTTGGGGGGTTTCATTTAACTGAAATCCTTCTAAATAACATGATATAAATAAAGACAGCTGTTTGGTGAAAGGTGAATTGTAACATTTCTTTCAGACTTCCCTATCTCTCAGCAACAGACAGCAAACCCTGAACATGTTCGCTGCTTTGCCACTTAATATCCATGAATTAGTAAACACATTTTTAAAGTGAGTCAGGAAGAAGTTTTATCCATTGATACAACATTCTATAAATTTATAGATGCATTCTAGATTAATGGTTTTGATCCCTAATTAAGTATCCAGGCACAAAATTGTCAAGATATGCAACAGCTATGATTTACTTTGAGCCAGAAAATCTCATTATCTTTGTGTTAAATCACTGGCTTGAGGCCTGTTTTGAACAGCTTAATAATGTGAAAAGAAAAAAAGATGGTCCTTACTTTGGAGAATTACATTTTGAGACAGAGACATAACTTTAAACAACTGTTGAAATCATAAAAAAACAGAAGTAGAGAAAAGGAAAACGTGATAGAATAAGATGTGAAAATCTAAAATCTAAAAGTTAAAAACAACTAGTTCATAACTTAGATTATCAGCAGATACTTTTATGCAAGAAAAGTGAGATATAATATTCACAATCCAAACATTCAGAGTTCAATTATTTTGCAGTAAGACCCAGTTACCTGGCATGATAATGAATTTGACATTGAGAGGAATGGAATGAAGGATGGGAGAAGACTCAAATATGATAGTAAAAATCCACAAAAAAAATAGAGATGTGGCACTCACAATTATTACCTTTACTATGTAAAATCAAAATACTCCCCTTTTCAAAGTCATTAATTCAGAGTAGAAAATGTGACTATTAGAAAGGATTTACACTGAGATTGTTTAAATTCAGGTATCAACTGCTGATGGAATGGAATGGCAATGCTTTTGGAAGGCTCCTGGTGCAGTACCTGGAGACTGAACTACTCAGACATCCACAACTGATTTCGTACAAGGACTTGAAATAAGCCTTTTTCTTTCAGACAGCAGTCTTCATACACAGAGAGAATTGTTTTAGGGTGCAAGACAACTGTATGGTCATTGTATGGCAGTCTTAACAGTCTCTAGGTTTTCTCCAGAAACTTTCTTAAAGGTTCCTAATCACTCCTACATACCAATGAAATTACTGCAGATATGAAATTAGGTCTCCATAAACTGGCAGATGGTACTTCTGTGAAAGTTTTGAAAGTAAGTTTGATTTTTTTAAAAAAAATTAAATCTGCTTATTTTTCTGGTTATGGACTCAATCATAGTTGAAAATATGGTTTAGCTGTAAATATGTTAGTAGATGCAGGACTTCTCCCTGAGAAGTATTTAATTCATCCTTGGTTAAATGTTTCTTGGAGAGAAGCCATGTTAATGAAATACCTCTTGTGAAAAAGGACATGAGATCCCAAATCTGTCTTAAGATCTCTCCTGTGTGGTGCTTTACTGAGCAATAACAAAGAATTGCTGTAGCTGGCATTAACTTCTATGGGGCCTTAATATTTGGTAACCAAAATCCCCAGTACTCTGCAATTGAAGTGCAACACTGCATTCAATGTGTTTTTTCCTAAGGTACTACTAATGCAGAAAGCACACTAACCTGTTTAAAAAAAAATAAGTTGCATTTCAAAATGATTGTTTTCAGCAGCTTGGCTCTGCAAATACCTATTACATATGTCTTTAGAGATACCTGAATTTTGTGGAACACTTCTTTGCCCAGAAGTGCTTCAGGTTAAGAATTTTGTGTTTAATTACTAATTTTCATCCCAATAATTTGACTTCCTGATAGATGAGGTGATTTTGTGCAGTGACTTTCTCTGTTATGCCCTAATGACAGCAGTGGTAGTTTCTGTATTTGGCATTTTTCAATTTCAACTAATATTTTGAGTGATAATTGCTCTGTGGGCAAAATTCTCTCCAATCTAAATTGACTATCTCTGCAGATAACAGACTGTCTGTAGAGTTGATTAAAAGAGGGACTTTTGACCGAAATATTTAGAAAACTGGTTCACACAAACTTTAATTTTTTATCAATTAAAATTCAAATTTATATAAATTATTTTTTAAATAATACTAGTAATAATTTTATTTTTGCGAATAAAAATAGAAAGTGAGAATTAACACCTGCCTCCACGTGTATCCACTTACCTGAAAGGGTAGGAACTATCTTAGAGCTAATCAGTGGCAGAATTTGGGTTAGGTGACATGCTGTGCTTGCTTAGAGGAAGAAAAATCATCCAGCCCAGTGTCCCATCTCCCAGAGTGGCCAAAAGCAGATGTTTTGGGAAGATAAGAACAGAGTAATAGCTAATGAGGCTTCCCCAGAACTATCTACCAATTTCTATGAGTTCAGGAGCCTTTTTAAATGTGTTTTGCCTAGGACTTTTTCTTTTCCCTGAGGAAGGAGGCACTGTTATCAGATTCTTCACTTTTAAAAGACTTTAAGTAAGCCTCAGAAGTAAATGAGACTTCTTGTACAGAAGAAAGATGCAAGTTTATTCTGTTTTACCCAGGAGACATTTGAATCGAGGTGTTGCTCACTAAGTACACTCTGCTTCCCTTAGGGTCAAGTCAGGTCTGCAGTTTTAGGTATTATTTACTAACCTAACAGAAAGAAGATATTTGTGGCTGTAGTGCTGATTTGGGAACTAGGAAATAATGGACCAGTTCACATAGTTCAGGTACTTTAGTCTGGGAACTCAGTGGTTGGTAAATATGCATTTATGAAATCAGACAAGTGGCTCCATCCCATTACAGGGATATGGGTCTTACACACCGATGGAACTGCTCCCACGCTCAAAACTAATTTATTCTGCACCTTCTTTGCTGTCCAGCATCTGAAACAGCCTTTCAGGTCAGCTGGGCACTACAAATACAAGGCTTAGTTCTGCCAGATACGCCAGTGTGCACATGCATGTGGCTGCTTGGGCTGGCTCGAAAGCAATGAGTGTGGGATTTGATTTTATATTGGCCTTAAAGTGGCCCTGCTGGCCCTGCAGTGACTTAGTGAAAATCAGTTCAACTACAGATACCAAAATATCATTTATTTTCCTTTTATGCAGCATGTCCTCATCCCCATAGCCATTGGGAACAGCAGGAAGGACCAGTAATCCATTTATCAATACCCATTTAAATTGCAGCCTCAGTTTGGAGCACATCCTTCACGTGGCACCGCACACAGCATTCTCCTGTCAGGCCACTGCGTGCTTCTAATACCAAATAAGAGTTTAAGGCACTGTGGTTAGTGCCTTGTTTTCACTGACTATTTACATGTAAACCTGCTAAGCTGTAACTGTGTCATTCCGAGCACAGCTAAATAATTTTACATTCAAAATACTTATTTAAAAAGAAAGGTCTCATTTCCATAAGGTGTACATAACACAAATGAAAGCTGGTGGGTGTGAGGTTTCAAGCCATCCTGAGGATGTGCTACAGTGACTGACAGAGTCTTTATCTTAGAAACAGTTTTTATAAATTGGAGAGGATTTCACTGATGTGCAATTTGTGCCTTAGAAACAGAGAGGAAAAATCTTTCTAATCTTGCTTTTCAAATGAGGAGATCATCCAGTATGGAGCCTGTGCCTCAAACACAACCAGCTGCAAGCTACAGATATTTTTTCAAAGGTGGAAAATGCAAAATCCTACTATATAATTCACTGTTAACAAAGTCTCTGATTATCTTCATTATCTACTACTCTTGTTAAGTCTTTATTTTGTAAAAGGTCTCATAAATTAACCTTGCAATTTGCTAATTCTGCTGAACAAAGGCAGACTATTTTATCTTTAAAAGAACTAACACAATAGTCTTTACCCTTGTTTTATTCTTTCAAAAGATTGTTTTACATATTTACTAAATCTGCCAGCATGCAAGTATTTGTATGAGTTTAAAAACCACAATGTTCTATTAAGGAGAAAAATGCAATCTAATCCTCTTGTACTAATTAAATGGGGAGAGCGTTAATGAGGAACGTGTCAATTGTCAATGCCTGAAAAATCTAATTTTGGGTGAGGTTCGACTCATTAAAATGATGCTGTCAATCCTTTTCCTGTAACCTTTTAAATAAAATTTCATTTTTTTCCCTATGGTTATGTTAATCGAGTTCATGAAACCATTCACATGACTTCAAGGTCACTAGTGATAAAAAGAAACCCTTTTAAGGAGTTATTACCCACTCAGAATCAAGAAGCTGTAAAAATTGAGTGTAAGTGGTTGGGTGTGAACCTCTAACCCAGCACTTAAACCCTGAGTTATTGGAAAGTTAAACATCTCCCTTCTCTTCTACAAATGGGGCCTTTCCAGTGACCTCCCTCCACAGCTGTTGGAAATTGCCAGTGTCAGTGTTCTAACCACCCTCCTCCAGCTCTCTTACCACTCACTGAATGGCTGCTCTTGGAGTAAGGTTGAAAATGTTTGGCTTAAATGGTACAGTTTGAAATGTTTTGTTGAATCTCCAGGTTTTATTTAAGGTGACCTATTCTTCATTATTCCCTTCTGCATTATTATTCAAATAGTATACCTAATTTACCTCTACCTAACCTGAAATCAGTATTTATTGAAGTAAAGCCATCTTCTATTTTTTTCCCCCAGAAGGCTGGAGAAGCCCATACATGAAATCATTTTATAATGATTAATTAATTGCCTGTGGTAGGCATTTCCAATTTTATTGTGTTAAAAATCCGAAGAGATGCATAATGAAAAAAAAAAAATCAAAGGATCTTTTCTTGGTAAACTGTAAACTAAAGCATAAAATGCTAATAAGTAAGTTTTGAAACATTAATTGCTTGTACATCATGCATTTTTAAGTAAGCATCAAGTTTAAGGATTCATCCTTCTTTTGAATGGAAAAAGGACAAAATTTTCAAATAATGGCATTCTAAAATGTCCCCTTTTTCCAGTGCTATTATGTTTTACTTTGATATGACATCACTTCTTTGCATGAAGGGGTACTCTAAATACAGACTTTGCTGATGACATTTATTTCAATTAAGAAGGTTGATGGCAGTAAAAGCAAAACACTTAAGAACATTAAGGCATATTTCTATAGGCATTAAAGGCATAATTCTATAGTATTAAAATAATAAAGCAGCCTGTCTGTAAATTAAATTGAGCCAGGATGAGAGTTGGCAGTAGTTCTGTGCAAGCACAACAGAGAATAAAGGGAGTGGAATACAGCTGTATTGGTGAGAGTGTCATGTCTTATTAATGTGTAGTTCAGGTGCACCAAGCCTGATATGGTTTCCTTGAGTGTGTGGAAATACATCTACAACAGGTAACAGCTCTTAAAAGCCACGTGCCTGTTGAAGATAAAAAGGGTTGCCACAAATGCTTTTGGAATATTTCCATCCACCCTGAAGAGCTAATTATTCAACAGCCATAGCTTTCTGAAAACTGTCAAGAAAAAACTGATTTTAAGACACAAATCACAGAATTGCTTGCTGTATTTCAGGTGGACCTGGATGTGACCAAAATGCAGCATTTTCATTATATCTATTTAATGATGATGCTGATTTAAATAACTCTACCTTATAGTTATCTGATATTGTTAATGGATAAATTTATTCCATTATATAAATCCTCAGAGTACTTAAATGATGCTGTTTAAATGGCAAGATAACGTTTTTTGAAGTACTACCCCAACCCGTGTTATTGTACTGGCACTCCTCAAATATTCTTTGAAAAGCTAACTCACTTTTCAAATTATTTTAAGATTAGAATAGCCCCATAACCTTTCTAGAGAGATTCCAAGTTCTTTTCTAGTGGGAGAAGGAGCTGAAGGAGATGAAGTTATAGATTTACTACTTATACCTATGTATATATTAATATTATATAAATGTATATAAGAGATATACTTGCATGTGTATTTGTTGTGTAACATGCATGACCTGCTAGAGAAGCCTTACTTCCATCTGCAGCAAGTGGGAGTGTGTATGTCTGACACACAGTTCCAAAAATTAAAGGTTTCGGATTCGTGATGAGCTAAAATTATTCTTGCGTGTGTGTAAATCTATTTAGCCAACACCCATTGGGTTCTTTTATAGCTGTGTGATAGCAGCAGAGTGCAAAGCTTGCTCAAACAGCTGAAATTCAACCGATTTCCTTCCCCTCCTAACTGCATGTCAGGTTCAATAAAACCTGTTTTCACTGTAGCCAGCAGCAATGCCAGCTCTAGCTGAGTGTGAGGCTGGAGCTCAGTGCCAGGGCTGTGTCGGACTGGCAGGCCCAGAGCAGTCAGCCCGGCTGCACCACAGCAACAGGGACTTTTCTGCTGAAGGGAAATGGTCAAATTTACAGCTAAGACTTGTATTCTTGTGGAAGAGAATATCAAGGAACCAAGAGATTTTATGTTTCTTCTCACTGTGAAGATCTTTTTACTGCAGTTCCATTTTTTTCCTCTAAAACATGGAAATTCGGAATTTATACATCTTGTAAAAATATCAGTTCCTTACCTTGGAGGAAGTCCCCAAATCCTGCCTCACCTTTCACCTATACCCCTAAATCACCCATCACTGTATAGATTTGGTGGCTTAAAAGGCTCTTCTAGGAATTTGCCCTGGCAGACTAATATTTTTTCCATATCCTAGACAAATTAAATTTTGTCTCACTCCTATACAACAATTCTGACTGCACAATACACTTTACAGTCATCGTTCAATTTCAAACCACTAAATTATTGTAGACAAAAAGGAATAATTCCACATATTGACATTGTGAGTGGAACCAGTTTTATTCCTAAAGTAGTATTTAAATTGACATTAGGGGCCATATGCATAAGTTTTTCTTCAGTGGTTTTCAGTGAACTAAGTCTTCCAAAGTATACCAGTATGCAGAGATAAGAAGGAAATTTAGTTCAGTTGGCTGGTTTTTATGAACATTTTGACCAAAAAATACTGTGTTAGACTTGAAGAAATTGCAATAGATTATGGTTTTGCATGTCAGCCGTGCAAGGCCAGGTTTTGTTAATATGGATGTATACAATTGTGACCTCAGGAGGTTTCCCAGTTGCCTCCAGGTTCAGTGTTTGAATTCCACATGGCTCCCCATTGTTCCATCAGCACTGCCTCATTTTATGCTTAGAGGGATCTGTCTCATTTAGTGCAAGTCAGTATGGAAACCAACCTTGTTATTGAGATAAAAGTATTCAGGAAATTGGAAGATGACAAGAAGTGTAAAAATTAGCAAGATCTGGAAAGATGGCCAGACATCTGAGCAGCCTCCATAGCCAGCAGAAACTTACTCCACAAAACATTAGAAAACTTTGTATAATCCATCCTAAGACAGACTGAAAATTCTACCAGCACTCTGGATGGATTGCATATTGTCTCAGATTATACTTTTCCTTTACTCCTGTATCTCCTTCCCTTATTCCTATACATCCTATACTTTTCCCTTATTCTCAGTAAATTAGGAAATACAACAATCATAAGAAGATACTAAAATTTGTATTCATTATGGAGTAAAACTCAGTTGATGCCTCTGCAAAGCTGTCACTGGAACTTTGTGTGCTTGAGAGGTACTTTTTCATTATTTAAAACTGATCTTTTGGAGCAGAGCAGTCACAAGAATAAGCCATCAAATCTCACTGCCTTAATTTTGGAATCTCATTATGTAGAATACAAGTATTCTGCCTCTGTCCCTCCCCCTGTTTAAGGTGCCTCAAATGAGGTTCTATTTTTGGTGGCTTTTTTCTCTATAGCAGGCTTAACACTGCAGCACTGATACTTGTCTTAACTCTCACAACTGTATGGATGCTGCACTACAGGTTTAGCATCACTCTTTGAGCTGGGAAATTAAGCCCTAAAGAATGATTAAGCCACATCAACAATAAATGATAATTAAATATGTGATTACACATTTCTATTGCTGCTGCAGGAAATAGCTAATCTGTTTGACTATAAAAGTTCCATTCAGCTGGGATATATATAGTCAAGAATACCATCTCTGCAGTGCCATTGAATTTTACACTGTCTTTAGCATTTCTTTGTCTTTCTACTTTTGATTTCTATTGGTGGTTTCTAGTTATAGAACATTTTTAGAATTATTTTTATAAGGTAATTATTGAATTTTAAAAGCTTATTAGATTAAAACAAACAGAACAAATACTATATACCATGACAAGAAATGCAAGAATGCAATTCAGAATGTAAAATCTTTTAAAAATAGGAAAAATAGTTAAAATAGCTCAGAAACCCCTTGATATCACCTGATGAATAATACAAAAAAGATTTTCAAACCCATAGAAAAGTAATTTTAAAGATTTCACTCAGGTGAGGTAATCAAACATCTCAAATCTACTTGTTCATGTTGCTGTGGTTTAACAGACATTCCATTCTACATCATCTCTTGTTCCTTGGTGGTTTCAGGGTCGGGGTGGTGCACCAGGTATGGCTGCTCCAGAGATGCTGCTCCATGTCTTCAGTGCACTCACAGTTCCTATTCTACTGAGAATGCAACCTGCCTGCTGACAGCACTTGGTTACAGCTCAGTAGTACTCAGCACAGGCTGCTCCATTTTAAGAGCATTGCCTGTGGATGCAGGGAGGTGTATTTGCACTAATTCACTGCAGCCACTGCAGCTTTAGGCAGAATTTCTGCAAAACTGCAAATGAAACAATCCTGACATACAGAAATGAGTATTTGTTATCTCACAACTTTAATTTCTCAGTCTGCTGTCAGTTGTTAGACTAATAAAATAAGCATAACGGTGGTTAATAATAGACATAACATTTTCCTTTTTTTGCCTATTCAGTGTTCCCCCCCCCCCAAATTATTATCTTTTGTGACTACCTCACATTCATAGTAGACACAGTCAAGTAAGCAGAGAATTACAAGAGAGGTTTTTTTTTGGTCTTAGCTACACAAGAAGACCCTAGTGGCTACTCTTGAGATAACTGGCAAGTCATGTAATTTAATGCCATCTATTTTTAGATGCTGCTTGCTTTTACTTCCCCACAAACTTCCCTCACTTCTTTAAGAATCATTCTTGCTCCACTTCCCATGTAAATCTCTTGCTGTTTTCTATTTCAATTGTCTCTATTTGAATTATGTTAAGCATATTAAAATAATATTTAGATGATTAATTGAAGCCCTAAAATACTGAGTAGCACCAATTCTAGAGTTGTCTTTAGCTGTTTCTCCTCTTGGCCTATCCCAGCTGTGCTTTTAACAAACCACAGGCAGGTAGTATAAAATAATGTATAATCATAAAATTATTACACATATGTACACTGTGTGAGGATGGGGAATTGAGGTTAAAAGGAAGACCTTGAATCTGGACTTTACCATGATGTTGCTACAATTATCAGAGTTACATAACTTTTGTTGATATTTTTAATTTGCAGCTTCCTGCTTTATTATTGCCCTTACCTAAAACACAGAACTCTGTTCAACTGGACACAGGGTCAGTGTTAGATGGACCCCAGCTGCTCTCAGGCTCTGCTGGTGAGCTACAAAACTCACAGCACCTACTGTGTGAGCCAGAGGCACTGGGGGAACACAGACCATCCTTCTTCCTTCCTCAAATCACAAAAGGTGTGTTTGGTGGTTTCCTGGCTTGTCTACTCAAAGTGTGTAAAGTGCTTTGTTTCCTTTGGACCTGAGGCAGCCCCAGCCTGACACCAGCCCAGCAGGGAGATGGGAAACTGAGTCTTGATAGAAGAGACTAAGAAAATAAAGAAATATTGAAAGACATCTAAATACAGCATTGATTTTATTAAGCTTTTTGAAAAATTGTCATCATTTTCTAAAGGCACTCAAAAAAAGGAGAAAGATTAAAAGAGACTAATTTTGAATGGAATTTCACAGGACAGAAGAAATGCATTTCTGAATCCTGAGAGGATTCTGTTTGGTGCAGACAACAACTACTACTTTTAGTTTGATTTAATTTTAAATGAAGGAAAAACATTAAAAACCTAGATAGCAAGTTCCTGTTAATTCTGTCCATGTTTGCTACTCTTGCCTATGTTTCCTACTCTTATTCTTATACCACTATACTAGAAGAGGTCTAGCATGTGAAAGTAATAATTTCTTAAAATAAATGGCAAGAGAGCCATTTATGACTTGTTTGTCTTCTGTTGGTCTTCTCATTCTTGTGGATTGAGAAGAATATTCTCTTGGCTGAAATAACAAATGAAAGGAATATTTAGGCCATTTATCAAGAACCAACAGAAACTGGAAATTCCTATCTAGTTAAATTTTAAACTTCCAGGAAATGTCCTAAGTTGTCAAAAACACTGACAAAACACGTCAGGTTTATTTCATATATAATATCTATTTGTCAAAGCTAGTTTTCTAAATGGCTTCTGACTATTTTCAGTCACTTTCTGCAAAAATTAATGTTAGCAATTTCAAAATTCTTCATCAGATGTATTGTTTATGCATGAAAATTCATAGAAAGAAATATACTTCCCTTAAATTCAGTGTCCTCTCTGATTCTCTTTGAGTTTCCCTGTTTGGTTTTTTTTAGAGTGTCAATAGCACCACTGAAGTGTCATATATCTGCAAAGCTGCTTTAATATGGCTTACCTAAATACTTGCTGTATTCATGAAAGTTTTAATAAAGCAGGTAGAAAGCTGTCTGAGCAAAGATAACTCACATACACTGTAAAAGGCAGAAGTGGCATTCCCAAGACCAACTCCACTGCTGTCTACTCATACTAGAGTTCTGTACACAAGGGAATGCTAGATCTCAGCTGCTAAAAATCAATAATTTTTATACCCAGACACTTACTGCAAAGTAATCTTTATGGTACATTTTCACAAATAGGTGAATAAAGCCATTTTATCATTTATGAACATCAAACCAACCCCAAGTGAGACATCAAATCACAAAGACTGGAATTTAGTGCTACCATTTCTCTAGATTTCTCAGGTGTCTTTGCCAACTTCTCCTAAAGGCTTTTTGGAGGGAACTGAGGAATTTGCCATCTCTGAGACATGCAGGTTCAAACAGCACCCCTGAATCAGCTATGGCCACAAAAATCCCCCAAAAACAGGTGTTTTGGGGTATGCTGTACCTGCTGAGCTTGCATTGAGGAAGAGAGATGCACACATATGACTGTGTTTGTAGGTATTTACTGCCATGCAGATCTAACATCCTGGACATAAAAGGACCAGTTTTATGATGTATGATGTGTTCTTAATAACTCAAGTTTCTGTCCTAGGTTTTTCCCCTCCCTGAAACAATGTGTTGGTGCTTTATAGAGTTTTGTTTTTTGTTTTTTGTTTTTTTTTTTAATTCATAGGCCTCAGAGAAAAGGAATTGACGTTTTTAACAGGCCTGGCTAATAAGTGCTACGTCAGGCCATGCCAGCCTGAGTGAGAGAACTTCAGTAACATTGAGATGGCACTTGGAGTGCCACAACATAACCCTAATTTAATTATGTTGTGGTAGTCCCCATTGTTGGAGATTCCATACCCAGCACTAGAGGCTTACTCTGCAAGAGGGACCAACATGTCCCTTCCTCCTGTGCTGTATCCTCTCCTCCCTTCTCTTTGTTAGGGAGACTGTGCTCCTTCCCAAATCCTGTGTCACGTGCTCAGTCTGCTGCCACTGACACTGGGATTAGGGCTCCTGTGAGAGTCAGCATCCCATTTACACCTGCTTTTAGAGGAGCTGGCAGCTACCCTGCACTCTGCTTCTGGAGCTCTGCATAATGAATTCTCATGGTCTGGAGAGTCAGCACCACTGAAAAATGAAGTTAATGCAGTTTGGCCTTGGGGAATCAAATGACTACAGAATCTGACTTAGTCACAGCAGGCTCATGTTCTGTTATCAGCTTATTAAAAATTCCAGTTCCCAGTCTAGGAACAGTCATAATTCCTCTGGACCAACTTAGCAGATGAGAGTCTATTAAGTCTTCTGTAATGAAAGACTACAGAGAAATACTATTAGTTTAATATTAAAATTGTTTTGAATGAAATGAAGTTAGATTTTTTCCACTTCAACTTATCTCTTTATTGGAGAAGAGACTGGTATAATTAGTGTAAAGCCCTGCAATCATGAATTTTCTGATGCAGTTCTGTTGAAAAATACTGTTATCTCAGTTACAGATGTACTGAGTAAGTTGATAAACGCAGCAGATCTCAACATATGTCCGTGTTAAGAGGGTTGGGTGTTGTTTTTTCTTTTTTTGCAGCATTTCTGGATTATGAATGTATAGGGCTAACATATGGAACAGCTTCAGTCAGCAGTGCATCCACGGCACAGCTCAGCAGAGAGAAGCAAGGCTGTGGGCTGTATGTGCTATGATCTCGCCTGGCAGTAAATTGTGTGGCAGTGCTTATAACTTACATCTGAAGATGACTTACAAAGAGTAAAACCAGTTTAATAGCAGCTAGATTGCAGAGGATATCTGGGGAAAATAGGAGATACTGAACAATTCCAGGGAAGCAAATATTGAGTGTCAGTTTTGTCAAATGACAAAGGGTGCAGATACCCTGAAACATGGGAGAAACACTGAGGAATAGATGAAAAAAATGAACCTGGGGAGGAGTAGGCACAGGAAAGAGGCCTTGCAAAATAAAGTGAATATATCAAATTCAGGCCAGTAAAACTCTTATGTTCACCTGTAAGTTGGAACAGCAGGGCTCAAAAACCATTTGGCTGTAGATAAGCATGGAATAATATATTTGTTGCCAAATGAACCTAACAATGCTCCCCTGCCCCCCCAGATCATTGTGCATGTTAAATGTAAATAACTTGTTTTGCTCCCACTAAAATGCTGTTCGGTTTGCAAATCAAGTATAGATGCAATGCAGCTCTTTAACCACAGCCAGCAGTATGATACTGGGTATTTCACTGTTACCATGTTTATAATTGTGTACCATTTCCCATTTTTAATGTAAATTTAATTGGTCTCCTTCACTGGGAAGACAGTTAAGAGATCTTTCTACATAGGTGAAAAGATGTAGAAGTATTAAGGTCAATAAACCCCTCACTGAAGCTGTCTGGGATTAGGTGCAGGGAACTCAGGAGAAAGCTTGTTCACCACCAGAAAAGCTAATGAGTATAATGAGCACTGATTAGAATAAATTCCAGCTGTAACCCAGTAGTCCTATTTCTGGGAGCAGAAGAAATTGGTTACCCTGTGCATATGCCTTTTTACTCTCACATGGAAATACAGAATGTGTTTCCTGGAGATTGATTTTCCTTTCAACATTTGAGCAGAGGCAAGGAAAATTAGGAAAAATAAAGCAAAACCATAATTGAAAGAAAAACATTTTTACTGAGGACCCTGTGTAACTGGTCCCTTATTCACTGATCTTGACAACACTGATGGAGATTTAGTGATGTATGTACAACTGAAATCAGAAGTTAAAATTACTGAATCCCAAGGAAGGTAAACAAGGATGCAGCACTGGCACTCCCATGTTCCCAGGAACACTTCATTCCAGCCACAGACAGCAATGGAAAAATGTGCTTGGAGTGATGCAGAAGTTTGACCTAACTCTCTGTCATCAAGGAGGGAGGTGAGATACAAGAAGTAGGAGGGAGTCTTACACCAAGAAGAGGAAATGATCTGTAGATTCAACTGGAGCCTTTACTGATAAAGTGCCTCTGGATCCAGCAAATCATTACTCCTCTCAACTTCAACACTGAGTAATATTAGACAGAAATCCATTATTTTCTCCACTTTCAAGAATATCCATTCATAATTTTCTCAAGATACCTATCATGATAGAAGGTTACACAGTAACTGATGTGAATATTAGCTAAAGTTCTAATCCATGCAGTCAGGGACACAGAAAGCTTTGTGCAGAACACACAGTAAAAATTTGCTATCTATTGCATTAAAAAAAAAAAAAAACAAAACCAAAATTCTGGGTTTGTTTTTCTAAAATCTGGAAGATTAACACTCTGCAGGTGAGAAGACAGAAGAGTTCAGACCTGTGGCCTTGAGGAATTTTGCTGTGTCACATGAGACAGCTTAGAAAAAGGCTAGAATGCTTTTAAGTTTAAAAATATTCAGGTTATGCTGAACCTAATCAATGACTAAAGCCTTCTTCTAGGAAGCCTAAGAGATATTTTGATACAGTGGAAGAAAACTAGGCTGCCCTGGCTGTTCTAATATTTGAGTTGAAATACAGCTGTGTGTTTCCTTGACAGAAATGTATATGCAGCTCCATAAAGAGCAATTCTCAAGACTACTGTTTGAAAACTCAGTTCAGTAATTCTGATGTGTTGGTACAGCTGGAGAAGTTACATTTTGTACTTGAAGGTGCTGTAATCAGTGCACATTCAGTTTGCAATTCATGGGCTGAATTTAATAAATTCTGCCTATTTATTTCAGTACTTTGTTACCTTAAGATTAACAAAGTGACTGAGAAGATTGCAAAGGAGGCCAACTAAAATTGTAATTGTTGTGCAGAGATTGCTTTGTAACTTCAGTTTCTATAGCATTAAGACCAGCATTGCCTCTCACTGAAAAATCTGGCTTATTCTGCCTCAGTTCCAGCATACAGGGGTAAAGCACTGTCTTCAATCACTGCCTCAGACTGAATTAACTGAAAACCGATTTCCCATGTCCCAGTATGTCAGTTCTAGATATGCTTGAGAGGAATTATTTTCTCTATTTCTTATCACCCATGCTTTAAAAAGTTTCCAGTCTGCCACTATTTCTTCGGAGTTCTTCCCACCATAGTGCAGGTGCTGCACGTTAACAGGCCCCTGGTGGGACAGGACTGCAGTGCCCAGCTGAGAACCCTCACCCTGGCAGTTCCCCACAGCTGAAAGAGCTCCACTCATCAACCATCCCCCCTCCCCTAGGCTCCTGCCCTGCCTGTTGGCTCTCAGATCACATTCAGGTGGCTTTCTGCAATGTGTTATAGAATATGTAGAATGCAGTGGATTTTCCTGAAGGTGACATCTTTGAGCATTCGCTACTGGAATTTATAAAAGGCTATCACTGCAGAGGTACCACTTAAGGCAGTTTCAGGGCCTGGATACTAAACGAAGATTCTTAGATGTGGGTGGAAATACTCCATTACACTGGCTAAAGAAAAGGGTTCTCATCTTCATATGCTTTAGGAAAATCTGAGTCATGGGTTTTAAATTGTGCTTGTTGCAGGCTGTGTTTCTGTATCTTCAGCTATACCATAGTGACTTATGTGCAGCGTCAACTGCACTGTAAATATTTAAGTATTATTTAATATGGATAATATTTCCACTAGAAGGTTGAGACCATTGCAGATGAGAACTTTTCTTTCAATAAGAGGCACTTGATTTATTTTGTTCTTGACAAAAAATAATTTTGGTTAAGCCAGATGAAATCTCTGTAGTTTTCTTGCAGTACCATTCAAAATTATTTCAGCACTCCACCTTAACTCATTTTAGACATGCTTGTGTAATGTACTCATGCCTGATCTGATCATACAAGCAATTTATCTTGCTTGTGGGCAGTGTTTTGCAGCCTGTGCAGAGCACTGTAGTATTGTGACTTAGATTGCTATTATAAGTTTTGTTTATACTACAGTCACAGTATAGAAACATCCTTAGTTTGCAGTAAGAGCTGACTAAATGAGTGGTAACCCTAGCGGATGGATGGCTATGGCTTGATGTTCTGTTCTTATAGCTGACTCTAAAGTAAAAATGTATCATTAGTATTACAGGGATAGTGGGTATACAGGTTGTATTGAGAAAAACCTTGCAAGTCTGCCAGTTCTTCCAATCGTGAGGAGGGCCAAGCAATCACTGAGAAAATTTTGCCTCCTCTGATTTTCTCATTTAAAACTTCTCTTCAGATACATTATTTACTTTAAAGCTTTATTCTGTCAAAACTGATTTTTCAAGGTGATAATAACTAAAAAGAGCTCCACATGCTGAGTTCCTTTCATACCTCCCCCTGTGACTAACATGCATCTCTGCTTTGTGTGTCAGAATGTAGAACTCCTGTTTCAGGGATAGATTTGCCACATGATATCTTTGCAATAATCCGTAGACACATCAGATCCCTGGATTTGTCACAAACTAAGGATTCGGAGTTTTCTTGTGGTATCCCAAGTTTTACAGGGATATCTATAAGGTTTTAGGTTACAGTGGCAGGATATTTTTTCTAAGGTCATAATACCTAAGAAATTACTCCCTATACAGTTCCTTTAATCCTCTAGCTCCATGCTAGTTTTATTGCTCTGTGTGCACACAAGACTTGGAAAACTGGTTACGTCAAAATGTTTGGCTGAAATGTCATTGTCAGGTGCATACAGTAAAACAAGCATTTGTGTGGTGCATGTAAGAAGCCTGAGCTTAGTTCACCCCGGTGAAGTAACTGCACAGGTCAAGTTTACCATGGGGATGTAACAATGAAATACAGAGAAACAAATACTAAAGTACATTACTCCTCCCCTCCAAATCACATAGCAGATCACACTTGTCAAGACTGTCTAGAATTAGCTATTTTCTTTAACTTGTTTTTATGTAATCTGTTAATATAATCTCTGCTTGTTTAGAATCCAGTATTCAGAGAAAAGAGGTAATTTAAAGTACCAGAAGTATTTAGCAGGAAGAATTAGTGAGCTTTTATTGTAAATGTGTCTTTTACCTGGAATATAGATTAGACTTTGAGAAACAGCATTGCTGAGGGATCTGGATTGATTGGAGCATTGGGCCATGATTAATTTAACAAGTCTAAGTGCCAGCTTCTGCTCTGGGGTGCTGGTTGACAGCAGTTCAGGAGTCAGCAAAGTGCTCTGGGAGCCCAGAGAGCAAAGCATGTCCTGGGTTCTGTCAAACACTGACCAGCTGCTCAGAAGAGAGGATAATCCTGCTGCATTCAGCACTGATGCAGCCTGTGCTGTCTGCTGTGTGCATTTCTGGGCACCCTCATTTAAGAAAGATGTGAAGGTCCTTAGATGTTTGCACAGAAAGGTAGCAGAGCTGGTGAAAGGGCTGGAAGGAGGTATCCTTTGAGGAATGGCACAGGGCTTTGGGCTTGTCTGCTTTATTGAAAGCAGGCTGAGGTGACCTCATTGGCCTCAATAGCATCTTCCAAAGGGGAAGTGGGCATGGAGGTGCTGAACTTCTCCCCAGAGAAGGTATCCAGTGAAGGCATGTTTGAGAATGGTTCAAAGCTGTGTCACGATGGGTTCACACTGGATATTAGGAAGCATTTCTTTACCAAGAGCACAGTCAGACACTGGAACAGGCTTCCAGTGGCAGTTAATGCCCCAAGCCTTTCAGTGTTTTAAGAGTCATTTGGACAAGGCTGTTAAAGCACGCTTTACCTTGGTCAGCACTGGGTGATTGTTGTAGGTCCCTTCCAGCTGAAATAATCTAGTCTAAAAGCAATATTTGGTTTAACAATGGCATCCAGCTAGTGAGGACTAATAAACCAGCAAGTGCTTTTTAAAAAACAACAATACCAATGCATTATCTTTTAGTGCACTATGTGACTGCCAAGTTAATAGAATTATTTTCCTTTAGTTTTGGTAAGAGCAGGTCAGATTCTAAATGTTTGCTTTCAGTTCATGTTAAAGAAATGCCTAAGCTGAAAATTGAAAAGAGCTCCCGTTTACTGCATAGTGATCAAAGCATGACCCCTTACTGGCAAGAAAAAGAAATTGAAAACTAATTTCAACATTCAGGATTAATTCTTTCAAATTGACAGAAGAGAGCCTACACTAGGATACATTTAGCATAAATGGAGAACCTTCTCTTTATCTGTTCCTTTCAGAGTGCACCTTACTGCTTTGATTTCATGGTTCCCTAGCATAAGCATTTTAAAAGTTAGCTGTCTGAATTTGGTCAAATATCTTCAAACATAGGCTTTTTACTAAATGAATCTATCAGTTTGCTTTCTATTAACATCACTGTTCTCTACTGATGACCTTTTTCTGAATGTGTACTTTTCCATCTTCCCCGCAGTAATTGCTGGAAATGATTGTCATGTAAGGAGCTGGCTATGGCAAACAGGAAACATCAAAGCACTACAGCCAGCATGCTGGATCACAGAGCCAGAGCCTGCCCAACTTCATCTCACAACAGGGAGCCTGAAAACGAAGAAAGTGACCTTCCCATTGAAGATTATACAGCAAAGGAGGCAGAACTAGCAACTGTGAGACCAGGTAGTCCTACCCCTGTGGAGCATGAATGCAATGACCATAGTGGAGATGGCGACTCCAGCTCTGACTATGTAAACAACACTTCTGAGGAAGAGGACTATGATGAAGGCTTGCCAGAAGAAGAGGAGGGGATCACATACTACATTAGATACTGTCCAGAGGATGACAGTTACCTGGAAGGAATGGATTGCAATGGGGAGGAGTATGCTCCCCATGAGGAACACCATGTTGAAACAGATGAATGCCAGGAAGCTGTAGAAGAATGGGCTGAAGGTAAAATTCAGCTCCAAGATGAAAACGAGGTCATGGACAGGCAAGAGTGGCAGGAAGGTCAAGATAATGGCATTCAGATTTTGGAGGATGAAGCATCATCTTTGGAGATTCAAGACCAAGAAGAAAACATACAGTACTGTCAAAGTGAAGGTGACTATCCGGACTATTACCCAGCAGAGGCTAATGGAAATTCCCAGGGAGTATCACCATACCATTCTAGAAAAGAAGATGCAGAGCTGGAAGAGCAGGAAGAGGACATTGACCAGATTGTAGCAGAAATCAAAATGAGTATGAGCATGAGCAGTATTAACAGTACAACAGAAATGAGTCCAGAGCACACTGGGACTGAAAACATGGCACATGACTACAAAGAGACTTGTTCAAAGGGAGAAGCTGTTCACAGTGCTAACAGGCACGAAGGGAGGCCAAAATCACTGAATATCCCATCTGCCTCTAAGCATAGTGGAGATGTGCATCGAGGTTTTAAAGCAAAGTCAAGAACCCCAGAGGAGAGACAGAAGTGGCCACAGGAGCAGGTATGAGGTGCTCTTTTAAACCAGACTGTCAGAGGCATTATACAAGTGTTATGTTACTTATTCCAAACAAAGCTAGCAATATTTTAATACATCTATATCAATATGGAAATATATACATTAGTGATATTTTAAATTTTATTGTTATTGCATTCACATAATCACATTGTGTGTTCAGAAAAAGGTGCTAAATGTAAACAGCATATGTAGAGAACTAGCAAAGAGGTTTTGCACAGAGAAGAGAATTCAAACAAAGGTATTCCATATGCACAAGGCAAACCCAGTTTGTTTACACTATTTTCATATTGCAGTGACACTCTGGAGAAACTTAAAACTGGGGTCAGCATTGAAATTGTTGAATTTTTTTTCCAGTAATAGTTCCTGTACAATTGCCTTAGTGGTTGATTACTTTTTTGTTTTCAGTAGAACATATGTCAAAACTAGATACTGTATATGTTAAAAAAACCTGCAAGAAGTGCCTGCCTATTCTGTGGTTTTTTACTAACTTAACATATTTTGACCTTGATAAGAAGGAAGAAATAGGAGCTTTACTCATACCAAAAATGCTGTTAAGCAATTTTATCACAAGAATGATGTAGAAGTTAATTTAAACTGTGCACGATCTTCTCTTGTTATAATTCTGAGTGCCAGAAAAAGAGTCTGAGAATGAAGTTCAAGTTTTCTAAAGGAGAAGTGTGACTTTTTTCCCTGAAGTTTCAAATTGAATGTGGTTACTTCTTAGAGAAATACACTTCATTCCCTAATGTCATTTTAAAGCCTTGATATTGCATCTCTAAAATTATATGCAGTTGAATATTAGTTATTTTCTTTAAGGAACAGATCTAGCTAAAAGAGGTAAAATATAACACGTACTTGGATAACAAACTACTAAGGATAAATGAATTATTTTGCCTTACCTTTAATCAAAATACTTTATTAAACTTCAGATGCATACGTTTCCTGTTTCAGCTTTATCAACTCTGTAAATAGGATTTTCTGTAATTAAGTGCCCCACAGTTAAACAATTTAGTCTAGGTGATTCCATTAAAAACAGACATTAAAATATGTTAATTCCTCTGAAAAACAGTAAAAGAAGATCAAATGTTTAAGTATATGGTGACAAAACAGGTCAACTGTCACTATAATTGTGAACAAAAAAAAAGTCTTAGAGGAATATTTTCAGATTTCCTATATCTGCAGCAAGTTTTTAATATTCATTACTACATTCTATTTTCAGAAGTGTAATTAGAACCAAATTGTCCAACTTACTATATTCAGTGCCCTACTGCCAGCATAAAAGTCCCTTAGTGAATAAGCCTGCTGATGTTGAATGGTTTGAACAGTTACTAGGTGTTGGCTGGGAGCAGAGAGGTTGAGGTAGCATGTTTTATACTCAGTGGTGAAAGTCTTTCTCCCACCACCTGCCACTGGGAATGTTGCTCCTTGCAAGCTCTCAAAATATTTTCAGAACAAAAGACAAGAGGAGTTCTTGAATAAGAAAGAATTCCTCAGTGCTTGACTAAGTAATTTTAGGGGGTTTTCCCCCCACTGAACGATTTCCCATTCAAAACAATATTCAAAAAAGACTTTCATTTCAACAACTTTTTGTTGTTTGGAAGTTTATTTATCAGAAGCTGAGCTGAACTGCTCATTCCTTGTCATTCTCAACAGACTGCTAACAGCTGAGGGTTATGTAACACCTGGATATTGATATTACTGCCCAGTGTGAAAAAAAGCCAAAGCATCCAAGTATTTCTGAACTGCCTGTCTGAGCTTTAATTGTTATTTCTAGTCAGCCTTGGACCAATGCCTTCATCTTGTTTAATAACGAGGAGAGCACTGCTGTAACCCCTGGCTGAATGAAGCTGCTGAGCTTATACAATCACTTTTAATAGCAACCACAAACTCCTGTCTTAATGGATAGAGAGCACGGGACAGTACACAGTGTTTCACTCCTTCAAACATGAAGACAGGAAATTAGAGATCCAGTAGTGCTGGCATCTGCTCCAGATCAGCACACAGGGCTAAACAAACTGGGTGACATGGCATGCATTTCATTTGTAAGGAAGGAGACGGGGCACAGCTGCTGTGGGCAATTCACTGAAGAGAAGAGCACAAGCCTCCAAGGCAAAAAGGTGTGAAGTGGTATTTCCTACAGAGAGAGAGGCTCACAAATGGAGACATGAGGTACTTCTCCCTCTCTCCACCCCAAGCCTCCAGGGATACAGAAGAAGGAGTAAAAGAAAAGTTCAATAACCTTTGGCAAGCACGACTTGAATGTGTGTATCATGACAAGACTGGTCTTACCTTGCAGTGTTCTTCTTACCTAGTGCAAGTTATCATTCTCAGCTTTATCCAAAAATCAGGCTCATGGTGAGGGCATTAGAATAAGGGTTCGGTATCCGTTTCTGCCAAAGTTGTTTGTTTTCTTAATTGCTCCTTAAATGTCCTTAGCACAACGTGTGGTTGGACATTTATCATTAATACTGGATGTCAAAATATTTAGATAAGGTGCAGAGGATTTTGTTTTTCTTCTGGAGCATTCAATTCTTTTAATATTTACTATGAAATATCAAAGGGATGGATGGAATTAGAGTACTGCCTAAATGAACCTATGTCTTATTTGTGAAACCAAGACAGCCATAATTTTAACTACAATATTTAAACCAACTACAAGAATTCCATTTCTTTCACAGCGAAAGGAAAAACCCCAAGGCCATTGTCAGTTTATTTGCATGCTACACTTACTGTTTGCAGAGGAGGAGCCTTGGTTTTGTCACGTTGCTAAAAGATCTAGTATAAGTGTGCATCTCACAGTACAAAATACCTTGCTGAAAGGGATGACAGAGGCATATATATTCCATATAGAGCAGTTTTTTCCTCAATTATCTTTAAATAAACATAGATTTGAATGCTTCCAGGTTAAATCAAGATATATTATGTGTATGTCAGTTTTTGTAAACATTGAGCAAGCAGGAAGGTACATTTGTTGTTATATGCAGGTAGTATGCTATCCTTAGCTTTTTCATGTTTCTGCTCCTCTCCTCCTTTCCTGCCTCATATTACTATTACTGCTTATTATAACATTTACCTTCCTTTAAAATACACAGCTATTAATTCTTAGCTCATGATAGGCACTAACATTCTACTTGCAAGACATTTGCTAAATAACAAGTAAACAAATGTGATTTTAAAGGTTCCTGTTGCTAGGTTTGCACCAGAAAATAGTCACTTTTTAAAGAAAGACCCAACAATGTACAGAGAAGGAAAAACAAAGTAAGCATCTCATTTGACTTTCAGTGTGGATCAGTCTCCTGTCTTAAATACACATGCTCAGGCTTGAAAACTTCAGATATAGATGAGCTTGGCTTGTTTAGCCTTTATTTGTAAATACTTCTAGGGAAGCACTGAAGGGGATGATTAGCACTAGACAAGTCTGAGGGAAACCTAGAATACATTTAGAGTATATATTTGCTCTAACTCACTGCCTAGCACATCTCTTATTCCCTGCAGGTTTTCCATGCTTATGTTATTTAAGAAAGGCATCATATCTGTGAAGTTAAACTGACTATTCTGGGTATTTTATAATAACTCAAATTTAACAGCTTCCTCAAGATAAGAGTTTTACACACACATTTGACATCTTGGTCATCACTCAGCTAATTGTTAGAGTATCACATGAAGAAATTTTCTGTTTCTAGTTTCATTTCATATGTTTCACCTGTAGCAGAGAAATTGAGTATTGTCAGACATGCTACTGATGTAATTTTCCTGAACTACCACAGTTTTTAATATAACATAAACATGAATTAACTGATAGGGGTATGTTTGGATGGAAGAAGATGAACTGAATGGCTCCTTCAAGTGACAGTAGCATACAGTACAATCAGAATTTTAAATAGATGAGGTATTCCTGTGAAAAGTAGTTGCTTTTTGGAATGCTGTTTCATTTGCTTCAAGGTTAGCTACCATACTGTTGGTTTGGCGTACTAATAATCAACACAGAAACAGCTTTAGCAGGTGAAAAATGAGAGTAATTTCCTGTTGCAAATGTGTGCTTGTACTGCACAAAATATGAGCAAGGGCCTGGTCTAAACCAAAGCTGAAACCACAAAAAGCTTGTCTCCAGTTCACTGCAACATCCCCTGTCCTGCTTCCTTCCTGCAAAGCACCACAGCACGGGTCACTCCCACCCCACCCTGCCGCTCCCTGACTGCATTTGGAACTTCAGTTTCTCCTGGTTTGTGTGAAGAATTAGCATAATTAAAGAATGGTAGAAGCAGTGAAGGAAAAAGCAAAACATTGGACAGCAGCTGAAATAATAACCAATGGAAGATGTCTCTTGCACTAACGCAACTCAGTTAAGTAACTGCTCTTCTGGAACCTTCTGTGTGGCAGAGTGTACTCTGCTCCTCCCAGCCAGGGTCCTGCCTCTGTGAAACACTGGCATGGCGTGGCTGCGAGCAATTCCTGCTGGGTGGGGACTGACTGTGGGACTCAATACTTGAGCACTGACAATTTAATCAGCCCTTGTTCCTAATGTCTATTCTAGGCAGATTTCAGACTGCTGAGAATGTGCTCTCTCCTACCTTGTTCAAGCAAATCTGTTTACTAACAATAAAAGAAAATATTTTTAACAGCACTAACGCCCTGTCCCACCTACACCCTTTTGAAGAAACAGGAATTTGCCATTAAATTTCCCTCCTTTAGAAAGGAGGACCTCAGAGGGAAGTCTGCTTTTGAATGATGCTGCCTGTGACACTGAATCCTACTGCTTCTCATTTCTCAATCATTCTTTCATAACACTGGCATACCTTTGAGAACCTAACCAAATATGCTTGTACAAACAGCCCTAGTAGGGACACCACAAGCTCCTGCAGCGTTAGTCTACTTTCACAACATCCATATAGGCTGTGTCATTACACTTCTTCAACATAGACAGAGACACATAAAAGATCACTACAAAAATTTGTAGAAGAAAATTTTACAAAGTCATATTTTTTTGTCTTTTCCCCCCACCAACAGCTTTGCACACGTCAGTGCTGCTACTGTGTTTTCCTTGCCTGTGCTGATAGAGCTCAATTCTGACACAAATATTTGTTTCCTTCTCTCAGCATGGGCACAGTGCTCTGCTGCTGCAGAGTCCAAATTTAGGAGGTTTTTGGCTGTAAAAGATTTCACCTTTAGAACAGTGTGAGGAAACTACGATGATGGACAGTTTAGAAAATATGTATCTTAGGAACGTCTTGCTGGAAGTCAGTCTGAGTGTTTGAGAACAGTTTGTAGAAAACACAAATGGGTGTAAATTAAGAGTATTAAAACAGGTTTCTGCATTCTCCTGTGTGTTCTAGGCAGCTGTAGGGCACGACTATTAAATAGCTGTTACCAAGTGACAGTTCCCAAACTTACCAAGCACTTACTGAAAAGTGCTAAACAGTCCAAACAAAACCAGTTTCTCTGTGCCAATTGGCCGAGTCACAGACTTTTACCAATCAGCTCCTGACTCCAGTAGACAGCAAGATCAATGTCTGTTACCTAAAGATGAATTAGTGACAAAACCTTCTCAGGAAGTTTAAATCAGAAGGCAGCATGTGCTCCTAATTACATCTCCCTAAGAATTCAGCAGAGCTGTTTCTTTGATACTCATCATGGCTGGTCCTCAGTTTTAAATATATGCAAGGAAAAAGAATATAAGAATGATTCTTTGAGGTGATAAAAATAAATTGGCAATTATTTTAATGTCTGCTGAAATTTGATAGAGTATTGAAATCATTCTGTGGAATGCTTAGATCTCTCAACTTACTCTGTCTCCTCTTTTCCTAAACTTGACTTGTTTGGTTGCATCTACCTCTCAGAAATATTTTTCTCTTCACTCCTGAGGTGTACTAGCACCACTACTAAACTAACACATAAGTAATGGAATCTTTGTGAGACAAGAGTGTGAAGTCTGACCTTTTTTCTAGTGATGACAATCAGAAAACCTTTAGCTAGTCAAGAGCTGCCTCATTCAGAGTCTTTGTAAGAGTGTCCTGCTGGGCCAAATTGCTCTGCCCGGCAACGTTTCCAATGTTAACGATAACTAATGCAGTGCTCAGGAAGGTACATAAGGTACATTAGGCCGTTCGCATCACCAGCCGTCAGGAGGGAGGTTATTTGTGCAATTTAACAGGAATAACACTGCCATAATAGACTTGATACTAGGCTACCACCTCTTCATTTAAAGAGCTGTAGCTCGAGGTATGCCTTGAGGTATCATTGAGACACATCACTCAATGATAAACTGCAGAAAACAGCACATCACAGAAACTACAGATAGAGGTTTTGTCCCTATTTTACAGATTTACTTGTGCAACAAGTATCAACAGTTTTGTCAGTTTATCACAAAGCATCTCTTCCCCAAGTAGGGTGTTTTTTTTCCTTACAGCCTACCACAAGGAATCTTTTTCAACTGGAACCCACCACAAAACATATCTTTTCCAACAGTCATCTTCAAGATGAGTTGCAGAATATATAAGCCAGTACACTGGTCTCTGAACACATTATTTGCTAATGTTAAACAGCATTGCTACTAAAAAGATAGGCATGTGTGGAACATAAGGCTCATTATTCAAATGTTTAAACATAATAATAAAGCATTACCATGCCTTTGAGCTCTTCTCTCAGGCAAATTCTGAATAAATCAGAGAAAGGACTAACCTGCTGCTTTCCAGGAGAACGTTCCCCAGTAGGAGAGAACTTCATCAGAGCTGAGCACCACAGCAGCATTCAGGATCACAGGCAGCAGCTGTGAGGAGGACCAGTGTTGGTGAGATGAGTGTTTGACTGGCAAGCCAAACAGCTCACACGGGAACAAACAGCCAGGTGTTAACAGAAGAGCACAACTCACCCCTCACCAGCTGCCACCTCCAGCCAAAAGAGGCTTCATGCTGCAGAAAGGGCTTATAAAGGTGATCTGAGTGCCTGGGAGGGGCCCTGTAAGATTGGTGGGAGTAGGCCCCCTGTGGCCCCAGGCCTGGCAATTAACCATCAGGAGAGGGCTAGTTGGGGCATGGGGTGGAATTCAGGCTTGTGGAAAAATTGCTATAGGTGCTTCCGTGACCTCAAATAAGTAGAGCCTGATTTTCCTCTCAGCCTAAAAATGATATTTTCTGCTGCTTCATGTTCCTTCACATGCTGGACATTGCCTCAGTACTTGCTCAGAGGCAAAAATATTAATAACACTACACCTGTAATATTTTTATATCCTTGCATTACAGAATCCTTTATCAGAATCTTATCCTAGGGTGAGAGACTTTTAATGTAGCTGTGCCCCTGTGTTAGTATGCAGTCAATTCCAAATTTTTGGTTTAGTTTTAGGTCCTGTTCTAAATTGCAAGCCAGGGTATAAACTAATTATAATATCTTGTAAGTGTTGCCCTCAGATGTGATTTTTCCAGCTGTCATAACACTCAAACCAGCAACATAAATTGGAAACTCTGTAAGAAACATGAAGAAAGCAAGTATCAAGTACGATAATTTACTTCACATTACTCAGACCACTTGGGAGTATGAACCAATTTCCAACCCCAATGAATACCAGAATCTATATTTTCTAAAAGTGATACCATAAAGGAGCTCCAAAGGAGTCCCTTCATCCTTGGTCTAGAAGCATCTCCTTTCATATGTCCAAGATAACATTGTTTGTAGCTGTGGATGGGAGATGCAGCTATGCCTACTCTGCATAGTTCTGTCCTTTGTAAGTCTTCTGGAGTGAAAGGGAAGCCCTTCTCCCTGTACTTCCTTCTCCAGGCAGTTGTTGGGCACAGAAAGTATGAGAGAGGCACAGCTCCCCTTACATGGGCTGCTGCTGCAGGCTGTGCTACCTCCACAGCTGGGAAGATCTCAGTAATGTGGTATTACAGTCAGTTTTGTTTGCAGGAAGTGCTCACAGTGACACCCTCACCTCCCCATCACAACCTTCTTAAATAGCAAAGTGTTAATAGATCAGCCAGAGGTGGAACATAATGCTTGCACAGATGTACCTAAAAGAAATGGATGAATTCTTTGTACCTGAGATTCTGCCCAATTAGTCTGGGACTCCTAAACACATGGACAAAACTAGGGGGAAAAAATAATGACCTTCGTTTTCAGACACCAGATAGTAAGAAAAAGCATTGGTTATGTTCCATGTAGAGGTGGTGTGATTAATCCCAACTCACTGTGAATTCTCCTTAGGCTTCTCTTTGGAACCAGAAAGTAAACAATAACAACATAAAGACAACATATATGACTGGGAACAAGTCAGCTTTTTTCACATTCCTGAAATCCTGAAAATAGGAGTTCCAGTAAATCATATATGACCTATCACATACCATATGACATTTTTATATGAAACCTCTGTATAAATCAAACCAGAAAAGCTATCCAAATGTTTAGCCAGATTTTTTATTAAGACTGTGTTGACTTACATATGCAATAATTACCACAGAGCACAATTGGTATTATGATCCCCAGGGCTGAATAAAGCCATTGAGATGGCAGATTTGAGGCAGCGACCTGTTTCAATGTTACAGCATCCAGGTGATGCTTACAAAAGCAGACAATCCTTTCTTTGCATGCAGGTGCATTTTCAGTTCAGTCAAGTGTGTGGTAATCAGAACTGACAGAGCTTTAAAAATACTGACATTCTGTTGTACATAGTAGAGTTAATGTATTTTCTGACAGTGTTTACAGTTTAATGTATCTTCATTGTGGCAGTGTCATAATCCCTGCTTAAAGGATACTTGATCTAAATCCTGCTACTTTAGGGAATAATGTATGATTATTATGCTTGTTTTATTAAAGTCCTCTAGATATTTGTTTACCTTATTAATATATATCACTGCACATCAACACAGATTGCTCCCTATTAGTTTAGCCATGAAATATAATTAGATTTGTGTTATCTCAAACAGAACAGTGTTCATAAGCAGGGATACAGTGAGTTTCCCAAGTCTGGGCTTATTTCAGCACATCTCAGATATTCTTTTCTTTCTTAAAGTCCTGCTTACTGCTTGGGTGAATCTTTGCTTTGTGTATGTTGTCTTACCTGACAATTGTCATTACTGAGCTCTAATGTGCCTGCTTCATTAGCATATTTTGTTCTGCTGACTAAATATTAGTCATGGGGAATAATTTGTCTAGAGGTGAACATAAAGGCTTTCTTTGCCTGCAGCTACATACTGCATTTGAAGGTCAGAAGCCAAGGAGTTACATTCCTGTTTAACATTCAGCCTGGCCCTTTCAAATAATTCTCAGTGGTTTCCATTTGCACAATTGTCGATGCAAGTTTTTATTTCTGAAGCTTTACAATGGCAGTGGCATTTAGGGCTTCATTTTTATACATAATGGAGGAGCTAAGAAAAAAGGGAAAACCATAAAAATTTGTTCCAGAAACCATGTTGGTTTTCCAGATTTCTAACACTGAAAATCTGAGCCAGGAAAAACTCACTTTTTTGGAACATATGGGACATGGGCACTCTCCATGTCGGGTGCTGGTTTTGTGTGACTTGGGTCAGGTCTAGAAAAGAAATTCTGGCCCTGACATTACTGTAACAGGAAAAAATTGAGTGTTCTGTAGTTTAAAAGACTGTTTTCTTTGTGTAAGATTTTATATTTTCTTTTTTGCATTTCTTCTGAAGCCTGAGGTTGTTCTGCCAGCATCCTGTACATTTGCTTGGCCTATGAAGAAGAAGATGCCATGAAGTATCTCCCACAAACACAGGGTCCTACATGCAGTGCTAGAATTCTGTTTTTCAGATCAGAGATGGCCATTAGGGCTGTTTTGATTTTGTCCAATACTGAGAATAAACACAATTGAAAATTCTGACTTTGCTTTCTGACTTATTTGAGCACATTACCATTTGACTTAATTTCATGTGAAAAATTTGCATTCGCATAAAATAATTTCAATTTAAATCAGTACTTTAACTCCTACTTAATGATAATTGAAACGTCCTATTATTTACATCAAAGTAGATATCTTATTATAATAAAACAGCTTAACATTTTTATATGAAATTGATATTGGCTAAATTACAGTAGGAAATTCCAACTGCTCTATCACATTATAATATTTCAGTATCAGTAATGAATATTGATTGAACATAACTACAGATAACTAATGGAGAACATACTAAATAGAGTTTCATATGCTAATGTTTTGTGAATTTTTATTGAAATGTAATTTAATCTGATGAAAATTTTCTGATTATCTTTGCACCATTGACTTCCACCGAAATCTCTACTTTGTTTTGAAGCTTTTCCGAAAACAAAAGGATCTGAAATCCTTTCTTTTTTCTTGCAGATGTGCAATGGTTTAGAGCAGCCCAGGAAGCAGCAGCGTTCAGACCTCAATGGCCCACTCGACAATAACAATCCCCCCGAGGTAGGTACCTGGGGCTGCCACTTGTGCTGCCTGGCTCCCCGCAGGGAGAGCAGCCCTCCCAGTGTCAGCCCTCTCCCTCTCACACACGCAGACTTTGGCTCCGTTTCTTTTCTTGAACTGACAATAGACACTGTATCTGCCTACTCTGAAAATACTTTGAACTGTACCCATGAATTTTTGCTGCCTCATTCATTTTATGTAACTGTCTATGGCATGTACTCAAGCCTAAAATTTTCTGATGACATAGAGAATAGGGAGAACACTTCAGAAGTTCTCTTTTTGGATTATTGGAGTGCAAAAGTGTCATCAAAAAAAAAAATAATGTTCTGCTTCCATTCGTCCCCCTCCCAGTGTCAGTCCTAGCTTAGTCAGCTGTGAAGAGACACAGTGAAAGACAGACCTGCTCTTGTCACTGAAGACTGGAAGAAAGGAGACATCTGAGAATGCAGAATGAGTTATGCTTGGGGCTAGACAGTGAAATGAAATTGAGACTTAAAAGCAGAAGTCTCTTATCTCAGAACCATAACATATTTAGCCTGTAGCCTATTATATTAACGAAGAGGCACATTTCTAAAGCCTTTTCCCATAATGGAGAAATCAGCCTCTTTCCTGGAAAGGGGAATGACTGCCGAGGCTGGCAAGAGACAAAGAATGGAAGGACAGTATCTGTTTATTGAGACTAGGGACAGTAGCATAAAAAGAGCACTCTTGTGGCCCCAGCTAAGATTAAGTGTAATTCTATGTACTGAGCTGTCAGGGACAGTTCTTTTTATTCACTGACCCAGAATCTTGCTTTGTAAAACATTGTTAAATGTTCCTTATTGGAATTTGGGATATCACTAATAGGCAATGTGATCTTGTTGTTATCTTGGGAATTGCTGGTTTCTATTGCTCATTACAGTGCTGACCTCCTAGGCCATTTTCATGGTCTTCCCCCTGCCTCTCTTCTTTTTTTTGCCTGGTGGGACCTTAAAATACTTTGAGACTCCAGCTACAGAGCACTCTGTAAGAGTCAGGCTGGGTTAATGACTGTGATGTAATGTGTTCAGTGTGCTAAATAGTGGCTATGTTACAGTGGTCAGCTGTTTAAATGTAAGAATTCACTTCATTGTGTGAAAGTTATTTTGTTACAGCTATACCATTTTTATTTCTCAACAGACAAAGAAAGTGTCTTCCTTCCCAAGTTTTGTTGATGGTAAGTTTGACATCATCTATAGTTAATTAGGATAAAGTGGAAGCAAATCCTTTAATATATATAAAAGATCACACTTCTAAAAACCACTCAAACCCAAGAGAATACATCTGAGAAGTTTAAGTATGGAAGTATTTTTCACCCTCCCCATGGCAATGAGAGCCTCGTGGTGATAAAAAAGGAGGAGCAGATAGAGCTCCCAGAAGGATTCGGGTGAAAATGAAGATCAGCTACAAATCTGGAAGGGGTTAAAAAGGGTGTAACAGTGGGCCCCAGCAGGAGATTTTTGAATGCATAAGAGCACTGAATTTTTTAAGGGCCCATTATTACACTGTGGGAACCTCAGTTGCCAGCACAAATGGAAAGGTCCTCCTGAACTGACCCAACAATGGTAATCCAGCCCTCTGTTCAGGACAAAAACTTTCACATGTTTCTTCAATCTCTTTTGAGTGCTATTACATATATTGAAGAAAAATAAGACAATTTATTAACACAAGAAGTTAGACAGAAATAAAATAGGATTGTACTGAAAAACATTATCATTATCTGATTCACTGACAGCTGAAGAACTTTTTATGGGGAAAATGCATGCACCTTTTCCTGCAAAGAAAATGTCTACACTATAAAGTGAGAAAAGACAGTTGGACACTTTCAAGTATCTGTTACCTTAGATCTGTCATGAACACACACAATAGAAACCTTAAAAGAATGTGAAAAACTTAATTTCTAATACCATTCTCAATTCAGGGAAAACTTAATGCAATTTGGAATAATATTAGGCTGTCCAACACATTTTTCTTTTATTCCCTGATCTCACCATCTTGACAAGCATTTTATATTTTCAGTAATTTCCTTTAAGAAGCAAAACAAATGCAAAGTTCAAAGATTGTCCCTTCAGGTTGGCATCTGAGGGACATTACATGGAACACTTGGCATGTACTGGCTAACAGGCCCTAAATAGTGGTAAATTTGAATGCATTCCTCAAGGGTGGCAGAGATAAGAAAGCAAGCTGATGCTTTGTAATAAGTATTTGCTGATTGTATAGTGGACAAGCATAAAGCAAGGCCAGCATGCACAGAACTTTAAAGCAGGTGAGACAATTCCACCCTCACAGTGCTGCAGATACAGTTACACATTTTAATTTTACTGGGATAAAAAGGTTATGTCTTTTTCTTTACACACCAGCCAGATCACTACTCTGTTGGAAAGGGGTCAGGATACTGTTGCAGTGCCCCCCCCGGGCCCCCCCAGCCGGGTCCCTGCCATGTCACTGGGTCAGGTCTACCTTAGGTTCGAGCCACCCGGGCCCTGATCTGGTTGGTTGTTTATCCCATCTCCGCCCCTGGGATCCCCTTTCCCCCTGTCTGTGATAAAACCAGCAGGACACAAAGCCTCACTCTCTTACCTCACCGGCTCTGCCCAGGTCGGGTCCTCTGTCCTCCCCAGGACAGAGGGAATAAATGACTTAACATCATAAACTAGGTTTGGGCTGTATTTCTCTTCTCAACTTCTGCTTCTGGTGGTAGCTGCCAACAAACACTGGCTTAAGTGGAGTTGCACAGTCGAGGAATATTTAGGCTGTTTGTAAATGGTTTAAGATATTCCAAGACATAAAGAGGCAAGCTCACCACAAAATTAAGCAGTGGACAAGCTAATCCACCACCAGAGGATACCCTTTACCTAATATAATACCTTTTTTTAGTTCAAGAATTTTTCTTTCTCTGATTTTTTTCTGAAGGGGCACAGTATGTGAGGATAAGCTGTCGATTAGGCTTTACTATTGCAGGTATTACACGGCATTGTCTAATACAAATAAATACATGGCTCATTAGGAGCTTATGATAGCTTACATGACTGCTCTTTGAATTCAAAGGAAGATACAGTTTCTATTATTAATTTGTATGTAGAGTCCCAAAAAGCACAGGACCTTCTGCACACAGGAAAAGATTCTGCCAGGTAACACTGCTGTTGTTCCCTGAGCTTTGACAGCAATACCACAACCATATCCTGGTTATATTCCTATTCCGTTTTAAAGCACTTTCAGTATGACTCCTTAACTTGAGTAGCTATATCTATGCTTCTAGTAATACATTATATTTTTCATATGCCGTTGTGACAATAAAAAAGGACTTATCATCTATCATACTGAATGATAACAGGCCCAAAAATATTGGAAATGTGTTTTGCAAATGTCTAAGAGCAAATGTCCTTTGCTGTTAGAATTGTTTCAGCAGTAGTACCACTACGTGCTCGTAGTAGTAATTACTTCTATATTCAGTGGTTCTGGCTATTCTGCACTCTGTCCTACCACCATAATTCTTACTCCATTACACAGTAACAAGCTTGATGAAGCAAAGAAATCAGTCAGAAAATGGAAGTTGTAGATGGACATTCTGAAAGGTGACTTATGCCCTGTGTCCACTTACTCCTTATGCAAAATCTGCTGCAGTGCCACACATCACACGGTCCCGGTGACTTCATGGAGTGTGATAGTTCAGAGGAAACTGAACTTCTGTGCTCAGAGTGCAGTCTCTAAATACTGTCTGAATCCTTGTTTACATTATTTTAGATAGGTGTGAAAATGCATTCCTATCAGATTAATGAATCCAGTTATGCTAAATTAATGAATTTTTTTGTTCAGTTTTCTTTTTTTCTTATTTTATGAATACAAGGGTTAATTTAAAAATGTTTGGACCTAGTCTGCTTAGTCTAGAAATATCTTTATACTTGTTACATTAGTAGATCAGCAGAAAACCAAGTAATCTCTATTGCCTTGATAAGTGCAGAAATTTGCAGTTATATTTTTCAGAAATAGTTATCTAATGTTTAAGTACCAATAGTCAACATAAAATTCCAGTCTTTACTCACATCAAACTAACCTTAACCTTTGAAATCCGTTCCTGCTTCCCTTCCTCATCAGTAAGCCTTTACACATGCTTGCAGTCAGGGGCATGCTTAAGTGCTCTGATGAGCTGGGACCTCAGCCAAGTCTGCATTTTTGCATTATTTAAAGCAGGCAGAGATAAGGAAGAAAACACCCAGGTGACCTAGTTTGACCCTGGCAATTTTCAGTACTATTACATCCTTCCAAGAGATGTATGTTTTACCTGACAGTTGCTTACATTGCCTTCATGATGGGAGATGTATGTTGGAAATGTTTTCTGCCCAACATGTCTTTTTTTGTTTGTTTGTTTTTTGTCTTTTTGTTCTGTATTATCTACTGCTGTAAGCATTTTCTGCATGCTGTTGACTTATACATGATGTAGCTGACTTTGTTGCTAGTATAATGATTCTGCAAAAAGCCATTTTTTAAAGCTATGAAGAGATGATGTGATGACATCCAACCAAAAAAGCCCCAGTCTTTAAGGAATCCAAATAAATAAAATTAGGATTATAAAGTTGCTGAACACCCTTAGGCTATTTCCATGCTCAAGAATATTTTCATACAAATTAGTTAAAAAAACTATTGCTGTCACCAAACAGCCAAGGCATGAGAAGAAATGGTTGTTTCCTTTGTAGCATCCATGGGTTGCACAGACCCCAAAGATACCCTGGGCATTTTGCTTGATGTAGTAATGATAGTATGAGAATTTGCACAAAGAATTGGGGTTTTACTTGTCTTCAGACACAAAACATTTCAAGAAAATGAGTCTAAATTACCTACTAAGGGAGTTTACTTAAACTGATTTAAACATGTGGGTAGGGCTATTTCAGAGTTAAAGCAATCTTGATTCAATTTAGCCTCATTTACTTAGCCTGAAGTGAATGAAAGAAAACAAAATTAAAGCTACTTTAATTTTGAGTGAGCGTGTTGATGCAGGTATCTAATGAAGTTTTGCAAACTTAACATTAAATTCACATAATTAATTAATTTCCCTCTCTGCTGCCCTTGAAACAAGATGTCAATATGATGCAATATTAGTATTTTGTTGCATGCTGCAAGAAGTACAGATGCATGAGACGAAGTTTTAGACATGAAGAGACATATGAATAACACCATCAGAAGAGGTGCCATACAAAATACACCATCCATCCACTGGAAAAATGTAATGGTACAAAGATGTAAGCAAAGAAAGGCAGCCATACAGGAACAGAGTTCCTGTGGAATTTTCATTTTCTCTGTTTTCATTTTTTCTCTTTTCATTTAGTGAATTAAGGCTGCAAGAACAAGGATTGGTTTTTAAGGTGTTGAAAGACTTGGCCTTTCTGAAGAGTTTCAGTGACTTATAAATTACTGGCTTCTCAAGGATTTCTTTGAGGGTTTTCACACTTCCAGTGGAGATTGTCAAGATATTTTTTTATGCTTTTCCAATACTTCAAAAATCTTAAATAACACAGAATTCTGTTCTGAGTTATAATGAATATCTCAGCTGTTACTGGATTTGTATAGATGTGATCTAAATAAAATGTGTTCTCTGGTATATAATTTGAGGTTTAAAACAATGGTATTTGATAGCAAACCAAGTAACTGCAATTTGTGTGAGCACTGTTAGTTAATCTCAGGTCTCTAAAGAGTACAGGACTGGTATAAATATATATCTGTGTATTTATATACCTTGAGTACTGAATTACAAAGACTGTGGGTTTTTGCTGGGAGTTGAGATTTCTGGCAGGTGGATTTGAGATCTGCAGGGATGAATAGGTGTCAGCAACACTGCTTAAAGACGAAAGTCACTTTTAATTGTGTTTATATTCTGGTGGAAGACTTGCTAAATTAGAATGGGAAAATGAAGGATAGGATAAATGTGCAAGATAAAAAGATAAATGTGCAAACTACTATTTCAGTACATTTAATCAGCATAGCATGCCATATATTTTTTCTTTCCCACATAATAATCTTCCACATTGACTTGATTATAAAAAAATTGAACACTGAACAACAACCCTTTTTTTAAAAATTAACATTCTCCTTCAGTGTCCTTTTTATCCTCACACAAGATTTTTATAGTAAAAAAAATGCATTAAAAGGTAGGTAAGTTGATCTAGATCGAAGCACATTTCTTTCATAAGACTGTTGAGGAATAAAAGATGTTCCCCACCAAGAGATTTCAGCCGAACTCTGGAACGACCGTTCTTTCCTGTCGCTCTAATCAAGTTGGATGTGAGGTTATCAGCTGAATTAAGAGGATGGTGAGCACAGTTAGAAAGGTTGTTCAAGCCTCGATATCCCTTATTCAGTTTCTCATCTTCCCCCTCCCTTGTAACTGTAAATGTCTCCTGTCAGTTCCAGGACCTTGTGAGCCTGAGGACCTCATTGATGGAATCATCTTTGCAGCCAATTACCTGGGCTCCACACAGCTGCTGTCCGAGCGCAACCCCTCCAAGAACATCAGGATGATGCAGGCCCAGGAGGCAGTGAGTCGGGTCAAGGTAGGGGACCTTTATGGGCTGTAGAATACTCTCTGATCCTTTGACAGCTGATCCCTGAATGGTGTGGGATCCACAGCCTCAAACCTCTCCTGAGGTGCACTTGGGTAACTATAGATCAGTACTGTAAGTACCATTAGTTTCTGGTGCTTGCTGTAAAAATACATACAGCAAAATATAAATTATTCCAGAGTCTATTCAAAATTCTTTGGAAGCTGTATAATAAATTCAACTATGAAAGACAAATTGCAGATTGCAATTAGAAAACATTCCAGTGGCAAAGCACAGGATATTTGTTTGACTGTGGTTTTACCCTTCTGTTATTACTTCCTTTAACTTACTAAAAATTGAGAAAATTAGTCTCAATATTATTACTTATATGATGATTTTTTAAGGACAAGAATATTCATTACTATTGTGACTGGATTTGGTGTTATTTACAGTAAACAACGTCTTTTGAATAATATACCATAGATTGCTTCATAGAGCTGTGTAAAGAAAACAGTTTTTTAGTTAAGAATCCAAGTAGGAGATATTTATTTTAGAAGTTATTGTGCCTCTGCTGTAAATAACCTCATCTGAATAAACACATGGTTAGAGGCAGATTTAATCCTAGGAGAAAAAGTACGTGCATAGTCAATGAAATATTTAATTGCTAAGAATTGCATGGTTTTGAAGTAAATCAGTTTGGAAAGGCCACTTACAAGAGACTCTCATGATTGGTGATTGATTTAACATTTAGAAAGAAATGGAATGCAGGGAAGGTCCAGTTCTTTAACTTTCCAAACCTTTCATTTTCTGTTTAGCATATTGTGATATCTCAAGCTATAGTAAGTAATTGTTGATGGCAATTAACTCCCTAAAACCTGTTTTGTATATTAATGCCAACCCTACTCTGTCAGTGGTACTTGATTACTCCAGACAGTCATGGCAGGGAGGTTGAGCTGTGTTTTGTTCAACAGTTACACAAAGATGTGTGATGAACATGGAGAGAAAACCTTGGGTTTAAGATGCATGTGCTGCCATTTTTGACTGCTGTAAATTTGGCAGCACAAGTGTTGGGGGCAGCTAATAACAGACAACACTTCGGTACTGATTCTTTTGTAATCAGTTGTCAACGTGCATAACACCATGAAATCCAATTATGCTTGAGAACTGCATAAGGTATAAAAAAATATTTCCCTCTTGCACATCCTCCTCCCACTGCTCCCAATTTTTTAATTTTCAGCAGTCTGGATTCACAGTCAAAAAGTTTCCCTGACTTCCCACACTGTCTTTTCTCTTTCCCTGTGTGTACATCTGTCTGCATTCTTTTTTTATGCTACTCCTCAGAGGATGCAAAAGGCGGCTAAAATCAAGAAAAAAGCGGTGTGTAAACTGTTTTTCTTGAATGCTAATGTTTACTTACATTTTTGTTGTCCTTGTTTTCCACGGAGTGTCATGTCTTTCATTACAGATCCTCATAAAGTTGTCATTTTGGTTTCTTCTTTGGTCTGCAGTAGAATACTGAATGGAGCAAAATGAACTCATTTTCTTCATTGTTCATTTGCTGGAGTGCCTGTCTGCTGCCCTTCTCCTGTTGAATACCTGTGATTTGTTTACTCCAGATGTACAGCCATTGTTATCTGGGAGATGGGTTTTTTTGAATGTAATGCTTATTTTGATTTTACTAACCAAAACAGTAAGATGTATGTATTTCCTGTGCTGGTGACTTACTGTATATTTATTAAATTATTGTTGACATTTAAAACCAAAATCAATTCACCACATAGTAGCTGGAACAATTCATACAGGAAACATTATACTCAGTTAAAAGCAATACTTCAGATAACAAAATACAGCTGACAAAAATATCACCAAAAGGATGGAAGCAATACAAGTAGTCTCTGCCAAAGTATGTGCTTGCTTTGTATTTTGCTGGAAGAGAATTCAAATAAAATTAATCTGAATGAATTGTAGGCATAGCTAAGCCTTTATAACTAAAAAACAGAATAGCAAATACAGGATTCTCATCATGAGCCAGTGTCTGACCTGGAGACTGGTGCTTGCCTTTAGCCCAGGCTGAGACAATCTGTGGCAGTTTTATTCTGAGGCTGCTGCCACAGGTGCTGCTCAGTACCAGCTGCAGTGGTGCCCTGTGGCCAAGCAACCTAGAGGACCACTAATGTTCCTGCTGGACTAGAGAATTACATACTTCAGTGAGAGGTAGCAGCTGCTTTGCCACCTCTTCTCCTGTTTTCTCAGGTGGACAGAGCCAGGACTCACACCTTGGAGTGTGGCATTGCACTGAAATCCCTCTTACTCTGTGACCATGCCCTCTGATGGGGTATGGAAGTGTTTCCCTAGTGAGCAGTTCTCAGAAGTTGAGGTCTAAAAGTCACCTGATGTCTGTGATATGACAGAAGCATTAGTTCAGTGCTCAGTTCTTTATTTTCTAGGAAAAAAAATTAAAAGCTATAGGAAAAAAAAAAGTCCTAAACCCCACCACAGTACTGAGCATCAGTTGCAATTTTTTTGGCGAGCTCACTGAAAGTGGCAAGGGCTAAACAGCTGATGGGGCCTAAGTCACTTCTCAGTTCTGCTTTCTTAAGTCTGGTGCCTCAAGTACTGAAGTGCATCAGTGAGAAAGTGAGGAAGAAACAGCCATACTTTTTCTCCTGTTTTGGCTACAAACAGAGAATTTTAATACTTGAGCTGTCAGTCCCACATCTTCCAAATTCCCTCTTACCCAGAAAATCAGAGTAGGCTTCACTCCATCTATGCAATAAATGTACTCTTTGCATGTCTTTAGAAACACCTTTGAATAGCCATCTCTGTAGTGGTTTAAAGTGCAGTTGCCTCACATCACATTATGCTTGAATCAGTCAGTGAATTTGTCATTCTGAAAAGAAAATTAAAAATCCCCTTGTAACAAAGCATCTGTCTTTTAGACTTCAGAGGGAGATTCCCAGGCCTTGACTGAAGTGGATCTGTTCATCTCCACACAGAGAATCAAAGTTTTAAATGCAGACACGCAGGTAAGTTGGATTTCAACTCTTTGAAAATAATGTTGAGTTAGACCATGCTCTTAACACAATTATTGGGAGACTTTATTCAACCTGGATAAATTCAGGTACTGAGTATTCAGAAAGAGCTCCTATTGTTCTAACACTTGCCACTATAGTAAGACTAACACCAGTTTTGCTTAGCTGATGTGTTGGAAGATGTCTGCATGTTGCTATAATTGAGCTATAATTCAATTTAAAAAAAAATATTCAAAAGCCTTTCAGAATGCATGCACACCACTCCCCTGGAACAGTTTCAGAACCCAGATTTACAGTCCAACAGGGAAGTCATTTGCTGCTTTGACTAAGCCATTCATATTTTGCCATTTTTAAAATTTAATCTCAATTTTTTTCCATAAATCACATCTGAGCCACTGTCCTCTTGCCTAAGGTAAATTATTAACCATTCATATAAAAGCAGCATCTGGAGACCACAACAATGATCAGCCTCATCTTCTAAGAATGCTTGTATATTTAACAAGAGGTGATCTTCATAAAAAGGAGTTTTTGAGGAATTTACAACTAAATACATATAATTTCTAGTAATCTTAGAAGATCTCTTAACTTTGATCATACTTACAGAAAGTCTTCAAATTTTCATTTTAATGAGAGGACTTGAAAAGGGCAATTTTAACAATGTTTTGTAGGAAGCAAATCATGTCAAATCAATTGTTTTCTTTTTTAGCAATATATTTGTCCATGGCACAGAAGCAGCACATATTATCTCTTGACTTAAATAAGGCTTTAATATCATATATTTTCTAGATTATATGATCTAGATACAAGAGATAGAAGCAGGCTCAGTAACTTCAGAATGGTGTTATGTCTGATATATTGCCATCTGTGTGGCAATGTAAAGAGAAACGGGGCAGAGTGAGGCTCACAAGCATGTTTCTCTAATGTAGTACTGTTCAGTATTTTCATAAACATGAGAAAATGGTAATTGAACTTGAAAACTGGTGTATCAGATTAGAGTTCAGAAATATGGCCAAATGATTAAATGAGCTGAAACTATAGGAGACACTTAACCAAAGATAAATGTAGAACTCTACATTTAGGGCTTTGGTTTTAATTGTTATATAATTTGTTTTTCTAACAGTGGAAACTATGAAGCACCTTCTTCTTCCTGAAATTTAGGAGAGCATTACTATCCTTTAATGTGAGGGTAATGGCACTATCTCCCCCAAATGGATTTTTTTTCTTTTAATATAAGCAGATGTCCTTAACATGCCACTAGAACTCCCAAGAGATGAGCCAGATGAGTGGAATAGTCCATCTAACATGGGCAGCAACATTTACATCCTGCCATCCATAAATCATCCTGAAACTGCATTTCATCCACCATAAGCAATACCACTATTGGCTGTGGCTCAGCCTTTTTTTGACCTCATGGTAAACATGCATCATCCAGAGATTATGTTATCAAAGCTGATAACTACTTTTTGCATTAGCAGAAAATAAAATGCTCATAATCATCAATGTTAAGATGACTACAGACAGTTATTGATAAATGCACAGCGACAGTTTGTAGTTGCAATGTATGGCAGTTAAGAGGTATGGTCTCTTTGCTGAGTAAGGATTAGTCTTGGTGGAAGTCACTCTTCTTACTTCTTTAAATAGTTCAACATTTCAGCTGAACACCAACCTTTTTAAAAATAAAAAGGGAAGGTCCTTTGAAGTAGTCCATAAACACTCTCAGAGGAACTGTCATCTTACTCTGCTGATACCCTGGGATTTGTAATGATGCAAAATGCAATGCTCCATGATGAATGGTGTCTAATATCTGAGCTGTTCAACCAGATGAAAATAATAGTGGAAATTGTTCTAATTCCAGGCTCTCCAGTGCTTGCCCTGGGGTTTTGGTTGTGTTTTTTATTTGTTGGTTTGGTTTTGTTTGGGGTTTTTTACAGTGTGTCTTTCAGAGAGCTGAATTATTCCCATGACTTTTGGCATTTTTGGCTTGGTAACACTTTTCACTGCTAGTGAAGTTCCTGACTGGTGTAATTACCATGGGGCTATTTCAGCTGGGGCGGCAGCTGGCAGAGACAATCTGTACTTTCATGGCTTTATCAATTACATAAACCCTATTTATGCAGTGTGCCATGTGTTTTAACCCATCTTCAGTGTTGCATAGCTCACGTGAGGCAACAGCTGAATGAAAATGTAAAATTCCCATTCAGAAAATGACACACAGCAAGGTTCAAAATGCTGAGCAGCATCAGTCATGTGTATTCCCAGGCTGGAAGAGAGGCAGCAGTGGTGATTCTGTTGCCCTCAGCAGCACTAGGAAATGGCACCCCTGCCACTTTTTAGTTGCTTACATATTTACTTGCTGAATAAGTTCAGCCCAAATCGAGTACCTGTGTAGTAGGGACGCAGTAGGAGCAGCCTTAGGTTTGCCCAGGTGCCTTGTTGATAGGAGAGGAATTTTTCCCTGTGCCATAGCTTTGTGGGGTTGCAGTGCCCCAAACCAGCAGAAGCCACAGCAGCCTCTGCCAGCTTCTTGCTCAGTCAGTGAAGAGAAGCTGGGAGTGAAGCAACTGGGAAAGTGAGGAAAGGAAAATAAAGATGTAGAGCCCACAAATGCATATGTGCAGAGCCTCTGGTGTGTGATTGGCTCCATAAAATTGCCTGACTCATTAGGCTGTCTAATTCACACTCCCACGGGACTACAGCACTTTAAAGCTTGGAGGGATGCTTAGGTTTTCTCCTTCAGCTGTTCTTTGGGTTTCAAGAGAAGCAACAAACAAGATTCTAAAAGAGTTCCATGGAAAAGAAGGGAGAATCTGAGAAAGGGCAACCTAGACAGGAGAAGAGAACAATGATTTCAGAAAAGGCTGAGAGAGGCTGAATTTCTAAGGAGAAATCTAAGGATAATAAGGATGGAATGGATGGGACTAGAAAAGGGATAAGGGAAAGAATAGGGAGGCAAATGGGCAGAGGTGGAGGGATTTATGGTAAAGTAATAAAGGAGGGGGTGAAAAAAAGATATTGGTAATGGAAGACAAGTATAATGGAATATGGATTAAGAAAGGAAAAAGTCAAAAGTAAACACATGTTTACAGTCACTAGATAGTATTTGTCTTATTCCTGATTGTAAGTGCATTAGACAGGAAAAATAAGGGAGGGGTGGGGGGAATGATTGCTTTCACCCCTACAAGAGGAAAACAAAAAAAACCCCAAACCCTTTGAGTAACCTCTGTGTGATGACATGGGCAGAAAGCCTTTCTTGGCAGGTGAGATTAACTGTCTTCATTTTCCCAGTGCATTCACTCTTGTGCACACTACATGTATGATTACACCCTTATACAATACCTGGTGCACACTGCTGAAAAGCAATTATCTCTGCAGAGCTCCCAACATCCTGCTGAGAGATGTCCATTATAAAACATTTCTCCATTCTGACAGAAGTGCTATAAATCCTCCTGAGCACCTGCAGCCCTTAGAGACATTCCCCAAACCACCTCTTAACCATCATTACTTTTCGTAGGTTAGGGATAAGCATTACATCAAGCCTGAGAAGAATCATTATAGTAATTTTATGGATAGTGATTATCTTTAGCAAGAAAAGTGGTTCTAAGAAACAATGATAATTTATAGTTTTCTTTGTCAAGTTAAATTGTACTGAAATTCTTAAAACAATTACTTTTGTTGACTTGAAGAACAATTCTTCTTCCTTAGACCTTAGAAAATTGTTCATCAAATGCTAAACTAGTGCCAAGCTGCTGCTTATATAAATTACTAAAATCGTGAACTATCTCATACCACATTTTTTTGTTCCAATTCAGACAGAATTTGGTGGATGCTTTTAGCTGTTCAGGATGAGGGACAGGGATGGTCAGGACACATCCTCAACTAGTTTAATCAGTAAAACTATTATGCTTCTGGTTGTTTCTAGTTTGAGCAATAGATAAAATCCTGGAAAAACTCCACACTGACTGGTGACCCCAGCAAGAAGCAGTTTTCAGATGTGCCCTTTCTGTTTAAGAACAGTTTATCTTTACAATGGCAAAACATGTAAAGAAATAACATAATTTTCCAACAGCATGAAAATATATACAAAACAGTAGCACAGCTCTTCATTCTTGCTTTACAGTAGCAACCATGCTGTGTTTGCTCAGGCAACACTTCCATTGAAGCCAATGTCTTGAACAGCCACTCTGCTTCCGTTGGGAGTTGGGGCCCATCTACTGCAGAGGGAATATCCAGTCTGGGCCCATAGGAAGTGCTTCTGTAGCTTTTGTCTTTCTCAAGCAGCAGGCTGTCAAGGAGAGGGGAGCTGCAGTATTGGCAGGAGAGCAGCAGGCATGGAGAACTGCTTTGTTTGTCCTTGCTTTGTGCAGGAAACAATGATGGACCACGCGCTGCGAACCATCTCCTACATTGCCGACATCGGGAACATCGTGGTGCTGATGGCGCGGCGCCGCATGCCCAGATCTGCCTCTCAGGACTGCATTGAAACCACTCCTGGTGCCCAGGAGGGAAAGAAACAGTACAAAATGATCTGCCACGTCTTTGAGTCAGAGGATGTAAGTAAATGGAATTAATTTATTTAAACAACATAGGTCATGTAGAGATCTCTGAAGTCAATGGCCATTCATGGGCAAAATTAACCTGTGGGATATCAAATTGATCATTCATCCTGGATTATCATATCCTGTAGTCCAGTGGGTTGGCACAGAATGACACATATGTGCCTCCAGACAGTTGGAATAAGGTGGAACCATTCTGGACCTCTTTCTAACTGAAGCCAAGTTCCTGAGAACATCTACTGCCTTGGCACAAGGCTGCCCTCTGCCCAGTCCTGGACTACTGACCTGCAGTTGTTCATACTCTCAAACATACTCTCTTGATCCTTTGGTGTTTAGGAACACATTCAGCTGTTTATTTTTCACTTCTCTTTTTTCATCCCTAACAAAGATGATGAATTAGAATTTTTCTATTGACTCATAGAGTTCTGTACATCTCTGCTGTACATCCTGTTTCACTGTTGTGAAAAATGCCCATGTGCCATTCCATACCTCTTGTGACAAAGGAAGATGTCCTTGCTTTACTGCTGTTGTAAATCCAGGTTTGGGTTTGTAGTGAAATAGGTACTTGTGTCTGCAGTGGCAGAGCAGGGGACTTCAACCTAAAACATTTATGGAAAAATATACCAAGCCAGTAAAACAGAAAAAGCAAAATTTGTTGTCTGTTTCTAACTTGACAGTAAGAGGCAGTACTAAACATTTCTTAATATTGTTATTATAGGAATAACTCTAGATCTAATTTCTGTCATACCAATTAAAAAATAATTGAGTTCTTTGAGTCAGACAGTCATAACTCAGAGGTTGCATATATTTTTGAGCTAAGCAATCAGTTTTCATTATTTTAAAGCAATTAAGCCTGTGAAGGAGAAATGGCATTGTCTAAAGGTTAGAGTGCTAGACTGGGGTTGTTCTGAGACTGAGTTAGCTCAGCTCTGTCACAGCTTTGCTTGGGTGACCTTTTCAAGCAACTTAATTACATTATCTCTAAGCTGTGCATAATGATGGAGACTTTCATAAACATTCACAAGACCTCAGAGACAGAGATGAAATTAAGATGTGAGAACTGGCTGTTACTGGCAGCAGTAGAATAAAGCATGACATCTGGAGATGTTGGTTTTAAGAATGTAGAATGAAGGCAAAAGCAGAGGATAAACTACAGAGAAAGCAGTGGCAATGGAGATCAGAAGGATTCAGTAAGGACTGGTGATAAAACTTTAATAATAGAATGACATGAAAATGTCTCAAGTGACTTCTGTACTACCATACTACCCAAGGCAGTGGTCACAGCACCAAGCCTGACACAGCTGAAGAAGGGTTCAGACAATGCTCTCAGGCACGGGGTGGAATTTTGGGGATGTCCTGTGCAGAGCCAGGAGTTGGACTTGATCCTGATTGGATCAGCATATTCTGTGATTCTGTACAAACCTCTTGGTATAGAGGTAAGACTTGAAAACATGCTTTGAAATATGAAGAAACAATTTGTGATTGGCTAGGCTACTTATGTCCTTGATTTTCTAAAGTAATTTTTATGTCAAGCAGATTGGTGCTTTTGTGTACTGCAGCACAAATGAAACAAGGAAACAACCTTTTAGCATCAAAGAAAACACTTGATTGTAAGAAGATTATAAGAAGATACATATTTATAATATCCAGAAAACCCCATGCATTCGAACTGCATTTAAAATGTACTGACTGTCTAAGAAGGTGTATTGCATTTCCAGAATACAGGTTTGATTAGTAATATTTTTAGGGAGTGAAAGGTGCAGTTAACTTCTCATATCATCAGCAATTACTCATATGCACTGATGACCCCACAGATGATGACCCACAAATATACAAACCTCAGCATGGCATTCTCCTGTGAGCTGCAGTAAACTCAAATAGGGAAAAAATAATTCACGTGTAGAAAAAGTGGACTACAAGTTCCTTTCACTAATCTCTCTGTGTTCCCTTGCCATCTAGAGGAATGTGCAGATAAGTGCTCCAAAATTTAAGAAAAAGAGGGGATTTTGAAAGGGTGTTCTCAACCTCAGCAAGCTTTAATCATGGCTCTAGCTGCATTCCTGAAATGATCCCTGACATTGCTAGCTGAGGTGTTAATGGGAATAGCTGTCCTAGATGTGCAGTGGATAAGCAGGGTTGTTACTGGTTTGCTGGGAATGTGGGACATGCATCATGGCAGTAACAGGGCAGCAGATGGCTGTGTTGAAGCAGTGTTTTCAGTCCTGGAAAGCCAGGGAGGAGAAGCAGCAGGTGACACCACAACCAAACCCATCAGTGCACACATGTTTGGGAAGGCCTGTGCAAGCAGAGCACCCCTTCTCTCCTCACCCCTGCAGACAGACTGTTCAGAAGCAGAGCTCGTGGCACTCTTTTCCACCAGCTCTGCTCCATGTTGGTCCGAAGCCAGGGCTCTCCAGTGTTTATTGGAACGGGTACACGAGCAGCATATGGCTGCTGGCTGCTGAAATGTACTGAGGAGAGGAGAGCAGCAGGGTATTCCAATGTGGTTTGCAATTTGATTTTGGAGGTAATGGGTTCTTTCTGTACAACAGACCTTAAAGTGACTTTATTTCCATGCTAATGCAGAAACTTTGCAGGATCTTTGAGTCTGTCTTAAAATCCAATCTCTCTCCTGTTTTCTTGTGGTTTCATTGGTAAATGTTAATCTGTCCATTCTCTGAGCTGTGTTTTGTTCTACATTCTAGGCACAGCTCATAGCTCAGTCTATTGGTCAGGCTTTCAGTGTGGCTTACCAAGAGTTTTTAAGAGCCAATGGAATTAACCCAGAGGATCTCAGTCAGAAAGAATACAGTGACATCATCAATACCCAAGAGATGTACAATGATGATCTCATACACTTCTCCAATTCAGAAAACTGCAAAGAGGTAAAGTAGTTTTGGATTTTCATTTCAGATTGATCCATTTTTTTTCAGAGAAATGTAGTTCTCAGAAATATCATTTGGCATTTATAAGGATGATGTTACAATTTCAAGATTTGTCCTTCTTCAGTCTTGTGTACTAAAACCAGCTTTATGGGTTATGAGGATTTCTTTTTTTCATCTTCAAGGTCTTTGTGTTTCCATTGATCAAAGCAGGAATAAAGTACATTTACATCTGACATAGATAAGCTCTGTGCTAATCACAGCACACACTGTACGGTGATTTTATGTTTCACCAAAGTACTGATACAGAAAGAGCTGACAGAGTTGTGGCATTCTGCAATAGATACTCTCAGCAGAAGTCAGTTGGCCATTAGCATTCCCTGTCCTTCCACATTTGAAAGAAAATAATTTTCACATTTGAAAGAAAATAAATTTCTTGAAGCAAATGTGCATTTGCTTCAAATACACCTTCTCTACTTAAACTCTTGCTCCACTTCTGTATGTGTTAGCTGTGCTGTGGTTACTGACAGTTCAGGAGAAGGCATCATTTATGTTACATCAGGGATCTTACATTACCATGCTAGGCACGAGTATAGTCAATTATTAACAATATTAATAATAATAATGTTAAAAATCATCAAGAGATCCTTGCCTGAAAAGAAGGACAGGCATTTATGACATTTATTTCATTTATGAAAAGTCTGTTTGAATATGAAAGCCAGCGAACAAAAAGCAGAGATTAACATCTTTTGTTAGGCTGCTATGGAGACAAACCTCTGGGCCTGCAAAATCCCTTCTTCTGAAAAACTCTCCCTCAACATTTGAAGATATGACTACAAAATATGTCTCTCTGGTAGTTTGATACCAGTTTAAAAGTAGTTTTGTAATTGCCAGCAATTGTTACAAATTATGATGGGATCCAGAAACAACAGTGTTATTCTTTGTTGGCTCAGCGTTAGCACAGCAAAGAAATAAATGGCTTGTCAGAGGCAACCTGAGCAGTGAGGTCAGGAATGGAGCTGAACAAAGCCTGTGTGGCAGGCACTGCACTGGCCACAAAATGTTAGAGTGTCCCCCTTTGGCTGCCAGGTCCCACAGACAGAAACTTCCTTAGCATTCATTCCCTTGGCATCCAGTTCCCCCATGTTCTACAGTTAACCATGTGTTGGTGTTTTGCTTATTAGACCTCTGTGACCTTCACCAAACAAGGGGAGGATGGCCCTGAAAACAAACAGCTTTGTGTTACACAGTTAACATTGAAGTCATGCTACTTCCTAATGGCAAAGAATAGAATTTGGTTTGTGATTTGTAGATGTTATTCAGGAACAACTGAGATGCTCATGCTCAAAATCAGATGAATCAAAGCAAAAAAAAATGTTTTTCCTTTTTAATTGCAGCTCCAGCTAGAAAAACAGAAGGGAGAAATTCTTGGGGTAGTGATTGTGGAATCTGGATGGGGATCCATTCTACCCACCGTTATCCTGGCCAACATGATGAATGGAGGCCCTGCAGCCCGTTCAGGAAAACTAAGCATTGGAGACCAAATTATGTCCATTAATGGTACCAGTTTAGTTGGTCTACCTCTTGCAACATGCCAAGGGATCATAAAGGTACCCCAAACTTACAACTCTATGCTGTAGATTGTAAGCCAACAGAGATGTAATCTTCTGACAAGTGATCCTGTAGATTTCCAGCAGATCAAATTTTTCATATCACTGCAAAAAAACCCAGTAATCTGTCATTAACAAAGAGCAGAATTAGAGATTCAGGAGTGATAATGCACAGAAATTTAGGGCTGGAGAACATAACTGTAGCTTTATTACTGGGCTATAACAAATGAGGCCAGCTCTGAAAAACTTGCCTAAATTAAGTTACTTAGCTATCTTCAAAGTTGCAGGGTTCCTCACAGCCTCCAGAATAAAATATGAGGATTAAAATCTCCTATGTATTTTTGGGCTCCATGCAGATAAAATGAATGGAGGCTGGTAGACTGCAGGACAGATTGAGCAAGTAGATAAAGATTCTGCAGACACGATGGAATCTCAGAATGCATTATCTTTAGTCACAGAGACTAAATCTGATGTCTGTGCAGATTTACCAAGAGCAGCAGAAGCAGGAGATGCTGGAAAAGGGCAAGCAGTAGTCAATTTTGGTTTTTATTGAGAGATTAATTTAAATTTCTTTATTAATTAAAGGCAAAATCTTAATGTTTTGTTGAGCCAAATATCTTGGGAAATAAATAAGAGAAATGTATCTCCAAGGTAACGACAAATTTCTGTTAACTCTCGCGGTTCTTTCTCAGATCAGCTGCTTAACACTCTTCCAATTAGGAAATCACAGATGAGGGCACAGTAAGAGTCATTTCAGAAATATTGACTTTTGGAATATCTTACAGGGACTCAAGAATCAGACACAAGTCAAACTGAACATTGTCAGCTGTCCTCCTGTTACCACTGTTCTCATAAAACGGCCAGACTTAAAATACCAGCTGGGCTTCAGTGTACAGAATGGAATTGTAAGTTCCTGTGTTTGTTGATTGTTTTGGGCTTTTTCCCTTTACTTTTTGTTTTTTCTTTTTCAAAAAACATATGGAAGTATTGAAAGAATCTTGCATGACCTCACTTTTTCTACTGTTTATTAAAACCTTATAGTCTCTGAAAAATGCAAAGGAATGACACTGGGAGAAATTCTTGAGGGATTTTCCTACATAATACAGCAACAAGATTTATAGCCCAGAATATTTGGTTCAATAGCCTGATCAGCTAATTCATGTAAAGCTGTCATTAGTGCCAGAGTTGCAAGGAAAAGCTACGCTGAAAAAGATTTTTACAATTACACCACTTTAATCTTGGATCTGATTCTCTTTTTAAAATTTCATGACACACTCACTAAGACTTTTAATTTTTCTTCTGCTGTGCATAATTTATGTGGATCACATGACAGTAGGCAAGGGAATATAATTGTGAACTCCTATTATTAAAACGAAACTCTTATAAAAACTAAGCCTCTCAGTACAAAGAAATTGTATAGGTTTTGGCCCAGGTACTCCTTCTCTGGTGCTGCAGCTTCCCTGTAGTAACAGCAGCAAAGAGAAGAACACTTACCCTAGGCAGCTCAGGGTCCTCCTCTTGCAGTTCTTCCTTCCCAAGCCGTTCTCTGACACCTTTCCAAAGCAAACTCCCACACAACTAGCTCAGGTAGCCACTGGCCTTTCTGGGGGCTGACACTAGCATTAGAGACTGGCTGTAGTGCAGGACCATCACAATTTCCTCTTCCTCCAGTCTAGGAAAAAAAATAATCAGGCTGCTCAGACAGAAAACCACATCACAAAGGACTGTGGGTTCTGTCCCCTGTTCTGTGAAATGCATCGATTGAAGTTGCCCGATTTCTGTTTGCCACCCTTGAAGCAGTAGCAGGTAACTGTGTATGATGTGGTTCATGGGTCTTCCTGCACTTCAGCACACAGATGGCTCAGGAGTGGCTGTTCAGCTCTCCTGGCCATCTCTCAGTTACTACTCAACCAAAGTTTAAAATGTCCCTACCTAAGATGACACATGGTGTAAAGGACACTGCTGCACACCCCGGTCCAGCTGGATGCACTCCAAAATGATGCCTATCCCATCATCTGGTTTTACCTGATCTCACAGAGGGCACCCTGTTTGAGGCACTGATCTCTTTCCTAATTACTCGCCTTTATAAATCTCTGATGTTCTACTGGTGCTATGATCAAAAGAAGGGAATACATTTAAGGACCTATAAGCATCACTAGGGTGTGATTGTCAAGTCTCCAGGAGCCCATTCATAGCTTTGGTGGGGGTGGGATCAGGGCTGGGGAAAACAATCAGGCCAAGGTGCATTAGGAGCATCACATGGACAGGGTGTTTGTGTGACAATCTATTTGTCTTGTCCCAGCTAATCATCTAATACAAGACTGGAGCCTCAGTTTAGTAAATTCTGCAGGCTCTGGTTGTTTCTGTCACAGTGTGCTCCCTCCATCTACTGGCCGTTTGTCACCACACTGGCGGATCATCACTCCTTCCAGTTAAATGAGCAACATTCAGATGACATCAAATATAAAGTTTGCCGAATTCAGCATAAAAATCCTTTTCATATAGGAAAAAAAAGCCTTACAATGCATTTCATTTATGAAAAGTCTGTTTGAATATGAAAGCCAGTGAACAAAAAGCAGAGATTAACATCTTTTGTTAGGCTGCTATGGAGACAAACCTCTGGGCCTGTAAAATCCCTTCTTCTGAAAAACTCTCCCTCAACATTTGAAGATATGACTGCAAAATATGTTTCTCTGGTAGTTTGATACTGCACTCTTTAAAAGTAGTTTTGTAATTGCCAGCAATTTTTACAAATTATGATAACAATACTGTTATTCTTTGTTGGCTCAGCACTAGCACAGCAAAGAAATAAATGGCTTGTCAAGAGAGATATAATTAAATATCTCTTTCTGGTAGGCCATTACCTCATTATCTGTGCAGCTGGGACTTATTTCTGTGCATTCTGATAGCAGCTTTGCAGTGGTTCCTTTTCACCCTGCATATCTCATCTGTGCAGGATGTACAGCCATTACAGTAGAGAATAGCCCATAAACAACCTGGCCACACAGCAGCACAGTCTGAGCTGGGGTTTGCCTGCACAGGGTATCAGGCACGTGCAGACACTGCACTGCTGCAGGTGAAAAAAAGGGATGCTGTGCATATGTAACAAGTATGAATGTTGTGTGATAGGGAGGTGAGCATTAGGTGACCTATCAGCCACCTTCTGAAAGTCATTGTGCTACAGCTGTTTTAAAATGTTCTTTAAATACAAGTGGTCCTTATGTATCACATTATTATTTTCTAGATTATGAAAAAAATCTATGTATTACCGGTTGTATTTTTACTGCTGATAAAGCACCACTTCTCAGTCTAGATCTCAAATGCTTTCTCTGAGAAGTCTATCTGCTCTGTCCCTAGCCTAGCACAAGCTATCTAAAAATACAGTAAAGCTTTACAGAACATTTTATTCTTTCTTCCCTGCCTTAGTCATTTAAACTGGAAAAAAAATTTACAGGGTTTCAATAGCATAATATAAGAGTAAAATGAGCAGAAATCTGTTTTAATAGGTTATGATTAAGGCATTTACACAGAATAAACAGTTTGTCTGGCACTATTTTATCCTTAATGCTTTGCTACTCGATGGACAGTTGCAATAAAACTGATTGTGACACTACTGAAGTTTCCCATCTGATGTGCTGCAGCATGTCTGAGACATTGCAAACCTGTCACAGCTGAGTGGATTGAAGCAGTGTGGTTTACACCTTTTATTTATTTTTTTCCCTTCACTTTACAGAGTCAATAGAATACAGACTCTTGCTTACAAGAAGCGGATCTGTCTTGCTTTATCTAATAATATTACAGCTGTTGCCATGTTCAACAAATACAACAGATTAAAGAGTCCTAGGGGAATAAAATCATGTTTATTTAGAGGTACTGCTCAGCTTAAACTCACCAGCCTCACCTGCCATAGCTCAACTGGCTGGAGACAAAACTCTTAAGGCTGCTTTGAGGCAGCCCTTGCAAATACAGTAGCCATGAAATGAGTGCTCTAAGTGCAGAATATTTTCTTCTCTGGGTGCTCTGCCTTACCGGGGTCTGGGAGCTGGGCAGAGCCACTTATCCTCTGTGTCTGCTTCTCTTTTTACCTCATTAAAACACTTAATGCTCACAAAAAGGAAGCTGCCAGCCTTCCCTGGAGAGAGATTCCTGAATGAAAGGACCACTTTCTGTGTCTGGGGCTGTTAGAAAGAAGAAACTCACTGATGGTATTAGAAGTGCTAAAAGTGCTTTGAGAGCCAAACAATGAAAGGATATGCAAGCCATTATCTTTTCCTTTATGCTGGTGGGTGAGGGGATCACATTTCCATTTGCTTCAAAAGCTTTTACTTCAGCTGGCTGTACTGCCTATTTTCCCTTTACACCATCAAAAATATATTTACAGGGTTTCTTTTGGTACATGCTGCTTTTTGTCCTTTCTGACTGCTGTTCCCCAACACCCAGGAGCAAACTTATTCTAACAGTGAGTTGAATTGAGAAACTTTCTGTAAAAGAGAAGATCCGTGTAGTACAACTTATCTTGTCAGCTGTATAATTAGAAGGTAGACTACCTGCAAAACAATATATTGTACGTGACTGAAAATCAAAACAATTCTGTGAAGTGACAGTGCCTCTTTCCATTGAAGCCCATCAAAAATACTTTTAAGGACCACAGTAGGTAGTGCTCAGCTACTGGGGAGAGCATGGTAGAAGATAAATCTCACTGCAGGAGGAGTGCGTTGGTTTGGGTTCTTTTTCTGAAGGCTGAGAATAGCCTTTTACAAACAAAGAATAACTATATATTCTCACTCCTCATATCAAACAGTCTGAACCTCCAGTGAGAACGGATTTCTTTTTTTTTATAGCAATATTATTTGTGGAGAGGAGTTTAAAGGCAGCTGCTAGTGCTATACAGGAAAAGATTCCAGGAAACCACAGACAATGTTTTACTTTCAATGCATTTCAGACTGGCCATCTCCCCACATACTGTGCTTCTGAATTAGATAACAAACTCACTGGGACTCAAGCCACAGCTTATCATACTTGTATTTAGCTCTGAGCAAATGAACAGATCACAGCAAATAATGATTCCTGGCGTATCATTCTAACCATTGCAGTAACTGCAGAAACAGTCATTATCCTATGCTCCAGCACTCATTTCTTTTCCTCCAAGAACAAGTTTTTCTGATAAACAAAAGGTAAATCCCAGTACTGCTAAACTCTGCTTGGTTCTATCTGCCTTATGTGATGCATGGACTTAGTCTTTTGAAATAATTTACCAGCAATTTCTATCTAATGCACAGCTGTCTAATCTGCCAGGGAGGATCCTGCTGCAGCACAGATACTGTTGCTAAGGAGGAAACATTTTTTTTAAATTCCCCACACTGGACTGAGATTTCTCTTGCTGCCTGGAACTCTATGCATGTTGCAATCTCAGAATACTTTAGGTAGCGGTGTCTGCTGGAACTGTGTCTGCTAAATGTAGTTCTTCTTGTAGAATTACTACCCTATTGTAGGGGTAATAATATTCAAAACTTGTGCCTAGTTCTTTACTGGAAACTCAGTGGCCAGTTAAAGAGTGGCCTAAGGTGCCTTCCTCATCCTGAGCTCGCTGTGGCCAGCAGCACTGACCCACGTGAGGAAAGCTGTGACCCTAGAGAGCAGAGCCCACTTCCCTTCTGCAAGGGTACAGGAAAGAAGTTGTGTTCCAACAGTAGCTAAAACTCTCTTTCCCCATCTCCCCTTTTGTGTGGTGGCTGCTAGTGTGTCACTGTGATAGATATTTTTATGTTCCCAGTTGGAGATTGAAAATGAAAACTGTAATAGGCAGAAATCTCAGAAAAAAAACCCTAACAAACCGCTAAACCACTATTTAAAAACTCATTAATACTTTCAACAAGCATCTTCTTGAGTCCTTACAGTATCACCACTCATAATTACACATAAAATCCCAGTAAGTGCTACATGATGATATTTCTAAACCTCACTAAACTTTGGTTTCTCTTGGCAGATTTGCAGCTTGATGCGAGGTGGAATAGCAGAGAGGGGAGGGGTAAGAGTCGGGCATCGGATTATCGAGATCAACGGGCAGAGCGTCGTGGCTACTGCTCATGAGAAGATAGTACAAGCATTGTCTAATTCAGTGGGAGAGGTAAGGAAACAGTCTTTATCAAGGAAGTAAAATAGTTGGAAAAATGTATGTTTCAGTTGAAAAGAGTGTCAACACAGCATTAAACCCACTACTTCAGTAAGCTTCAGAGTTTGGCATTAATAAGAAGCAATTAACAGAATTTTTTTAATAATTAATGATGCACATTCACTGCATTTTCACATTCATTTGCAAGAGTTCCTGGCATAATTCTGCACCTTCAACCTACTGTCTGAATTAAACCAGGTGATTAAAGGAAGAAATCACTCAGGCATGTTGACTGGGAAAAAGTCTCTTAGCTTATCACCACAGCATCTACCATAGAAATGAATTACTGTTCAAAGGTCCTAGAGATGCAATTGATATACATTTTAATAATTTAATTTCCAACTTACCTTGGGAATAAGTTAAGACACCTCTCTCCAGTACTTCTAGAGAAATCAGCAATGAATAAGCAAGATCCTCCAGTTTTTCAAAATCCTTCCTTAATTTAATGGTAGTCTAATACAGAACCCTGGGCAGATCTCCCACTAGTTCCTTTGACAAAAATCAAAGACAGCTGGTTTCCTTCTGGAAAATGATACTTGAAAAATTATAATAGAGTATGTGCACTTTGTCAGGAGCAAAGCTGTAGATTCCAATAGCCCCTCCTGCCTTTAGGGTCCCTCTTTGCTATGTAACTTCTCACATTACACAGGAACACAGCATGAAACTTGTCTTTACAGCATGAAGAGAAGATACCAAGGCAGCTGGTGAGGGTCTGTTAGTTAAGTTTCCCTTCCTTCCTCTTGTTGTCCAATATGTCCTTAGAGCTGTAAGGACAGTGATGGTGGAACCCTGATTACCTGAGCCCTGGACCCTGTAACACCCCTCTAGCACTGGGGACTGGAGGCCCAGTCCTTGAGGAAGGAATTTAAGTACAGTAGCCACAAGAGAAACTATTCCACCAAACTCCTGATTGGTATTTAAATATCAGGTGATACAGTCCAAGTTTTGTGTTCAGAGGATCATACTGTAATTAGGTGAAAATACATATGAAATTATATTCCCACAGGGAAGGGAGATAGAATACAAATCTAAGTTCAGTTAATACCAGAACAGCAGAATGAATTTGCTGAGAGGTTTGTGCTACTTCTTATTTAATGTATGTAAATTTTACTGTAATTGAAGTAGGGTGTAAAACAGCAAGTGTTTAAGTGGCTTTTAAAACTATATGATGTCACATGTTGTAATTGTCATTAATAAATAATTAAAAAACAAAACAAAACCAAACAAAAAACCCCAACCAACATGAAAAAAAGCAAAGACAGCAAACCAACATCTTAAAACTAAAGAACTTTGAACTAGAAACAGGACAAAAAAATGCACTTTGACCACAGGGAGAGAGAGATGGGGCCTTATGGAGTATTTTAAACTAGTGCCAGCTCTATTAATTTCTGTGTAATCAATTGACAGATTCACATGAAGACTATGCCAGCTGCCATGTTCAGGCTTCTAACAGGCCAAGAGACTCCCCTCTACATCTAACATCTTCCATCCAAGCTGAAACTGTCATAGCTGAAAAGAATTTTGTATTTTGTACGAATGAAAGGCTTGGAAGCTGACCTGAGGACTCCAGAACAAGGAACAGACAGGTGTCTCTGCCTTTTCTCTCCTTCCTTTATATTTCTTTGACAAAAAGTGTTGAGAAGGATGGTCAAGGACAATAATCACTGACAAAAATCTTTGTAAACATTTAAGTATTTTGAACATCTTCTAAACTCTTTTCTCATAGAACTTAAAGCATATTTATTTGTAACCTTTATGTGGAGTGATGTATGTCTGTCTTGTTTGATAACACAGTGAATGTGAATATTTGATGAATGAGACTGCAGGAAATGGCAAAGAGAAGCAATTAGAGAAAGTTCTGGCTGCCTCAAGTTAAAAAAAAATCCCAGTCCCATAAAGTGGTCCAATACTGATGACTTTGCATAATTTTAAAACTGGTGCTGAATCGATGGTATTTCAGTGGAAAGGAATGTGTGCAGTTCAAACTTTTAGATTCTACTGTAAAGAAAACCACTGTAGTACTTGATATTGTTATGACAAGTGTAACCTGTTTGGCAAGGTGTGAACATAAACATGTAACAAGTGTTTCATATGCTAAATAAAGAATAATTGCCACAAGATTAAAATCAAAATATTTATTTAGATACATATTTATTTTTAATGCTTGTGATTTTTATGATTTAACAGAGTTATTTCATGAATAACTTATTGCACAGGTTGTGTGATGTATGTATTGGGCTGGGGTTTTTTTTCTTTAATTTTTGCATATTACCTTTTTGTTCATATTAGCTCAAAATGGGAAAGCCATGCTTACCTGTTTCTGTCTTTTATAAAGCATTCTTATTCCTAAGGCAATGTGTTCTGAATGTAAATTGTTTTGACAAATATCCTAGCACCATCAGCAGTATTAGAGTGCGTGTAGATAAAAAGCCTAGTAGTAAAGTTGTATTCCTTATGAGATAAATGTTAACTGGTGTATCTTTGTCTAATTTTTTTCTTTTGGCCAAGGCCTTGAAGAAAATACACTGTGACTGAAGAAGCCTTACCATGCAGTAACTAAAGAGCTTTAGATGACTGTACTTCAAGGAGTAGTGTGTTGCATGCAACTGACCTTAGGAAAGAATTAACCTATCACTAATAAATCTGAAATAAGAAAAAAAGCTTGCTTATTTTGTTTGTTGTGTAACTTTACATAAAAAATTCCAAGTAGAAAAATCATTTAATTCTTCATCTAAGTGCAGTTGCAAAGGTCACAGATTATTATTTTAAAAGGAAATATTCTCTTGAATTAGGAATTTGTGTTTCATTATAATCTTGAGAGTAGAAGCTTTCAATTAGCATACCTTGTTGCCACTGGATGTCACTGTAACTTCACACCAATAAGAAGCATGCTATAATTAAAATACATTAAAATGGATGATTCTGTAAAACTTAAACTACCCATCTTCAGCTACATTCCTTTGTGACATCCTTCACAGGATGTCTGCCCAGCTCAGAGTGACACAAATGAAACCAATATATGATTAAACCTCAAATGGAAACGAAGGCTACTGACAAGCACTGCTGCAAAAAAATTAAAACCCCAAAACATCAACCTGTGGCAGGTTCTTCATGAGAACCTTCTGTTTAAGGCCTTTCCAATTTCCTCTGAGAGAGCCAGGATGAAGCTTGCACTGGAAGATGTTGCTGGCAGACCTGTGTTTATGCTGGTAATGAAATCAGTGTCAATATTTACTTTTTGATTTTTTTTTAAGATCAATGTTAAATAAATCATAAACACAGCAGAACCACAATAACATGTTTTAGTAATAAAACTGTCAAAACTATGAATTGGAGTAACAAGTTTTTTTGAAAACATTCAAGGTTCTGCTAGATAAAAATTCCTCTAACTTTCTATGAGTTGGTGTTGGTAAAAATTTTGTGAAAGATGCTTTTTGGAAATGTAGATTTTCAGTCATGTTCCCCAATGCATCTTTTGGTCACACACTGCAGAGGACTTTAACATCAGTTCTTGGTAGCTCACACCAGTGCAGGAATGAACTCACGAGCATCCTGAACAAAGCAGGAATGAACCACACTGCAGGCAGCAGTGGAGTTTGAGAGGGCAGCACTGGGAGGGGGGGTGGTTTTAACTGGACAGATCAGTGAGTCTGGAATAAAAGACACTAGAGGAAGGGATTAGAAGCAGCACTGTATGTGTGTATAAATCACCCTTATATTTGTATCCAAATCATTTGTTGAAAAGGCAAAGTCCAGAAATACTTTTTATTAAAACACTGATGATAGTTAAAACACTTTGAGGTACATTAAATAAATACAACTTTTAAGTTGTACAGCCAGTCTCTGGTGGGTTTGCAATGGTTTTCAAGAAATGCTGGGCAGCATCAGTAGCATTTCTGTAAGTACAGTGACATAAATGCATTTCTGGTTGGGAAAACACTTCTTATGACTTAACTAATAAATCGATGAAAATTTTGCAAAAATCAAGGCTGAAATTTACATTCAGAAAAACAGGTGTTCTCATCCTGCTGTGGGGAAAAAAGTGGAATTCCAACGGAAGACACTTTTTCCTTTTAAAGTCATCCACTACTTGTATTTGTCCCAGTGCTGGTTTCTTCCATAACTGTCTCTGCTGAATGACATACCTGTGCATACTCTCAAAGGATGGTCTCCCGGCACACTCCGATTAAACTGCGCGGCCTCTCCCGCTCCACAGCGCGGCCAAGCCGGGGCCGCTGCTCGAGGGCAGCGGGGGAGCTCAGAGCACCACAGCTCTGCAGGTGCAGCTCGTCCTGGGGCCGCTTTCTGCAGCTGGTCACATTCTGCTGGGAACTCGTCATCACCTGGGAAAAAAGGCAAGAGTGGGGAAGGAAAAAATGGGGAAAACAGGCTAAGAAAAGTTCCCATTTAAAAGGTTCAGTCTCTGAATAGTATTTCATTTAAGCTGTTTAACACTGGAACTCTTCCAAAGGAGGTGCAACCCTCCAAACCCCCTTCTGCTTCTGTCCTTCCAGCTGCTCAGGGCTCAGGACCAGGCACCTGCTGGAAAGCATAGCCAGGCTTTCTGTCTGAACTACAGTGTAAAATGCATTGCTGCCCAATAAATATAAATTATTTCTTATAAAGCCACGTTACTATAAAAGAACTTCTGTAGGAATTGTCTGAAGAACTTAAACTGTAAAAATATTTTAATAAGGTATTTGTCTGTGGACACTGGACACATCTTTAGAACATCAGTGGCCTACCTGGTCAATGATATTGGCACTGAAGATGGCTTCTTCCATGTGTCTCTCATCAGACTTAATGACTGACCGTATGCTGTTCACTACGTGACGTACTTCTGGAGGGAGATTACAGTTTGAATGTTCCAAAAATTTTGCCACTAAAATTTTAGTGTCTTTATAGGCCTCAAGGTCCACTAAGGAGTGTGGCCGCTCTTTTGAGACTGTGTGAAAAGCCTTTGGCTTTAGGTGCAGATCAATTTTCCTTGTATCCCTCTGCATTCCAATTGGTAGGAAACTGCTCAAAGAATGCTGGCAAGCAGAGGCAGCCGCATGAGAACCAGAAACAGGAACTAAAAAAGCAGGGGGAAGAACATCTTTAAAGTAATAGTTTAATAAAAGAAAAAGAGAAAAGGAATAAAAAGGCAAAACAAATATTGTCACGAAGTGTTACTTTGTCATAAAATGTCTGTTTTGTTTGGTGAACAGCAAAAACATGGAGTCAAGGGAACACTACAGAATGGGTCATTTTAACCAGCATCAGGAGTAAGGCTTTCCCATGACCAAGGAGGACTGCCTTGAGAATGAGTGGGTAATTAAAGTACTTCACAAAGCAGACATTTTTGTTACCTCCACCTTCAAGGACTTCAGCTGACATTAATGAAAACCCATCACCAACTCTGTATTACATGTAACTTGTAAAGTTTTAGGCCCAGCCCCTCCCCCCATATTTAAGACTGAACTTCTGCCTATTTCTAGGCCTTGGAAATTATATGCAAAAGAGATTAGCAAGAAACACAGAGAAAGCAAAAATGCTGATCTAAACTGGAGGACCTAATTCACAGCATTTATTTTCATGCAAGGCAGATTCCATCAGCATTGTATACCATACATGTATGCTGTTAACTGAATTTTCTGCCCCAGATTTTTTAAAGCTCATTTCTCTATCAGAAGCTTTTCATTATTTTTAAAAGAAAAGAAGGAAACCCATGTCCTGCTTTAGAAAACCAGTTCTCACCTGTTTCTTCTGTAGCTGGAGATAATCCTGCATCTTGGCACTGGCTGCACACAGGAGTCCAGGCACAATTATCACCTTTAACCAAAGGCAGACAGAAAGAGCAAAGTCAACCCTCTGCTGTCCTCTGCCCAAAGCAAGGAAAAATACACTGGAACCTTTTATTATCTCCTTTACAGAATGAAACTACTCAGAAGAAATATTGTTTTCAAGATGTCCATTCATAAAGAGAAACTACTACACCCAGAAACATCCTATGAGTTGTTACACAGATTCAAATAGGAAGACAGAGCTCCTGTTTTATGATTTCCTCTGTAATCCTAAATATTTCAGGTCTATAGGGAAGCTTCCTATAGAGGCAGACTTCAGACCTTCCTGGGTGGACAGAGTTTATATTGGAAAATGGGAAAACCAAGAAAGATTAATCCCTCTTGTTTCTACAAAACCAGCATTTTATTCAATACTTCTACCTCCTTTCTTTAATATATTCTCATTATTTTCAGTACAAATGTAATATATGACTGTTTAGATTAATGAGTAGGTGAGCACAGTGGTACCTGGTGAGCCAATCAATAACAAGTGGTTATGAAGCATCTACAAACAGCTTTGGACACAGTTGCCATCTAATGACAGTTTCTGGGATTCCAGCACAAGGATCAATGATGATGATATCACACTGTACAGTAACTACTACTGCAGTCTTTTTCATTTGTGACAAGATGGAATAAACCTTCACATTTGGTTGTTTGCATTCATTTCCAAGACTGAAAACGGTTTTGAACTTCTAGGTAGCTTAGGAGAGATTTTCTTCCATAACTCCAGGGACAGTTTATAATGAAAAGCTGGCATAATCCTCTCTGGTAGAGTGAATAATTAAAGGAAGGAAACAAATGTAAGATGCTACAAACATAGAAAATGTGCAAGAAATTAAGAGAGACAGCTTCTACTCTGTCTTTAATTTGCTCTATTATGCTTAAGTACTGCAGCACATGAATCATGGCATGGTTATTAAGAGGAGACACTTCAGAGGTTCTGTCTTCCCATCCATTAATAAACTGTTTAATGTACTTGCAGCAAGTCAAAGCTACACCATTGGACATGACCCTGAATTATCTGGAACACAAACACTACAATAATCACTCAGGCACTTAACTGATATAGCCACATCTTCTATCATAGCTGACTATAAATTAAGTTTATTGAAATAAACATCTGTGCTGGGAGTTGATTTTGTCCGCCTTTGCCATGATAAACTTTACAGGGAAAAGACAGGAAAAACATGCAAACTATTAACTTTTAAGTAATTTTTTTAGGAGGGAACTATGTCTGACAGCAGTATGTGAACCCACCGTTTTTATGTTGTTCAGACAGTACACAGTGACTATAAAGGCACCTGATAAACTGAAACTTCATTTATAATTTCTCCACGAGGAATGACATGTATTTCAAAACAAATAAGTTCACTTTCAGCCTTAAAGGTTTAATGGAAGAATTATTTGACTATACCATATAGACCCCATCAGGTCAAGATGTGCTTGAAGCAAATGAATTGCGTTTTATTGGCCTAAAACACTGTTAATTTTTCAGATCTCACATTGCTGTTGTGTCACTGTCCTGTTGTACATATGGAACATCCCCATGTCAAATAATTTATGTTCCAAACTATGGGCAGTGCAATCACATTCAAAACCCATTTCACAAAAAACTACACAGCAAATGTCAAGGCTGTGCTTCTAAATCTCTTCACATTGGCTTGTACAGGGAGGTGAGTCAGAAGGTTAATTACTAATTTTTTCTTAAAGTTGAAAGACAGTGTCTTAAGACAAAACCAAGTCCCAGCTACAATCTGACCACTGTATTTTTCCTTTTGTGAACATGGCTAAAGCTCCTGCAGTCTCAGTTCCTCAAAACCCACAGTTATTAGTATTAACAATATGTAGTTACAGCTCTGTCTTTCATATAGCCAAGTCCATTTGACCAGTTCTTTTCCTCCAGAACAATTTTTAAATTGTAGGTGTATGTTACTGAAAAAAACCCAAAGGATTTTTCTTGTGAGTTGGTTGAGGGAGCTCAGTTGGTTCCCTTTATCTTTGCCTATTATTCAACTCTGTAGATATATTTGAAAATTCTGCAGTGAATATCAACAGCCAGTCATGAAAAATCCAGTTCAAATGCCCTTTTAATGTTACAAAGACTGTAAAGAACTTCAGCTGTTTGTCACAGCTTAGGAAAAAGATGCTTCAGGGCTGCTAAAACAGCCAGAACGTGCTGCTAGAATTGGGCTGCTTCTAACCCACATATGATTTTCAAACCAGGTTCAACAAAAAAGTAGAGGAAGGGCATGCAATGTAAATCTCCACAGAGTAAAATTCTGCAAACTAGTTTGCCAAACATATGCATCAAGAAATTCATCTAGGCTCAGCTAGAGACTCAACACAATCCTTCCCTTAAGGATTTCATTACGAGGTGTCTTCTGTGGGCAGCAAAAAATGGCAAAGTAGGTCAGCACCCAGCCCCTCCAACTCACTGCTCTTGCTCCCCCCTCCCCTGCTGTCTATCAGTGTCTCTAGAACCTTCTCTGCCTCTTTACTCCATCTTTGCTAAGCCCAGTTACGTGTCAGTAATACCCAACTCGTGTCCACAACACCACTTTTCCAGAAGAGATGATGAATGTACTTGGGACACGTTACAAAAGAAGGCTCCACCAGGGGTCCAGAGCCAGCTGGAACATGTGGATATGGGTGCCCATAGCAAACACTGCTCAGGGAGCACATGGAGCACAGTCCTGGAAAGTGGCAGAGCCTGATCCAGAAGAGAAAGGGTTGTTCTTGTCTTTCACACAGCAGAAAGGATTCAGAAATTCCTACTTACTCTCTGCATCACAGCTTCATAGCAGGTATGTTCTAGCAGAGTAAATGTCATAAAATAAATGCAGACTTCTAGATTAAAGATTCACTTTTCCTGGCCCAGATGCTACATTTCTAAAGGTAAAAGACATTCAATTACTGAGCTAAGTATGAAGTCTCTGAAATTTATAAAGATGCAAAAAGTGTAATAGAACCAAAACATCATCCTAAATGAAACCAGCTATTTCAATATTTTGTCTCTTTTTGCTCTGAGCTAGTCACATGATTCTTCCTCTAGATCCCTTTGAAAGCCCAGTGAACTTATCTTGTAGCAGCACAATCCACAACATCTTAAAAAGCTTTTAATCTTTACTTTCAAGCCACTTCTCCAGGTGGCACTTCTCTAGCCACTTCTGAACCTCTCTGAACAGCTTAGATCCTTTTGTAAAACCTCCCTTTTCAAATGATTTAGACAGTTCTACATTCCTGCTCTTATTCCCTACTAAGCCAACCCTTTTTTTTTCACTAATAAGAAGATTTTTATGAAGATACACTGTTGATCTCCTCTTGTCTTCCCTACTTTTCTAAAAGGAGATTCAAGGCAGAAGACACTTATCCACAGCAGCCAAAAGCTTTCCTTTTCATTTATCATCTTGTCATGTGCCTCACACTCATTTCTTTGTCCTTCAAACCTTTTCACCATACACCCCAAGTTGCCACTAGTTACAGTGACTGCCTCTGTCATGCCCCAATACTGTCAATGTCAGTGTCACCTTGAGGAAACACAACCTGCTGTATGACAAGCATGACAGCTCCAGTAATAGCTTCCTAAATAAACCCCAGCTACCATTGCACTTCTTAGTTTAGCCTCTCAGTAGAACAGTAATAGAGAGGTGGAAACAATTACTCAACACATGGTTCTCTGAGCAGTGCAGAAAAAATAGTAAAATACAGAAAAGCCAAAATTAATTTCACTCTGTCAATTTTCCCATTTCCATTCTTAAAAAATTTCGAATTTAGAAAATAGTCATGGAGCTAAAGCTTTCACACCTAAGACAACCCTCTTTGGAACATTGCATATAATTTCCAGCAGCACCAATTGCTGCATAAATCAATACTACTAATTTGCTCCACATTTGCTGCCCGGTGGTCCCACTCCTACCTTCAGTGGCAGACGAACAGGACACGGGGGCACTGCTGGATCGGACGATGTTTGAGGCTGGGGGTTTTGCAATGTGCTGCTGCTGGACAGCAGCCTCGTGGCCACTTGCACACAATGAAGTATTTGCAGGCCCAAAACAGGGAGAGGTCTGGAAAGGGGCAGGAGGCTGGCTAAAGTCCACACAGCAGGTTTTCTTTTGCTTCAAAGGTGGTGTGGCACTGCTCTCTTGAGCAGAACTCTGCAGTTCACTTTCTGAGGGGCTGTAATTCCCTGAGGAACAGTCCAAGGACCTCCCACGGGTACAGTTCCTTTCCTGTCCTTGAGACCTGTCTGTAGAGGCTGGGCTGTGGGAAGTGTCACCCTCATCAGGAAAGCCCTCTGAGCGAGTTCTGTGAAACCTGCAGTCCAGGGCACTGCAGCTCTGGTCTGCAGCCCCCTTGGGGGTTATGCAGTAGGGAGAAAGATCCGCAGAGTGGAGAGATCCTTGAACTTCCAGCGAACAAAGATCTTCAGAGGAGTAGCTATGGTCTGGTATACCAACAGCCCCAGAGACCAGCAAAGAGGTGCTCTCAACAGAAACTGCAAAACAAGAATTTCAGAGAAAAATAAAACTCCCTCCCCAATCCTCTCCCTCCCCATCAGTTAATCAGCTCTGGATACTGATTTAAATTTAGTAATCTGCACATGTATCAATAAGTACTCAATTCTCATATGAAGAATGCCAAAGCAAAAAACACAGAAGTCATTTACTTCTTCCTGGTGTCCTTCAGTAAAGACATTTTTGTGCTGTTCTTGATACTGACTTTTCAACTTTAAATAAACAGGCCCTGTACTGCTACTCATCTACTTGCATTCCCAACATCTGCGCATCAAACAGCAGGCTTCCCATTCAGGCTCCTGGAAGCCAAAGAGGAAACTACTCTTGGAGAAGGAGTGTGGGGACTATCAGGAAGTCACCCATGGTTGCTGACAATGAGAAATGAGCTGCAAGGAATGTGCAGGACTCTTCAAAGAGAAATGACAGTCACCAGATCCACCCTCAAAGGGCTTAACTAGAGCGTGTTTTGTCTAGCAAAACTCTCCTCTGCATTTCCAGCCACAGGATCTGACTGTGAAAAGGTTGTTCTTGCCATGAATAGCCTGAATGAAAAGGCTCCTTTCTCCGTTAGGAAGGGCAGAAGGGAAGGGAAAGTTCACCCAAAACTCCTACTCCATCTTCAAGGAGACAAATGCAAAGCCACGATCACCTTGTGTACTGAAGTCCGGGGTCGCGTTCCTCTCCCCTAGGCTTGATTCCAGCACTTGCTGAGCAGCACCAGTGACCTAAAAGAACATTTGGAATGAAAGAGCTCATTAAGCTGCAACCTAGCAGAGCAAAGGGCAGTGCTCAGGATCTGAAGGACACACCTGACAGTGCTGAGTCACTTTCATACGAGCTGCTATTCAGACTGAAAACTATTTAAAGTATTTTTATGACGTCTTTGGGTCAGGAGCAAATGCAGGGCAAAGCAACAGAATGAAATTTGTCTTTTTTCCAGAATCTTCAAGGTACATTCATCTTGAATACACAGGCACTTGGGGCTGCAGGCTCAAGTTACTAAACTTCACGTCTACAGTGTTTAAAACCAATGGTTTTAGTACAAGCAATCTCTGTTTCTACAGTCTGTGTTTCTCATATTATGCTTTTTTTTGTTCACCACATCATATCACCCTAAAATAGGAGAGAGAAAACCAGAAACCACAAAAACAAGCACATTTTGCTTTGGTTATTTGTGATGATGTTAATTCCTAATGTGTTTTGAAGCCCTGTAAAATCATTGCCACCCAAGGTGTTGATGCAGAGTGCTCTCCAGCCTGTTGAGATAGCTGAATAAAATATCCTCTTTTTCTGAAGGGATGGATTCACTTTTGAGAATCATTTGAACAAAATACAGAATCATTCCTGCTGGGAAGACTGGATCCATAAACACCTGAAATTAAAGAAATTTTCTTTCTACTGATTTGAATAGACGTTGGATTGGACCTTGTTGCCAATATCAATAGATTTTTAGCAGTTCTTTGGGAAAGTGATTATTAAAAAAATGATTCAAATAAACAGCTGGTAATAATAAATGAGAAAAAATATAAAAAAGGTTGAAAGGAATAAGAATGATACCATCTTGAGCAGAAAGCATCATATCAGCTTCTGTCGGGCCACAATTAACTAGTAGAGCTTATTATGGTTGGTGACACTCTAGAAATTAGCATCAGTCACCTCTGCACAAACCTTTTTGTCAAGTGCTTAATCTGTTTCTGGCCTTCTGAAAAATTTGATGTGACACAATTAGTCTGAAGCTATTAGGCAAAGAGCTTCCATTTCACATGCCACTGTAGATCAAAAGCACACATGTATGTGCATAAATTACTGTGCTCACTGTTCGGGGTTTTTTTGTGTCTATCTATCCATACCCTACTATGATCAGGTGACCAGGAAACTTCTTCTGATACACATTTATTTTTAAAAAATTATTTTAAGGGTTAGCAAATACAACTCCAAAGAAAGAACAGTACCAAAAACACCTTAACTCAGCAAGAGATGGTTAGAGGAGTGGGAAGCAAAACTGAAATCACTCATATTTTTAAACAATTCCCTTGGAAATTTCTAAATGGATCGTTATTGTAGCAGAGTATCTCAGCTGTGGTAAAAAGTAAAATGTGGTGTCACTCTAAGTCACAGATTGTTCCTGGGATCTAACTGTGGAACTTTTGGGAACAAACCAGAAAAGTAAGACATGTTCATAAATGCTCTTCATTGTTGTAGAAAATTATGACTGACTACATTTTGGAAGAAATAGCATAATGTTTTAACAGTGTTTGTTTCTTTTTAAAAATCTGGAATTCCAGAGGCATTCATAAATTCTTAATCTAGGTGCTCTCATAATCACTGGCTTAATTTCTTAATCACTGACTGGAAAATACCTGCTGAACATTTGTGCTGAAACATTTATTGACACTCTACATTGTCTCTGAATAATTGCATTTTATACGCATTTGGAATTTATTAACCTTCTGTCCTGGGGGAAGGAGAATCAGGGTTTTAATTGTGGGAGATAACACTGCCAATTTTGAAGCCAGGTCAGAGTTTTGGTTCACACAGGAACACAGGGTTCCATGCAGGTTCCTGCACAGCCAAGGGTAACAAAACTTTATTGAATTCCACATCCTCAGACAGTCACTAAGCCATCAACAGGAAAAAGAAAGAAAACTTGTGCTTTTAACAAGCCTGCACAGACCAGAGGTTAGAAAACCTTATTTAAAAAAGTCATTGATTTAGTTCATCCAGAACCCTGATCTGTTTGTTCTTGTCTACATAACAGCCAATACTTTGCATGGAAAACAGTGTGAAAACCACTTCTCTTATAGTTGTGAGGTGGGAATTCCTAATCAGTACAGATGACAACAGCAATTTTTAGGTGCATGCAACTACATAAATTAGCACTGACATTTGTTGCCCATAAAATGCATGAAATATAGAGTCTAATTTGGTACAATTTAATAAAATTCTAAGGACCTCAATCCATTTAAAAACAAGTAAAACCTATTGCTTGATGCACAGTAAAAGGTTTTACAATTATGACATTATTACATAATGGTTCCCAGAAGCACTTTTGTAGCTAAATCCCTGCCATGATTTCCATTGCCAAGCCTGCCTTTGAGGGATTTATAAATCTCATTATTTCAGTTCATACTGTACTGTGCTCTATGGGAGCATTTGCAGCATGTAAGAATTCAGGTCTCCATTTTGTTCTTCTTGTAGACCCAAATTTGTCTTAAGACTTTGGCTGCATTCTCCATTTACAGCTCAACTGGGACAGTAATTGCAAAAAATACATGAAAGCTTTTGTTGTCAAGAAAAGTCTGTGGCTACAGTGTCACTTTGCTTATCCCTGCCAGTGAGCTTCAGGGCTGAGACACAGAGCCTGTTACAAGCTCTCTGAACCAAGCAACCACTGGGTTCACATAAACCCACTCCTGGTAAGAGACTATAGAACTATCACCATTAGAAATTAAAATTTTCACTTGTGGTTAGAACAAACACTTCTGGAACTCAGGTGGCCAGAGGTGAACAAGCAAAGTGATGAAACTGATCCCAGATGCCAAAAATTAACAGTGAATACATCTACTTATTAAAGCCAAGATCTTCCTGCAAGAGCATGAGTTTGCAGCTTTAAATCTCATCTTGTTAAATTGTATTTTTGTTACAGGCTGGTGCTATTGTGCTGCTGCACGTTGATGCTCACACCAAGAACAGTCCCAATTACAACAGTGCTTAAAATTATTTTGTGCATTACTAAAAATAGACACTTTACTAATCCTTAATTAGTACCACATATGAATTCTTATCACAGGTAGGAGTCTTCTCTTTCCCCCCAAACCATGCATGATTCACATCCCTTTTGCCCATGTTTTTTATCACTGAAAAATACCAACTTCTCCAAGGCTTGCAGATTCATCTGAGTTACTGCAAAGGAAAAAAGATGGAACTTGGGTAAAAATATTCTAGAAGGAGATGGCCATGAAAACTCCAGTTTTGCTGTTCAGCAAAGAACTTCATTCACAAGCAGTTTATACTGATTCATTTTATTATAGCCAAATAAATCAAAAGTTTGGCCTGTCTGTTGTCAGGTGAAGGGTACAGTACAAGGCAAGGATTAGAAGAGCATCAGAAGCTGCTTTGTCAGTCACAGAAACTGCAAAATTAGGCATATTTTGGATAGATTTAATTGCATTTTTGTTGGTTTTGCATTTCAACATTCTTTTTTGTCAGATGTGTATAACAGTGAAAATTTATATAATTTCTTTAGGTTTATGGTTTCAATTCTGGTTTCCTTCAATGTGAAAAAAGTCATTAGGAAACATTTCAATGCTGTATTTTGGGGAAAGGCAAGTAGTCCCCTCTGTAATGTGGGTGCAACTTGGCAACCTGAAGTCAAGTATTTCCACAGTGTGCTATTAACAACTGATAAACAATACCTAGAATGTTTGACTCCTGGAGTTTTTACTGAAGCCTGCAAGAAATTAGAGCTTCCAAAAGCAACTGTAAGTATTTCCCCTTTGTGGCAGCAGATTCAATTACCACAAATGACTTCAAGCAAATGCTCAAAACAGCTCTGGTTGTACATGCAGATACATTGTAATTCCAGTTTCAGCTCAGTTGATGCTGTACAGTACAGAATAAGGCAAAAAGTGTAATGTAAGTATTTGTCTCAAGTACACTGGATCCTTTCTGTAAGTTCAGGATAAAGGTGTTCTGCACCCTCAGGAGTAACAGTTTCTTGCCACATAACAGCAGAAGCTGATTACTAAAAACTGTAACAACCAGAAGGTTAAGCAAGAGAGAACTGCTCACTGCTGTTTCATGGGAAGTAAAATTTGCTGGTTAAACACTTATGAAGAAAATGGTCTGGAAAATGTTTTTAAAAAATATAAATATTTTCTAATGGTTGTTCCTCTAAATTTATCTAGAATTGTTTTGCACCATGAAAATTTGAATACCACAAACAATTTCCTTTGGTTTTCCTTACCTGACTGGCAGGCATCTCTCCAATCACTGCCTCATAAGGAGGGGGCAGCTCACTTGGATACAGCATTCCTGGGCTATTAATGGTTACTTCATATAAAGCACCAAATGGGGAATGAGGGAAGTTCAAATGGAGACCTCTATATAAAAACATAAACAAGAAAACAATTAAGAAATGGCATTGGATTTATTACCTACACCACAGTGATGCAAAGACTTCTCTGAATTCAAAGCCAATACACTACAAATAATTACATTCAAGAAATGAACAGACATCCAAAATGAAGCCCCCCATCCACAGGGTAGCTTTAACAACTGTTTTTTATTTAGGATGCCAGCCATCTTTAGCAGCCTGTTTTGCCATCAGTAATGTCTTTCATCACTCCAAATTAATACATGTAAATAGTCTAATAAAAACCTGGATGTAATCTCTCTGGAAGAGAAAAGCCTGATGGAAGTGAAGCACATTACTTGGCTTTGTAGTGTTTGAAAGAGCTTCTCAGTGCCCAGCTCAGACCCAAGTGCTGACTGCAACAAGAGGGAAGGAGAATCACCTCTGTGCCTCCCCCCCGGGCGTGCAGGTGTATTCCGGTGGGTAGTAGGGCGGGGGGGGGATTGGTGGGATGAACTCATCAAAGTCCAGGGTTTGGTGCAGCACAGTTCCATGTGGAGTCATGCAGTCAGGATTGGCAGAATGTGGCCTCTGTGGCAGAAACTGAAAATGAACAGGTAAAGTTCCTTCAGATGGTAGAAACTTCCATCACCAATATCAATAATTTTAATAAAAGGTCAATATTAGCAACTCTGACCAATATCAAATTCACTAATATCCAAACTGAAATGAAAAGGCATGTCTGGGAGCATAAGAATACTTGTGATCAGTGAGGAGGGTGAGTCAGATTGCCAAAATACAACACAAGGTTTTCCTAAAGACAGAGAGGCCACGAGCCTCCAAGGCAGTCACTCTTAGGATGAAGGATACAGACTTTTAAAATTTAATGGCTTTTCAAGAAGTATTTCTACATTGTACATGATTTTTTTTATAGCCCCAAGTAATCAGCTGTATTTTAATAACTGAAATAACTATTTGCATGTTTTTGTATCCAATCTGAACTGCCTCGCACTTACAGAGAAAAAAAACTGCAATGCCAACCTCTAAAACAACCCCAAATAAAACCTGCTAGAAACAGGTTACCATATTGTCATTATGTTTTGAATAAAACAACTGGAAATATCCCGCTCATTTTTCACTTCCAATGAAGGGGACATTTATAACTATTCTTTATTATTCTTGTAAAATAAAGTATTATTAATAGCTGTTTGTGGTTTGGTGATACAGACACTCAAAATTGGTATAAAGGTTGTAAGTACTGGTATGAAAGTAAGAAAAACATTTATTCCATATACACATCTCAAAACCCAAAAGAAAATAACTACACTGCACAATAAAAAGTGATAATGCTGAGAACTATGTCAACATTTGTGACAGGAACCTCATCAGCTTGCAGCAGAGCAGGGATTTAAAGAAGCCATTCCAATATCATTGCTATCAGAAACTCTAACAAGTGTTCTGGGAAAGGCCTAAACTAACTCAAGACCAATTATGGACCATCCTGCAGATCACACAACCCACACCTGGCTCGTTTTGGTCCCCATGGATCAAAGGAGACCAAAAAACAATTCAATACCAAATTCTTCTCCAGGCAAACTTCTGCTGTCATGTCACTTTTCTTGGATCAGTAGATTACTTGACCTTTAGCTCCTGCCTTTTAAAACAAGTCAGCTAAGAATCTTTGCTGAAGGCCCATTTCTTTTTTTATGCTACAACAAGAAAACATATTTATTTGCACTGTAGGCTCACTACATTATTGTTTGTTTAAATCCATGATAAAGATTTGGGAAGCAGTAAAATGAAAGGGAAGATGTTAATGCTTAGGAGATCCAGCAAATAGAAAGTAAATTACCTTCATTTTTAATATCACAGTTCTATATTTATCAGTTTTTCAAGTTTAATTTTGATGTAGTTCTGCTGAATTTACATTACCACAGAAGTGATACTGGTGTTTGGTGTTTTAAAGCTTGAGCTACATCTTAGTTCTGTTAAACTCCCTCTGTGTATATTGTTTCAAAGGTCAGAGCTGTAGTAATACAGCACAGCAGAGGGTCAGGAGGACCAATATCAACTGTTTGTGAAAATGAAGTATTAGCTGATTGGCTCTACAGAGATATTTCCACATGTACCCACTAATACAGAACCTCCCCTGGAGAAGGTGTTTTTACATCCTGCAGCCAACCAAGGCCTTTCAGCCATTGTGTTCTACTCATGGCACACTACAGAAACAAAGATATGGCATCAGTTTTACTCTTCGTTATGTGAAGGGTCTGATGCTCTTTCATCTCCCATGTGAGGTGGGATGCTGTTATACCAAGTACTGTCAGGCATTTCTCTAGTCAGGCTTAGAGAAAAAAATACTTTCTTTCAGTCATTTGGTGTAAACTCTTCTGATCTTTTGACAGCCATTTCCCAAAGCATAACATTACATTAATATTAACCATTAAACTCCTAACTTCTGCCCTAAGCAGTGCAATCATCAACAATCATCTGTCTGCTACCATCAGAAATACATGAAAGAATCTTTGAGGAAAAAATGAAGCAAGAAAAACTTCAACATAATTACCCAAAACCTGTAAACATTTATCATAATGAAGACAAATATCTGAATACTCTGGATCATATTTTGTACACTGACTCCACCAAACTCAGGAATGTACTAATTTCCCTAAAAGAATTGATAATTGGGGTCATTTTTACAGTCTGGAAACAGAACAATTTTAATTTAGAGCTTCCTTGACCTTCTCCCAGATTGTTTTCATATACTGCCATGAACCCCGAGCTTTGGTTTGCACCAGAGAACTTGTAGCTCCATTCCCTCAGTCCTGGAGTTCCCCACATATTGGGAGTGATCCTCCACTGTCAGAACAGGGCAATTAAACACACGGCATTTTCACAGCAGGTGACCCATCAGCACACACTTTGTGGGACATTACAGAAAGGAGAGGGTTTACACAGGGCAGAAGGGGCTGTGGTTCCAGGAGGAGAAGACCTAATGTTTGGATGCAGTTCAGCTGAACACCAGAATTATCTGCATCCCTTTCAAGATCTGGGAATACAAACCATGGCAACGAACTGTGACCAACACTTGACAACGAGCAGCAGAATGGACATGAAAATGCACATGTTTGGGGGGTGTTTATAAACAACAGTTTACCTGTGTGATATCATCCTGCTGGAAGGCACAGAAATTAAAGTGAAAAAGGCTGTAAGAGGGAAACTAGCAGGAAATGAAACAATAGCAAATATAAGGGATTACCACAAAGAATAGACATCCTTGAAAAAACAATTGAAAGGTACTAAGTGGGAATTCAGTAATATTTTATTCCTTACTCCGCTATCTACTGATCCCTGCTAGTCTGCAAAACCTTATTCTTTCTATAGGAAAATGTATTTTAAAAATCTTCAAGAGTTAGTGTCAAATAGTGAAGTCTGGCAGGGTTTCAGCAAAGGCTTAATAAAAATTTCATAGATTAAAAAAAGACAGTAATAAAATGCAAACAGCTGAGAAAACAGAAGAAACGGTGACATATAATTTCACACAGAAACACACATTTCTACTATTAGAAGACAGCTGTTATCAAACAATCAGTCTCAAAATGCTAATGGCAAGTAGGACAGGCAACAACAAGAACTGCCAAGCAGAAAATGGAGGTGGCCTGTTTAGTCACCAGGATAAACAAGATCAAGTTGCACTCAATATCGTGTCAAAAACTACAGCTCACACTATGGAACAACTCACACAGTGGGTCTCCCAGCCAGCCTTGGGATTAAACTAATGGCCACTGCGGAAGCAATGGGTAGAAAATGGTTGCAGACAAAGATAAAAAGCATATAGCATCACTGGTAAATGCTAAATACTCAACTGCATTAAAACTTAGCAATAGTTTGTAGCTATCAATAGATACTTCAAACATATTTACTAGAAGTAAAGAGAAAGCCCATGGCTCTGGAAATCCAAAAGACTCAACCATTGCTGTTGGGCTCCTGGAGCTATTGGATGCTGTGAGCTTTCAGAAATCTGCCAGACAATGAAATACAGATCTAGAATTCATGCTCTGCTTTTAGGAAAGAGCTGACCTTATTCTTGAAGCTTGGCATCCAAACTATTGTACTCACACAGGTGTTTTCTCATCCCTGGCCTTACTTTAGTGTGTGAAATGTGTCTGATACTGAAAGGGCATTACACAGATTGGAGTTTGTGCTAAAGGGATGTGCAACACAGAGCACACACTGCACACAGAACATGGTGAGTTTTCACTGGGAACATCTGACTTGGACAGAGTTGAACAGCCCCATTTAAACAGCTGGTATACTGAGGACTTAATTTTTTGTCTGCAGTTATGAGGGGACAATAAAACACTGGGGTTTTATACGGACTCCTTGGACCTGCATTCAATACAGAAGTTTGCCATGGCACCAGCAGCAAGTTGTTAGGAAGCAGAGAATTAGAAGGACAAATGCTAGAAGTACTCTACTTCCAAAAGAGGTAAAAGTTTTTTCAAAATGCTGTTATGCTCAAGGATCCATTGCCATGGTACTGAGAACTCCACACAGCAAACGATGGGGCTGAACACCAGCAACTTCCTCTGCCAGCTACCAGTCTGCAGGCAGACCTGTCAGCTGTCCCTGCCCAGTGAAGAATAACACAGCTCTTCTCTCCGTGTTTAACTTTTCCAGGTGAAATAAGCACCATTACATAGATATGTGTAAAATTGTAAAACTCATTCTCTTTTTGTCAGACCAAACTTTCAGCTCTTCACAGAAAGGTCATCTAAAGGTTGGTCACTGAAGTGATTGGAAGGTATTATTCATGTTCTGAATATTTTGAGTACACTGAGGTAAAAGCTGATGGAGGAGACCCAGCTAAGGAACTGCTGACACATCAGGTGAGACCTGTCAATGTATTTCTCTATTGAAACAGTTCCCCATGGAATGCCACATGGTCCATCCTTTGGCCCAAGGTTTGGGAGACTGAAAACTCTGCACCAGTGTTCCCAGTTATGGGACCTCCCCTCTAAACATCAGCAAAGACATCCTCTGGTCTGTATATCCTGCAGCTGCTCAGCACTACTGACCCCCTGTGAGTGCCAGTGCTGGGAGCCACTGCTCAGCAATTACAGCTTATCTAAACCACAAGGGCCATATATCAGTATGTGACTGGTGCTCTAAGGGAAACTTATCTGGAGTTTTTCCCTTATCTGCATGTAATTACCTCTGCCTTCCATATCACTTTTATTGAATGTACTGTATAACTTCAAAATCAGTCCTTTGGAGACTACAGGGTTCATTATTCTCATTGCAGTCATTTATAAAAATCTGCTAATTTTTGAGAATGGGAAATAAAAATTTCTAATTGCATATAATTAAATACTGGCATGTTATCTTGAGTAAAAGCTCTGTGCAATACACTTGAGTCCATAATTCTGTCTTCAATTAACTGTCCTCCTGGACAGGTTGCTGTTTTCCTTTTCTGAAACACGGAATCAGTATCTGCTGAAGAGAAGTGCAGACTCTAATTGCCTGCAAGAACAGAAGGACCACAGTTGACTCTTCTAGTTTGTCCCTGATATTAAAGGGAAATGATGAGACAGAAGGTATTTTGATAAGGAAAACATATTCAGATTTTTCTTCTCAGTTGTTTCCATTTGCTGTTCCCTCAAACATCACAAGACATTAGCTCTGTAGCCTCATGGGCATTGCTCTGGGACATCTTTTTTGAAGTGATGACCATATTTTAGTCTTAAATATTAAATGTTCTTATTCTACCAATATAATATTTAATGAAAAATGGTACATTTTTAAAAAATGTTAAAAGATTTCCTGACCAAAGGTTTGCATTTATGGTTGGTGTGAGGGGAGTATTTATGCAACCATATTTACATTTAGGATCTTTCTACAGATGTATGTCATTCCCAATGCATATTTCCAAAGGGACTGTCATCTGGGTCTTACAGTACCTGTAAGTGAATTTTGTGCCCCAAAAAGTAATATTTAGGTTTTGATGCAATTAGATTAAATAATAAATGATATGCAATAACTTAAGATCAATTTTCAGTTAAGCTTCATTCTGCAGGATTTTTTAAATTACTATTTCACCAGAATATGAGGGTTAAACAATGCCAGCAAGAAATTATCCTCATACAGAGATGCTTTCTGTGAGGTGTTTTGAGTAGAAATATTAACTACAGCCTATTAAGATAATGACAAGCTGAATTATCATTGAGACTGATGAAAACAGTAATTAAATACTACAGCTTGCATGTGTCATCATTACGTTATTTTCTTTACAAAATAACAGATGGTTTTAGGTATCACAGAACACGAACAGCAACTAACAGTGATGGTGATAAAATCAGAACACACTCAATGATATCAGTGCCAGCACTTCCAGGATAAGAACTGTATAAACATATCTGGGGTGGAAGGAGAAGTGGAATAGGTGTACTTCGTGCTGTAGCTTGACCACAGTGGGTGTCATTTCTTGTATTTCTTAGTTTCATCCAGGCAGCTACCTTTTGAAGAAAACAAGGTGCCTTTTTGCAGTAGCCATTCATCAGACAAGATGTAAACTGAAACTGCCTCAGGCAACAAATGAACTATCATGGAAGTGACAGTTTGGTTATGAAGAGGGGTTCCTTCACATTACAGAGCCTTGATATGATCTGGTGTGATTCACATTTATCTCCGAGAGGGGTGTGTACACAGAAAGAACAATTCTGGGAAGTCCTGTAATGGAGTGCAGGCTTAAACTCTCTAGTGAAACACAATAAATGCCTTTTCAATCTTTAGCTATGGTATCACTTTCTCTCGCAGCTTTAGTACAATTGGCAGAACTTCTTTGCCTGAGGAAATGCATATACTTAACAGAGCGAGAAAAGTTAAAGTGAAATGAAAATTTTGGGGTACTTTCTGAAACAGTCCACTCAAAGAAGGAACAATCTAGAAAAAATACGAAATAAAATATAAAGCAATAAAAATACTTTGAAGTATTTTGCAGGGGTTCTTTTGTTGTTTTTTTTTTCCTTAGCACTTGAAATAAAATATTTGTTAGGTAGGACTATTTTTAAACCAAAAAATACCCCTTTTCAAATTCATTGGAAAATTTCAACTCTGCTCACTACTGGACAGCTTGCCTTTATGTTTTTAGGACATGTTTCCTAAAGACTGGGATGTCAGAAGTCATCAGTTTGCCTGTATGAATCAAAACACTCACTGTATGAAAAAGTCATCAACAAAGCACAAAATCACAGAATCATTGTTACAGAGTGTGTTATACCTGCTTTATATTGCTAAGCAATAAATTGGAATTCTTTGAATTTGCAAAAATTACCATTCTAACAAATTAATTTCTGAGACAAGAACACTAAAACAGCACAGGAATCACAGAACTGATGCTCTAACAATAACCTAATGATGTCCAAGAAGGGTGTTCCCTATTGCCTCTTCTTGCTACAGGAGAGCCTATGGAGTTCTTGAATACTGTAGAACAGATTAAAATAATCAGCAGAATAATTAAACCTATTCAGCTTTGAGGAGTGGTACCTCCTGCTGCTGCTGCCCAACTTCCAACATGGTACAGCCCAGCTAAGAGAAAATGCACACATCAGTGAAAAGTAAAAGGAAAAAGCACAAATCCAGCATTAACAAGCAAGAGAAAAGGAAGTTAATCAGATTTATGGGCGTAGTAGAGCAAAGGGGAACTGCAGATCATGGGACAATAGGCTAAAAGTAGTGAAAGAAAAAGAAATCCTCAGGTCAGAGTTCAGCTGGTCTAAGTCAGCGTAGCCCCAGGGAAGTTACGCTCACTTAGGCCCGGTAGGAATCTGGCTCAGCAACCTGAAAAAAGAAAGGGAAAAAATGATAAACAAGAAAAGATTGGGATTGAGCAGAAATATAAATATATATTTCCCTTCTTCTGTGGAGAGGGAAGAAAATTCTTGTCGATGGAGCTGAAAGGGTGGGAGAATGGACAACCAAGCAGGAAGACAGAAAGCTGGAAACACAAACATAGGAAGCAAAAAGAAATTAACATAATGGCAGCATTACCAGGTGGAAAAGAACGAATCTTAAAGACATCAAGAATGAGTTGGCAGAGAGAAAAATTATGTGCTTTTAAAGAATTTGACTTCCTGTTGAGGTTACTGCTTCTTGCATATGCCCATCACAAGCACTTCAATATTGTTCCGGGTTCATTGTTATCTATTCCTTTTTATTCATCTGACACTGCTAAATATCATTAAGTGTAGATCAAGATTCCTGGAATATTTACACTTCTGGATCACTGCTACCATTTTTCCACTAGAAAGTTTTTTTCAAGGTGTGATATTCTCTTCATCTCCCCATCAACACTGCAAGGTGAAAAAGTTCTTTAAGTCAATAGGCATTCTTGAAGCAAATATGGAGGGGGAGAGTGCGTGAAAAGAAAGAATACCCAGAATATGATAAAAATCCTTTAACATTTAAAATATAATTGTCATCAGCTGAAATGATTATTTCTGTTAATTGTTTCACATCCTTACTGAAGTTATTAAATGAGCACTGTTTACAAGCCTCTACAAGCCTGCACAATATGCATACACAGAGCCCTACAGCAAAAATGTATTTATGTATTATTTGCAGTCATTACCTAAACACATGAGCCTAACTTATTATATCCATTACTATGTGAAGCAAACACCACATCCCAGACTGAAAATATTCTTTAACTAGGTTTGAAACCCAGTGACTGGAACGCTTATCTAGAAAGGACAACTTTATCTCTGTAATTCATGCACTTAAATCAATATCTATGGCACCCAGTGTATTTCTAGTTATTTATTTATTTTTAAAACAACCACATGCCTGTATGCCAGTTATACAACTTTTCTGTGTAGTTTAAAAGGTTTACAGCTAACTTGCTGGGCCAGTCTTCCATCCATGCAAATTTTTCCAATATAAGTTGCACAAATCACTAGTGTTAGTGTTTGCCCTCCCTTATAATACAGGTCATTTCCTAGATTATTCAGCAATAGAGCGAGGATACAAGCAGTGTAGCTGGCCTGAAAAATACAAAGGCTTTAAAATTTTTCTTTTTTTTTAAATCTCAACATTACATTGAAACCTTGTGAATCCCAACACTCATTTGGAATAGGAAAGCTGCCTTTGTCCACCCAAAACAAGACAACATTCTGTGATGCAGCTGACTATGCAGAAGACTAATCATCCTTTCCCCTCTTTGTTTTGAACACAAATGCCACTACTCTGAAGCTGAACATGTTTTCCTTATGAAAACACAGTTATTGGCACTTCTCATACTCCATAGTTCTCATACCAATCTAGTAGTGAAAACTGGGATCTCAAAGCTAATTGCTCTGGGGAGTGTGGAAACTGGACATAATATACAAGTGATGACAGTAAATGTAACAGGCATATGTAACTAAACCTTGTTAATAAGATCGTTAACAAAAATAACAACTCCCAATGGCAAAATTCTGATCACAACACTCTAATATAATACATAAACATTTAAAACACAGCAGCTTCTCACACTGCATAAATCTATATGCTATATTTATATAGATGTATGCAGATAAAAAAATACACCCATGTAGACACACATTCTAACACTACACAGAGACACACAAACAGGCTTAAGTCTATAAGCAAAGAGTAGGTGCAAATGAATATGCACAGAGAAGGACACTATGTTATGCTGGACAGACCCCTGTGTTGTCACTGAAACGTACTCACCATTTGCAGAAGATCAGAAGAAACCATCTGCATGCAACACATTGCTGTTGCCAAAGCACAGACAATGGTGGAGATGATATTGAGAGCGCACACACTGAACAACAGGTCCTGTGAAGAGACATCATCAGAATATCATCTCTTATCTCGGGGACACAAAAGACAGGAAATGCTTGAGGAATTTGATAACAAACACTGTCAACTGCTATCAATTAATATGGTCTCAAGTAACTGGGTAGAACCCATTTAGCTTGTAATCTTTTTCATGTAGCAATCCACAAAGGCAGCAATTACAGAAACAAACATCTTCCCTTTCCCACTTCTCACAACACATTTGCTATTAGATATTTCCTCAGAAATACTGATGTTCAAATTTTCTAGTTCCCCAAAAAGACAAATTACTCTTTCACAGAGGACTCCAAGCGACAGCTGTCAGAAGAAGAATACTATGAAAGACACTTCTGATTAAAAACAACGATATGCAGAAATATTATTTACTTCAGTTGCTGAAATCTACTACTTAGGGTTGTGTGTTAAAGAAATTCAATGGAAATTCTAGTATGAACAGAAACTTACTCTGTGTCAGAAACTCTATACATCTGAAATATTTTTATACATGAGAGAAACACAGTGATTACATACCCAGGCAGCTCACCTTCTACTGATGAATTAAGTGCTTATGGTCATATTGCTGGCTTGGTGTTTTTTTAAAGAAGTTTAAAAGAGAACACAGAATATTGTTTTAACAAGTAGACTAAAAGAAAAGAAACATTTGAATTGAAATGGAAACATATTTATAGCAATGGTGTCATTAAGAATAAAGCATCCATCTCTTCCAATCACTGGATTTGTATTTACTTTCTTCACAGCCAGTGAAAAGAATTTAGTGTGTTGGCAACATTTCAAAACTACTGCAATCATTGTACAGCAACTGCATGGCTGTTGTGGCAGATGGGTTGCTCAGTTCTCTGAACAGCCAGTAAAAGCATTTGAGAAAAAGCAGCAGAGAGAACAGAAGAAAAACTAAATCAAAATGGCTGCAATATAATGAGTAAAAAACACTCACTGTGTAAAGAACAGTCCATAGGATTTAAGTTTAAGGGAGTATTTCATTCACTGCCAGTGCATGAAGTAACTTCCTTGCTATGAATTGCTTTGTTTTTCCCAACAGTACTGAAACAAATGATAGAAGGGTGCAGGTTTACTCCTGCCACTGTAATTGCATGCTCCTCAAGTGACCCTCATTTGAAGATGGAAATGCCAGTCATGGGAACCAGGCAGACAATAAATGAGCCAACAAGTTTTAGTCATTTAATAATTTACACTGAGCCAGTTTTCCTCTTGCTGATCTGGTCAGTAGTGTTCTGTCTTCTTGGCCAGCCCCTCAGCCAAGGGGAACAATGAATCATCAGCATTAACAGCCAAATACTGGAAGGGCCAATCTCTAACTCACAGAACGTCATACAGAGGACTCACTCAAATACAAAGTCATACAGACACACTTAGAGCATTCAGATGGAGGTAAACAGGCAAAGTGATCCCTGGGGATTCAATTAGTTAACAGTGGCAAAAAAAAGAGATTGAGATCCTGCATGTTCTGCTTTCCATATGCAAACCTAGGTAAAGAACACTGAGGCAGAAACAAGATCTAGGGTAGAAATAGGACAATTTCCTAGCAGGAAGGAACTTCATTCATTATTTACTACAGCCATTTAGATACAAAAGACTTAGTTGATCCAAGTGCATAACTTAATACCGTTTATGATAAATAATATAACCAAAGTTTTAAATTAGGATGCAAAGTGTCTCCAAGACCCTCATACAACTTTACATGCCTCAGGACTGACTTAACTGTGGCTCTAAGTCTCATGACAGATGTTTCTCTGACCTATTCCTAAAGATCCCACAGCTTGATTCCACTATTAAAGTGTTTATTTTTACCATCAGTGTACTGGTTATGTCCATCCCAGAGATGAAACCCATGACTTCTTTTCTTCTATAGCGCTTGAGAACAGGCAGTTACACAGCAGACTTTTACACCTTTGAACTCTATTATCACTCTTGAAGATTTTTCCACCTTTACTGTGACATATTAACCCCATTTTCTCCAATCCTCAGCTGAAATCAACTTTCTAGGCCTCTGATCATTTTCATTAATTTAATTTGTTTCACCTCACCTTGGTCCACATTTTTCCTTAAATGCAGAATCCCAAACTGGGCACAACTGAAGGCCTTGCAAACACTGACTCTTGAGTGAGGATTATTTCTTGTGCCTTGCAAGCTACACTCATCCTTACCCACCCTGACTTTCCCTGGCACGCAGGGACAGCTGCACTCTGTTATTCAGCATTACTGCTTTGAAGTTCCACAGGAACAGCAGCCTCTTCCCACACACTCCTTTCCAGGCTAAGGCCACAACAGTTACTGTTCCTGCTACAGTCTTTTTGAAGGTGAAGGTACAACTAGAAAATTCCAAATGCAGTGATGCAGAGTTTTTATGTATTTCATAAAGATCAACATGGAGCGGACATCTATCTGCCAGAAAATGTAAAAAGGCAGTGAAGTTAAACAAAGAGATGGAAAATATTATAGGTTTAAATTTTTAACAGACAGTAATAACTGAGCAACGATGGTGGAGTCCTCACCATCACTAGATATTTCTTAGAGCAAAACTGCTTCTTTATTTGTTTTGGCTTTTTTATCCTAAAATCTGTTTCAATTCAAACAGGAACCAAGCCAAACCCCACCCTTCTCTGCTCCCCACTCCCTCCATCCTCCCCAAACATTAATCAGCCTCAGGCAATTTACCATTTTCAGGAAATTCACTCCCTGTGTCCTGTAGAAAAAATAATTTGGTAATTCGTAACACTCATTTATTTAGCTAGAGATAAAAAGTGAGCAGGAACTAAAGCCCTCCATGCCCAAACATGCTGCCAGAAGGACAGGGTAGGTGCTTACAGACTGCAGCTGGAACAAACACAATGACAATTAAGAAGTCCTTTAGGAAATGCCTGTGAAAAAGCAGTAAACCACAACAGGGCCAATTGTAACTCCCCACAGCCCCCAGCCACAGACAGATACATTTATAGGTGTTTAAAGGAGCAGGAAATCTGTATTAAATACAAAATTAGGGAGCTTTAGTGACAGATTTTTAGCTGACATCTACCAGAACACAAATCAGAAAACAACAAATGAATCTCTAGTGGTGTGAATTACAATTCTTCGCTCCTCAGAAATGGCTCAACCAATTTTCTCTTAGATGCTATCTTTGATTTTTAAGACAAAAATCTGATTCCTCAGCATGTTTATATGATAATCAATGCTCTGATAAGTAGAATGTACCAGGTAGAATTCTTCTTCTACAGGTTACATATACAATTTTCTGATACACCTTAGCTCACTAACTGCAGAGGACACAAATCCCCTTCAGAGTGGAATCAGCTGTCAGAATTACCAGGAACCATGCCTAGATCAATCCAGATATACACCCAGAGGAGTCAGACAGCATTGTGAGCTGTTTCTCTGTGGCCACTTATTCTCCCAAGTAGGTCTCTCAGTAAATCTTAGAAGCTGAACTAAAATTTAATACTGATAGTGAAAAAAGCGAGATTTCATGGTTGCAGTATTCCATTTATATTACAGCTGAACAATTACCAAATTAATTATGCCAGCATTGGCATAACTGTCATGCTTTCCCTCCATAATAACAGACACCCTTGACTTATGCTGTGGTCCCAAAGGATACCTGTGCATTCTCAAATCTCCTTCACACTATCATTTTCCATATGTCTAACTTGAGGACAGGACACTTATTTTCCTTCTTCTTTTCCTAATTCAAGCTGTTTTCACTATTATTCTTTTGACATCGTTTTTGCGCTACTGCACCTCAGAGTTCTTCCTTTACTAGCACAATTAAAATAATACATAAATCTATAAAAATGCATGTTCTCTAAATGTGTAGCCCAAAAGCCTAGAGAACACATTAAAATAAGAGTTGTGTTACAACACTTGAGTGTTATTTAAAATCTGAATGTTTAATTGCAACTTAAAAAAATTATTTTGTATTAAAAAGAAATTAGGATATAATTAATTGTGAACATCACATGAAAAAAAACCCCATACTGCAGTATACTCAAAAAGCAATTTGTCCTAAAATCTGATTTTCTTTGTTTTCCATCAAACTGCTGGGTGATAAAGCAGTCAGATGGTATCAAACTGCAGTAAGTAAAAAATTGGTGATTGTCACTTCGATAACTCAAATGTAGAAACAATCATTTAACAAAGCAATTTAGAACAGCTGTTAGCACATGCAATTACCTGACAGAAGCAAAGAGATGAGATAGAATCTAAAATGAAAAGTGACAATGGCATGAATCCCATCACCCAGTGATGGGAGCACTGGCAGAGCTGGGTCCTTTATAATTACTGCATGTGTGCTCACACTCCTGAAATTTTGTCCTTCAAAATGTCATTTGTACCTCCTATCACAGCAAATCTAAAGGAAAACTGGAATAGTATCATTTCACTGTAATGGTGGGCCATATCCAGAGAGTGCCTTCAGCTCAGAAACCAAATTTGTAACGGAATTTGTTTCTAATATCAGTTACCTTTCAAAACCATCAACTAAGACAGACTAAAAGAGGAATGTCTGGACATACTCAAAACTCAACTCACATGCAGACTTTGGCAAATATTTAGTCACTCTCTTGCCTCTTCCTGTCATAGTAATGAACTGTACTGTAAATTAAGTTACATGCACGAGCATCAAACCAGAAAATTTGACATTCAATACAGATCATGCCACACAAATTAAGCACTATTGCCACAAAATATTCACTCTGTCAAGTATTATACAGAAAATTAATCAGCTGTGGTCCTTACACAGAATTGAGAAACTATATTCAAGCCTATTTTGCTCTAGAAGGAAACAAGTACATCCATTTCATTTTATGAGTTCCAGTCTGCTCAAGAGTATTGAACTGGCAGCTTTCTTTACAATGCACTCACATTTTGCAGGCTCAATAGATTATTTTCCTGTGGAAATAAAAGGTTTGTAGTCTTTGAGGTTCTTAAGTTCCTGACTTTTGAGATGTTAGTCAATACACAATGAAAGAAGTAAAATCAGCTTGCTGATGTGTAAAAAGAACACTCTGTGAGCAGCAGCCCTGAACACATGGATCTGAACATCCCCAGCGATCAATGGCTAAACCCAGCTCCATGGCTGCAGTGCTGTGGAGAGGATTTCTTTTCTCCTTGATTGACTTCAATTACAGTGCTTCATTTCTTATTCTACTGTATCTTGAAAAGAGATAATGAGCAGTAAAGCTTTTTCATCCATGAAATTAGTGTCAATGTACCTCTTTTATTCAAGAATTCAAGGACAACAATCCTTTAAACTCAAAGTATAACTTCAGTTGTTCTCACTGGATACATCTGAAAAGCACTGGGAAAAATATCTGCTCTAATTCAGGAAAGGCTCAAGAATTCATTCTGAACCAAATGGGTCTCAAACACACATTGAATTGTAAATGGAGAGATGGCCAACACTTCATAAAATAGATTTAAGGTTTGAAAGCACAGTATAATAATTCACTGTTTTACATGCATCGAAAATATTTACTATATTTTGAAAAAGCACAGCACAGCTGCTACTTAAAAAGAAACTCAAGAAGGTCTTCTTTTCTTCCATTCAAGTTTGCATGCCTTCTGACTCAGGTGTCTGCATTAAATTTAGTACTGGGGATATGATAGTTAAAGACTCCTGAAAGACTAAGTCTTCATAAAATAACTGCACAAGGATGGAATAAACAGATTCCAGTTATTCAGAGGCACCTTTTCAGCCATGAGAGAAGTTTACAATCATATTCACTCATTACCCAAGCTAGGAACAGAAAAACTTATCATGAAGGAAAAGTAGCTCAACTCTTTAGACTACAAAGACCACCCTGACCCACCCCATTTGGATGGTCTCTGGTGTGGTAAATATACTCAATGTAGGGAATATTTTCAGCTGCCTGTAAAGGAATGTGAAACAAGTCCAGCAATTTAAAAATCTGATATGGAATTATTCTATGCTGAGCTTCATCCAATTTTAAGTAGCTTATGAAGTCTTTCAGGTAAGTTATTCAGCAAAATTAATAATATTGCATTTGGTCTTACAATTAATCTGAGGAAAGGCTGTTCTCAGAACCCTAAAGAATGTGTACGGAGCCACCTTCCTCTGTTTTGCAAGTGGAAGCATCTTCTTCTGAATGAAAAGAACTTTAAACATATGAGTAGACCTGGTCATCAGGAAACTCATTAACAATAAATTTGGATTCAAAGGGGAGGAAAGGAAAGAAAATACTCACACAGAAGACTGCAAGAGCCCCGAGCTATGTAAATCTCTAACAGACATGCTAACTAATGAATGGAATCAGAAACCTGAAAACTCCATTTACTATTTATATTGTACTTGAATCTTAGCAGCTCCAACCCAAATACGTATGCTGAAGACAGAGGAGGGAATCAGCCTCTCTCCTTGCCTGATAGGCACAAAAGCATTCTACAGATGCATGTTAAGTAAAGTAGGAAGCAATTAGGCAAATAGCAAATCTATATATTCACATACATGTCTGCAGGTATTCTGGACTGTATAAGCTGTTAAAAGTAATTCAGAATTCTCAACTGGATCATCACTAAACCAAAACAGCATAACATTCTCCTCTTACATGCCAGTAACAGATAGCAATAATGCATAACAAAATAATTTAAACTTCTAAATACCTAACTTCATCCTCTCAAAATGTTCCATGTGCATCTTAAATAAGTTCAGAATCTTCTGAGTTTAGAAAGAAGAAATAATTTTAACAGATGAAAGATGTCAGGAAAATTCAGCCTTTGTACTTTAATTAACATTACAAGAAAAACTCATTTCCTCAAAATTTCATCCACAAACCAACACACTTCCTGTGGAAAAACAGATTAGGCTGATGTTATTGAAACTGCATCCTAAGTACATCCCATCTGTGGCTATCATCTCATTTTTGGACACCTGATTCTTAATAAAGCTTTTAAACTCTTTTAACTAATTTTATAAATAGGTAGGATTTGCTTGTGCCTTCATTTGGCTTTAATTAAGTCAAGTAACTTCCTAACACAAGATAAAGCTGTTCTAGAAGTTTGGTTGCTGTAAAAAAAAAAATCAAGATACTGAGACACTGACATCCTTTAGGAGCACAGATCACTGACCCTAATTATCCATAGGAAAGCAAGGGGCCTCATTTTCAGGGGCAGTTTAGGAGCTACTAATGCAGAAAACTGAGAAAACACATCTAGTGAAAAACAGAAACCAGGAAGTCTCTTCATTGTAAAACAGATGGATCAGACTTGGGTGCCTGCAGATCTTAATGGCAGTTCATCACATCGTGCCACTGTGCTATTGCCACTGTGGGGTGCACACAAGACTCCAAGTATGATATCTTATAAATATAATTCTGACCCCACCAATTCACCAGCCCTGAATGGGCTGAGTCCCCATTACAGCAGTCAAATGGCAGAGTATTTTTGTCCGTTTTACTGTAACATATAATTTTGTGCTGAAATCCCATTATTCAACTAATCTCAGAAATCATCACTTAGCTCATAGATCAGTCAGTATTTACAATCAACACTCATACCTATATATGTACATATATGTGAGCATACATACTGCAGTGGTAGTTCTTTCGTCCCCAATAAAATGTTTGGGTAGTTTATTCAGGGCTTGAAATTAAGAAAGGAGGATTGATTAACCAAAAACCACAAAGACATGGTTCATAGCAGAAACAACAACAATAACAAATTTAGAGATTTTTCAAAGCAATTATAAACCCCTGACTCAATATCATGCAAGGCACAGTTAATGTACACAAGACCAGTGGCCACTGTTGGTTTTCCTTGTCCTGTTTGGCTGCCTGGGAACAAGATCAGGCAGGTGATTTGTGATTGTTCTGCTCACAGTGGAGCTCCACAGCTGCAACCACCAAAACCCCACAGATGGCATAGTGGAAACATGAGCTTTTTCACCCCCTTGCTATAAAGAGAAGGAGCATGAAACCTTCATAATGTTATATACAAAGGTGTATAATCTTAATAACCTCTGGTTCTCTACATTTTCTCTCCCTCTGGCTCCTCAAACAATAAACACAATTGAGCTTTTGGTACTAAAACATCTGTTTTTTTAAAAATCACGTTGAAGTTGTTAATTGCAATTGAAGAGGGTTAGCCTAATCACTGTCAGCTCTTATCTAATGAGCGGTTAATTTCTTTTCTTATGGGCTAAGTAGAATACTGTTCTGAAATTTACAGTCAGGAATCAGAGCTAACCCAAATAGAAAGAAAATGTAGAATTGAAACTGAAAAAGATGTAAGAAACTTTCTGAAAAAGTTATTTTCCTAACTACCCTGCCTTAGATGAAAAGTTCTGAACATAATTGAAATTGCACTCAGACTATACTCATGGGAACTCCTGTGTTCAAATCCATTCTCTTGCAGCATAAGTTGATAAGTCAATTCCCTTTATAAATGACAGAGTTAGATCTTAAAAGAAATCATGTTTTGTGCTTGTATTCTGATTGCTGCATTGGTTAGAAACTTTGTCTTGATTTTCAGCATATGTCACTTCTACTCACTTCATATGCTGACAATGTCCTCCAAAGATAAACAGTTCTTTTCCCTCTCATTAAAGTTTACCTTACTGACATATTTACAGGAAACAAACATATGCTCCCTCAATCTTTATTTTAATGGAATTAGCAAGTCAGCTTTTCCTGAGTGACAGGTTCATGTTTCTGCATCTGTCATACTTTGAGGAACGTCCTTCTCAGAAGTTACCTTCTTGTAATACATTTCACCGCGGATTGGTACATTTTGACCAGCAATGTCAAGTTATGCCTCTTTTCCACTTTCTGAACTCCTGCTACCCAGTAGGTTTTTGCTCTGTTACCTTTATCATCTTCATTAAAACAGAGTTCTTACTTAATTTTGGGGCCATAAAAAATGTTTTAACTTCTACCTGATCCTTATTATTCGGTGGTAGTTTTTTGCTTTTTCTTAACAAGGCTGAAGAACATTTAGGTATTCACTATATACACTGTATAGGATTTCTACCCACTCTGAATTTTAAAATGTATCTTTGATAGCATAGGGTTAAAATGTTTCTAAAATCATGGAAAGAAAAGCTGGTAGGGCCTGGGAAAGAAAGCCAGAGCTGGGTAGGCCTTGGGAGCAGGTGTTGGTCTTTGTCTTTACTAGATCATGTGAAAGTGCGCCTGCATAACCAGCCTATGAGAAAATGTGATGATTGCTTAGTAATTAAATACAATTATTGTTTGATCACAACAAGAATCGTGAGAAACAAACCATAATCGTGAGAAACGCTGTTGGGAGGGGGCCTGAGAATTCATGCTTGGTTAAGATCAATGTATACAATAGAACAATATAAGTTCAACGATGAAAATATGGTTATACAGCAGTTATGTAAGAAAAGGGTATAGAAACGTGTCCATCTCGAATCCATCTTGGAGTCAGATTTGGATCTGTATCCCTGATTCCCAGAGCTCTTCAATAAAGCACCTGCATATAATCACACTATGTCTAGGTGTTTCTGCACTAACACCTTCAAATATCAGTAAAACTTTTATAGCTTTCTCAGGACTCACCCTATAATTTACCTCCCTAATCTTTCTCACAATTAATTTCTCTACTTTACTCCATTATTTTCTATTAATTTTATTAAAATACATACTTGGAAATTGAGAGTCACAGATGCAGAGTTAGTTCTGTTGATCATGGAATTGAACCTAGAATGAATCAATACCTGCCTCTCAGGCTAGGGTTCCTTTTTCCAAGCATTGTTTCATTGATTCTGTATTATTTTTCAAAGCAACATAGCATCAATGCCTTCCCATTTGGTGATAATGAAGTGAACAATTGCACTGAGCTCTAACTCACTCATACAATATTCTTAGTATTTGCTCTCAAATTTTCATCTGGGTAATTGTAACACAAAGCACAAGATTTAAACTTCTTACAACATTTCAGGGCAGTTTATAAGCACACTTCCAGCATTACACTCTTCTCTCCCAAGGTAATGTCCAGCTGCCTTCATGGTAGCAGCACATCACAAAACACCTCCTTGTTCTGTAATACTTTGTGTTTCTTTGCAGTTTACCATAACATCAAATAAACACCACCACCTCAGAACAGCAGTGAAAGATACCTGTTCTTGCACCTTCCAGCATCAGCCATAGCCAGTTTTAACTTCTGTTTCTTGAATAACCTCTAACAAAACAGTTAGCCACACAAACGCTGATATTGTGAAGATATTTTTTGCACATGAGAGTGGATGAACACAGAGAATATCAGCTGCTTCTCCTTTCATCAGACACTTTGCTTTGCTAAGTTAAAACTGCAAGAAGCAGTTAATTCTCTCCTAACGCACCTTTAGGGTCAGCCTCACTGCATTGCACTCCTGCAGAGGGTTCAGTTTCAGTGTTTCTCCCAAGTTGCTGCAGCCTGATGTTTGATGCTGCATTTCACAGCAAACACAGACACCATCACTGTCGAATTTAATCTGTGGAGAAAAGAAAAGGTCAGAAAATGTATAAATCAACAGAAACACACTTTCAAAAATGGTATTTACAGTTATAGTAATGACTACTAAATGCAAAATGAAAATCACTGTGCAGAATCCTTGGAGCAGAATGCTTTCCATTGGTTAATTAATATAAGCTATAAAAACAGGTAAAATACAGAAAGAGGATTCAATATTGAAGCGTGTTACCTTTTATGCCTCTTGGAAAAAAATTTGCTTTCCAGGGGGTAGGTGAAACCAGAGTAACTCAACTGAATAAACAAAAAATCATAGCCAGTGTGGGAAAATAAAAAATAACAGAAAGAGGACAGAAATGAAGTGAAGGAGTCATGATCACAAATCAGTCCTTTATTCCCCAAAGGAAAGATAGAAGCACAGTGGCTGGGTGGTGACATCTGAAACACCTTGTTACTCACTCTTTTACATTAAAAAAAAAACCCTGAAATTTCCAGACACAGATCCACAAAAAATTTCCTAATGCAAATATGCATTTGCTATTTTCAATTCAAATTCTCCCTAGGATGTCACCAATTTCTTGAACAAAAAAAGGTATCAGCATTACTTCTGGAATTATGTTGCACAGTCTTATACATAGAATCATTTCAACAGAGTATTTACTTACTGCTTACACCTCAAAGAATGTTTAAATTGTTCATATGCTCTTAAAAGTTACATATGTTAAAATATATGTATTTTTTAGTCCTACCCCTATCAGGCTTATTTAGCACCCTCTCCTCACATGCTAGCGACCAGGACAGCAAATGGAAGAGCAAAAATAAGAGTCAATTAAAAGAACATAATAAACTTCTCCAGGTGAGGTACAGATGACTGGATGCTTGCTGACTGTGATGAAAGCATGCTCAGGGCAGGAGTAATCTCAGGGGACCTCAGCTCTGAGACTGCAGATTGCCCTCTAGCCAGCACAATTTGTAAAACGCTTTAGAAAAAATAGGGTATGTAAATTACACCATTTCCCATATTCTCAAAGGCAACACTGGAAATAATTGTCTATGGCAACTCACAGAGACTGGTCATACCCTATGCCACAGACACTGCAAAGAAACAAAGAAAAAACAGTTTGATCACCTCTATGATAGCTGTGGGTTTTATATCTCATTAGAATACAATTTAACTCACAAAGCAGCTTGATCAATTTCATACTCATTCTTTTTCTTTTCCAATTCCTGTAATCTTTTAATACTTTCTTTTAAAAGGTAAAAGATCCGAGTAAAACCCAACTAAATGGTTTATGATCAGCTGACCTCAGCTCTTCAAGCCAAATGTAAAATCAAAGCACTGGATGTCACTGGGGAAGTCTTGCTCCCAAAACTCTCTGGAAATGGTTCAGTGAATGAGAAATGCTGCTGAGGAAGTTTGAAACTCACACTTTGGGTTCAGAGCTCTGCCAAGGCTGGAGGTCGAAGGCTACACCAGGCAAATCAATATAGGCTGCAGCTGCTAAAAAGTTTTTGTAGTGAGGAAAATAGACCTCAGACAAAGCTTTCTACTGCAAGATCACCTATTCTAATTCTTGCTGCCCCTGTTTAATAAAGGACAGGCACTGACTCAGGGTATGTATCTTGCATTTCTAATATGAAATATAGAACCCAGGGCTGCTTCTATTACTTGTAATGAACAGGTGTCACAAAAATAAGGCTGAAAAGGCTCAGTCAAGATTCCCCATTTATGAGAGATTCTCAATCTTTCTGAAAGTTGTTCCATAACTCTGTACTGCCCAGGAGCTCTTCTTTTAATTTAATTCTTAAAATGAGTTAAAAGCTAATTGTTTACATGAAAGGTCTTACAAAACACAGGGACATCTTAAGAATCACAGCATATTCAAAACCACCCAAGATTCACTACCAGACTCGAAGCATATTATTTTTGGAGAATTTTTATCAATTTGCTTTATTGTGCACCTTTTCCTTCCATGTTTGGGAAGTGACCTCTTTGCTAAGTTGTGTTTCTGTAATGGGGAGCAGGACAAAAGGCCAAAGGTGTCACTGGATTCGTGCTCTCAACTATACAGCAGCTGAAAGCACTCCTGAGCCCCCTGCTCCAGAATGCCCTTCCCTGCCCTGCTGCTGGCTCACATTGTGCAGACAGGATCAAGAGCTCATGCAGCTATTCTGTGACCTAAACAGTGCCAAAATCAACTTTTTTTGTCTTTTGAGAAGGAAGAAGTGGTTTATTTTTAGCCCAGATCACACCTCAAATGCCATTCACAGCGTGGCTTCAAAACCAGGGCCAGCAGCACAGACATGAAATCGGCATTGGTACAGGGAGGAGCTGGGACCACTCCTTCCAGCTGCGGGGCTGGTGTTTGCCAGCCTCAGACACAATTACAGTAGCAGTGCCTCCAAAACTGTGTTTCAATCTCTTTTTGGCTGGCAGAGCTCAAGGAGAAAGCATCATTCACTTCATCCCCAGCACATACCCCCACCATCCTGTACATATTTGTGTTCCACTTCACGATTCTTACTCATGCTAGTCAGCACTCACAGTAGAGTTTGTGTACTTTCATATTTATGACAGTTGCACAGTACACCCTCATCCAAACCATATTTAAGATTTCAAACTTCAGCTGGGGCGGCCTATATGCATAAATTGTCTTGTAAGTTCATTTTGCTTTGTCAAAAAGCAGTATTGTTATTTCAAAAGTCCCAACACACACTAAAACCTGACTTTTATGTAGCAGAGGATTAAAAAACAAAAGGACCTTCCAGATTTATTACAAATACACGCCCACACACTCACAGGCCTTATGTTACTTTTTTCATCTGTATCAATTCATCAAATTCTGTCAATGCTGCCAAAAAGAAGCTTGTTTGCATGTTTGGCTGCTGAGTGCACACACATTCGCCCCAAAAAGGGCAAATTAGAATTAGTTAACAATGTTACTTTGCATTCTACCACCTCCTTATTGCAATGTAAGTCTTCTAGTAAAAGAAGTGATAGATTTTACTTCTTCTTCTAAATTAACCTTCAGGGTTTTTCACAGAGAACATAAAAAAGGCAAGGATAAATTTCAAGATGAAGTAAGAGAGTTCCAAAGTTGATAACAAGGCAGTGAAGTACAAGAAAGCCCCACTGGTGTGCTTATGGGAAGGAACTTCAGTCAATTCTAGTACCATATGGAAAGGAAAAGATGGGAGGATCCAGTAAGAATAAAGTTTCATTGTAGGGAAATATCAAGATTAAAAACTGCCAGATGAGTAAGAACAAAAGAGAGTATATTCTTTTCCTGGGATTTTAAAAATTGTTTTTCAATATGCACAGACCAGAGTGTAGCTCCAGTGCAAAATGGAATACAAATAAACCTCAGTTCTGGACCTGGGCTCTGTCATTCCAGCCAAAGACAATTAAGGGGAAGGAAGAGTCTTCCTTTACATGTTACTGTAACCACTAGCCAATTTCAGCCATACAACTAAAAAATTATAAGTAATCTTTCAATAGAGAGATTGACACTATCACTACTTTTCAGAATAAAAATCACCTGTAAATTTGATTGGAACTACAGCATTTATTTTTAAATGAATAAATTACTTACAAGACAGGTAAATTCAATAAAAACAAATATAGATTAAGAAATAAAACATATTCTGTCATGTGCAGTAATAGAATATAAATTAAAATAGCATAAAATATATGTAAAGCACAGTTTTTAGAGAACCATTATTTTAAAAAGAAATTCCTATATAGAAATGTTTCTCCTATACACATTAATGAACAGCTCGAGTGTGTAACTGCTCTGTATACGTCCTACTCTCACTGACTTAACGCAGTATCTTGAGGTTTTGGCTACAAGATCTGCAGCTAATCATGGAAAAAAAATTCCAATTAATTTCTCGTAACAAGGTGTTAAAGCTACTGCCCTTTCTTCCCCTGAGTGTTGCATGTTGCTAAGCTGCAGGATAAAGAGCACAAATACCAACTTCACAAATTACACATTCAAAATGCTAACATATGGTGAGCACATTTCTCATATTCACACAAAAATACATATTATGGAATCTACAATAAATCCCCAGTGTTTAAAGCAAAATAAGACTACTGTATCTCGTTCTTTTCCTTCAAATAACTATTCTAGATGTGAAACACTGCTGAATTTAAGCTCCATAATACAGTAGATACTATTATCACTTTTAAAGCCATGCACTCAGCATGAATGAGTTTGACAGAACTACCAGAACTAAAACAGAATTTATTCTGAATTTGACTTTTTTACTATACCATGCTTGGAAATTTACTAGTCCAGTCATATGGGATGTTAAATACATTTCAAACCACATGTCTGCAAAGGCTGGATTTTGATTCCTAGAGCTGCATCCCCATAAAGTACATTTGTATCCTGGGAGGCAAGTAAAGGATTTAGATTTGATAATGCACAACAATCACATAGTGCAGGATTGCACAGATCTACAACACTAAAGAGAGCCATCTAAGGAATTAAAATTAAATATACACTTGGAACAAGCTGTTAAGAAACTGTGATTTTTTTTCCTTTTTGAGTGAAAAATGGTAATAAAGTAATTAAAGATGTTCAGCATAATACATCACCACCTTCTAAAAGTCAAATGCTGTGCTTAATCATAAAGCAGTGCTGTTCACTACAGTGCACCCCTCCCAGAGGGGGACCTATAAGAACAGAACTCTAGAATTTCATATATATGATCACTGCAACATGGCAATGCAATATATCCAAGTGCAAGCCTCCAGCCCAACTGAAACAGGATTTTGAGCAAGGAAAACCTACAAAGCAAGGTCTAGGTAGAAGAAACTGTTGCTTTTTTTGGTTTGTGGTTTTGTTTTTTTTTCTTTTGAAACATTTACAATGTGATAAACAGCCACAATGAAATTAAGTTGCCCTTACAGAGTACAACACACTGTGGCAAAACAACTTAATATTTCATCACGCTCTGAAAATTGACACTATAGTTAGAACACTTGTTATTTCACATCAAGTAGTTCAGTCATGATTTCTGTAGACATCTTTGCAAGCTGAAGTCAGAGAATATGCTAGAATTCAATGCGTACGTACTATTTTCCTTAGATAAAAACATAACAGCTTTAGGTAAACTGTACCTTCTAAAAATTTAGAGCATGTCACATCATGATAATTTGTATTGTTCTGTATTTTATTTAACAAGTAACATTCATTTACTTTGGAAATTAAAAAGAAAAACAACTCAGGTTGGCAAACACAATCCTAGCATACACATACCAAAACATTCCTCTCTGTGAAATCCACTGCCTGTACAAGTATTGGATGGAACCCTGATCCTGCTGACGTCAAGTGGTAACCACCACATTGCTCTGATGTGGCCTGTATTCCACCTGTTCTGCTGAAGCAACATTTTTACCATGACACTAAGAAGCAAGTCACTTTTTGAGGTGGCACAACACTAAATCCATTAATGCTTTCACTCAAACTTTTCCCAAAATGTTTTTTCAGGTTGTAATAACTACAGATTGCTCTACTACATACATACCATTTTGGATATTAAAGGAATACATGTGGAAAACCCTAACAAATGAAAAATTGAATCCTTGCCCTTTGTAAGAAACTTGTTTTTCATCACTCACCAACTGACATCCTTCCAGGGACTTCACCAGCTGAGCGTTCTGACAGGAGAGAATGGACCCGGCCAAGTTCAGCATCACACACACTGCAGAGAGCAGCATGAAAAAGGTTATCTGGAAAAAAACCACACACCCAATTATTACTGACTTCGAGAGCCAAACAAGGAAAAATGTAATTTAGATGTTCAAGAACTTCCAGCCTGTCACACAATTACATGGATGGCAACATTTTATATATTTTAAAGAAAGTAGGGTACTTAATGTGACAGCATCCTTAGTCTTGCACTGTAAGAGAAAGCTAAATCAAAACTAGACATGCTATTATGTTTTCCTCCAGCCATTTCAAAATAATCTATTTATCTCCCACTTTTATCACACACACTGAAAATTTAATGGGTTTTATTACCAGGCATTTCTAAAAAGTAAGATTTGAAAAATGTTTTATTATAAACACATGTAGTCTTGAAACAATTTAAATCCCTTTGATGGGGATATAGGTATTCTAAACAGGAAAAGTATTTGTGACTATCACGTATCATGAGTTCCTGTAAGTTGGGGGAAAAGAGTGAATAAAATTCTGGGTATATATAACTACTGGCTATTTAAACAACACTTACAATTTAAGCAGCATCCTCCTTATCAACTCCTCATTGTTAATGACCCTGTTTTTCTCATCTCAAAATGTGTCAAAACAATAATTAAATTGATTCCATCACTTTAACTATCATTTTATTGCTTTAAATGCAAAAAACCCTGGGCCAGTCAGGGCAGGCAAATGTTAATATGTAGGGAATGGCATAAGCAGTAAGAACAAACGCGTGCCTAATGTGTGGCCACCTTAAATATTCAGTGTTGACATTGCCATAACTCAACAGGAGTATGAGTGTATTATATGAAATTAGCAAGAAATTCTGTTGCATCTCTTTTCCATATGCATACTTACAGTTTACAGCCCTTCACTGTTCTCACAAGATGTTATCTTTTGTCAGTGCCTGTGCTAGGAATATTTTTTACAACCTTAAATCCAAAATGGCTGTGTATTTTTTTCTAGTGCTTTTGAACAAACAACCCGTAACATCCACAGTATTAACCAAAGGACAGAAGCTGTGTTACAAATTTAGTTGCTAGCTTCAGATTCTTCCAAGCATCACAACAAGGGCTGTAAGCTACATCAGGTTTATCTATCTTTGCAGTACTTTCCCCATATCAGCATTCATTAATGAAGAAATCTCTATTGGTGTTTCCAAGGTAACCTCTTCCTCTTGTCACTGGCAAAGACAAGAGCGAAGGACCCAGCACTGTCAAAATCACGAAAACAGGATCTTAGAATTCCTGTTCACCTCGGTGGGTCTAAGTCTCACATTCTGTTTAGGAGTTGCATTTCAAAGTGGCAGCCATCACATGATACCAAACACTGAAGTTCTCTGTCACATTTATCTTCCCAATTTTGCTGTTTTATGCCTCACTTCTTCATGTCCCAGGCAAGGAACTACCTGATCTGGACATGGAGCTAAAGGGGAAAATTCATGTCCTTTGCAAGTCTTTTGAAACTACCTTGTCTCTTGCACAGCACAATGATCTCAATAAAAGGAACTGAAGTATATTGAAGTATTTCCAATCCCCTTCCTCAATGCTCCTCAGCTAAATATCAAAAAAAGCCTTCTACTGATGCAGAAGGACACACCTGGTACTCTGTTGTCACAACTTCAGAGGTGAAGTTTACCACCATGTTGGAAGCCACAACAGAGAAAAGGAGGCATAAAAGTATCAAATACCACATTTATAGACGTTAAAAAATATGTTCAGTCTGCTTAATTTTTTTATCACCGCTCAGTCTGCACAGCTACAGCAGTAAAAATAAACACACCTGCAACCCTTTGAAAGGGTGGCCATTGTGGATTATGATGGAGATCCAACATTACACTATGAAACACTGTAGATGAAGTTAGATATGCATTATTTAGGAAGTCAAGTCTGCCTAATTTTCACATTAAAATTTTCCTCAGAAAGGGAGCTACCAAGTATCTGCTCTGAGAGCTCAGTGAGACACACTTGCAGGAGCAGTATGAAACTATAAGGAAAGAGCATAAGATGCAGTTAACACAATGATCAGGGCAAGGACTTATTGAAGTAAACACAGAATTGTCTAATATTGAAGGGGATGAATATTAAGGACATCTTAATGCTGATTTTAAACTACAATATTGTGTTCTTCACTCTTCTAGTTACAACATATAAACAAGATAAAATATTCCTAGAAATCAGGAAGAAGCATTATTACAACTAAGCTCCAAAAGTCACCAAGAACTAATACATGAACAGAAAGCAAAGCCAGTGGATTTATAATGACATGGTGGTAGCAGAACTAATTGGAGAAATAAAAATTTATAGTCTATGCAAAGGTCTCTGCGGAAGAAATGTTAATAGGAATTCCTACTTAAATTTTAGCATGGTCTTAAACTAATTCTACAAAACTAAACAGTTCAGATGCAATGATTTAAAATGATGTAACAACTCGCTATTTGAGATGTCCTGCTGCACCTGGAATTACAAACTAGTTGAATTCTCTAGTGGGACTAGGCTGCACTGAAGCTATGGCAGAAGACTTGAAGAGGAATTCCAGGAAATAAGAAAGGGCAGATCCACATGAGGGTCCCCTTTTTACTCCAGTTCTGGAAACTACTTTAAATATACATATGCAAAGTATATCAAGAGTGAGTTTGCATCTTTGAAGTCCCAACAGACTACACCATACACATCTGTGCAGAATTAAAAGAATCAGCATCCCCCCCGCCTTGCAAGGGAGAACCCAGAATAAGTGACCTTCCCTACTGAAAGAAAAAAAGTAAATATTTAAGCCCTAACGCTAGCAGGTTATATTTTCTTTCCATGATAAAGGAAGTTGTCTGCAATTCCCTCTTGAGTACAACTTGACCTTTTAGAAAATTATTAGTACCCCCAGATAATTTGTGAACATTTTTTCCTGCACATTTCTTAAATGTAGATACAACCATACACCTGCCTTCAGAATGTCCCAAAGTAGATCATCTTAATTCTATGGATATCACCAAAAAATTCAAAGGGATTTACAGAAGCTGATATATTCTCTGCCCTCCATTCTTTTTCATCACTTTCATTTTTACCTCTAAATATTTCTCTTTTCTTCACAACCAGCCTCAAGTAATTTATTCTGGTTTGTTTTTACCATAAGCTTTAGACTTCCTTTCATCTTATTTCCCAAAGGCACTGTTAAAACTGTATTACCTGAAAAACTGAAATCTTTAATCCTTGAGATTGCTGGCTCAAAGCACCTTCTTGCCCTTACTTTTACTGTGTCTTTCACAATTTGTTCTTGAATTGATATGAGGTAAAAAGGGGAAAAACAAATGAACCAACTTTAGCACACACTGCAGTTTGTGACTTGCCACGGACGACATTAACAATTTAGATTTTCTGTCAATATACAGCTTTCTACCAAAAAATATAGTGAGAGCAGCTCTGAGGAAGAGGACTACATAAATATTGTATCGTATGAAACCATATTTCTAAAAGCAACCTTTTACTTCATTCCTCACACTTCCATTTGGAGATATATATGAAACAGGATTGCTTTTTCATATCCCCACACTACAACAGCTGGCATTCAACCATTACTTCCTCCGGTGGTTTTCAGTGGTTTGATAGTCAAGACATGAACACTTAGACAAAACGTTACCCTCTGTGTTGATGAAACATATTACTCAACTCTCCTGTGCAGGGTACATGGAATAAAACCAGGTATTGCCACTGTAAACTGGCTTCTGTTCATCTGCCAGTCCTCTGTACTTGAAATACTGTGTCTATGTGTTTTTTCTTGTTAATTCCTGCAGTTCCTGAAAGGTCAGAAAATCATCCTTGAACTTTGACACTGAAATCATTTGTAGAAAGCAATTTTTTTGAGACACTGCAGTTTGACATGTGGTGCTGCAGGCCTCTTTCCAATCACATTAAATATGTGTGCATGGATTCAATGGGATTTAAAGTATATACCTTTTAACACACACGTGTATCATTGCGAAGCAGCAAGAATAGCCAGAGGTAAATGTGCTTGTCTCTGTAAACCACTGTATAAGAAGATTAAAAACTTGCCCCAAGGTACTTTGCTCACAGAACTTTGTCTTACATGGACTGCAGACAGTAACATTTGTCATTTGTGCTACAGAATTTATAGTTTCCCTGACAGAGTTGCAGAAGGATAACACCAGAAGCGAATCTGAAAATTTATGACCACCAAGAGCTACAAAGCAGTGAGATCAGTAAGTGTGCCAGGACTAAGTTAATCAAGATTACCTGGGGTACAGACAGAAACTACCTGTTGGAACAGCCGATGCTGAATGCTCATTACATATTATAGGTTTAAATAGACAAAACACACAATTTTTAAATGAGCCCATTTAAAAAATTTACTACACAGAAATGGCACTCAACTCCACACTCCTGACTCATGGTTTTCAAGCGTACAAGAAATGAAATATATCTTCCCATTATTTCCTTCATAACAGATTTCTTTTCTGTGATTGAATTGTACCTCCTTTCACATTAGTTCTCAATGTTTGCCAGAGGAGACAGGATGAAGAGTGTTGGCATTTCAGATCTGTTTACCTCAGTATCCCATGCCTAAATTAAAATAAAGATTTGAACAAAAATATTTTCTAAAGCAATGCTCTGTATCAAATTGGCAGAAACACACCCTGCAGTGTAGCACAGCATCAGTTTAAGATTTTAATGTTTTTATGTTAGAAACTATAAATTATGTTCTGTTTTATCCTAAATTATAGAAGTCTGTTAAATTCCAGTCATTATTAAATTACATTTTCTCCAGATTAAATTCCTTTTGACTAGGTCTAATGAGGCTATTTAACTTTTTAAAGGAAAGCTGAAACCTCAATATAAACACTAATATCCTTTTACTATTCTAATTTCAAATTTGACTATTTCTAATTTCAAAGCTAAATAGTTCAGATGAAAACTTCTGAACTTGAACTTGGTGTATGTGATTTCACTGACCATTTTATGGTCCTATTAACTTGTTTTCATTCAGGTAGATCTTGGAATTTAATTATTTATTATTAGTTGCTTGGTTGTATCTTCATTCTACATTTTTATTAAAATATTCTGTGAAAAATTTAAACACTAATATAAGATCTTCAAATATGATTTTAAGATTATAAACAATAATGGTTGTGATTTACAAGAAAAAATGATGCCTCCCTCTGACTAGATTTCATTTATAGCCAGAGCAGCCATCAGCTTTCACCAGGAGTCAGCAAGCCACACCTCTGAAGTAATGATGTGAATGTTGGTAACAGCCCAGTGTACAGCAGAGAGGGGCACTGGGTGCTTTCAGGAGCATTTGCATCACACAAAATAACACCTATTTAAAGACCAGAAGAAGTAGTTTGGATTCTTCCTGTTTCACTGTGCAGCAAACAACAACAATATCAATAAAGTGAAGCATTTGGTAGTTTCTGCCAAGGCTTTTCAAGAGCCCTGGAATCCAAAATGCAACCTTGGCTCTATACACAGGAGCACAGAGTGACAGATAGATGCAAAGATGCATTTATATCAAAAAAGATTTACTAATATCTCATAAGAAGAGGAATTCAATACCTCCTGTCAGCAGAAGCAATGGCCATACAGATTATTTCCTCAAGTGTGATCATATAAAAAGACTGTAAGACATCAATGAGTGCAGCATTGTCATACTCTACATACAGCAATAGGTGTTTGCTGTTCCTGTAATGCTCTGCTACAGCTCCAGCAATTACACTGTTTATTGTAGTATTTTTTTAGAAAGTGTAAGAGGCAGCCTGATTTAGTAATAAAGACCTTGCGCTCTCAGTTCAGAAATATTAAGGAGAAATTTGTAAAAAGAAGATATTTCAACATCTACTAATTTTCTGCTATTTTAATTCTGATTAATAACTATTTTAGTATCTACATCTTTCTGAATCACAGAATATTCTGAGTTGGAAGGAACCCAAAGGGATCCTCAAGTGGCCTGCAGACTACTGCCATATAAAAGAGGAACAAGAAGAGGAGCTATACCTTTTTTTCAGGTAAAATTCAAGCTGTCTCTGGAAGTATTCCAATACTGTGACACACTTCTAACAGTAATTGTAACAAAAAATTTTGCAGGCAATTATTCTCATAGCAAAGAACAAGCTTAAGTTTTGTCTGATAATCTATTAAAAGGATAATGAGGAGTACCAGCTAATATGCTAAAGAGCCTCATACAAAGCTTGCTAAGCACTCAAAAGAATCCTTCAATGATCTGAAGCTGATACTGCAACAAAATCAATCATATAATTTTTATTATATGTGCAGGCAGTTAAAAGTAGCCATTTTGACAATTTTCTTTTTTTTTATATAGTAGTTGTATTGTCTAATTTTTATCACTGACATTTCCATTTATATACCACTGATCCCCTAAATAAAAAATCCATGCACATGAGATTTAACTTAATGCTATTTTGAAAGAGAAAGAAATCAAACATCATTAACCAATTTTAATGCTATTCAAAATGTTGATTTGAAATGCTTCAAAAGCAACTGCTCCAGCTGTACAGTCAGCTGGAAAAAGAGGAGTTAATATCCAGTGTGATAATAAACACTTCAAATATAATGCCTTCTGAATAGAATTTTGACTGCATAAGCCAGATCTAAAATTTGCAACTACATCAGCCATATCAGTTTAATTTTCCTTCCAACATACTCTCCAACTAAGTAAAAACTGAAAGTTTTTAAAACTTAACTAGTCAGACACTGTTTCTGAAAAATATTCCCCAATGATAGCTGAGTAGGAAAAGAAAGCTGACATTTAAGGGTCTTCAGACATTTATGAAGTTAGGAGAGACAACATTTTTCTAAATTAGCTTTGTATACAACAATCTATATTTAAACAGTCAGATAAATCAGTAAATAGAAATGCATATATTTTTTTCAACAGTGTGAGTAGTCTAATAACTTTTTAAAAAATCTACATAAGGCTGAACTTCCATAGCAACTGCATAATGGATTCATCCACCTAAACAATACATTGCTTTTTGCAAGTGTCACATTGCAGGAAGAATTCACCCCTATGCAGGTGTCACTGAAATGCTACCCCATATAAATTAACCTTCCATAACATCTGTAGCAGAATTCCCTGAGGAAATAAAGGCTTGTGTTGTCCTGCTGACAAGGACAGGCATCAAAAGCTTCGCAAGCAGCCCTTCCTGGCAGAGGCATAATGAGACAGAAGAAGGATGTAAAGGTCACATACACAGATATTTTGCATCTGTCTTTCCCAACATATTAATAGCAATTAACTACTCATGAGCAATTATTCTCATTAATTAACAACTGTGTGGTCCCTCTGAGCCCTCGCACACCAGAGGAGGAAAATTCTGCCAGGTGAGTGGGGTCAGGAGCCACAACTGCTGATCTCCATCAAGAGCACACGAGCATTTTCAGTATCCGTTTCTGAGGCAAAGCTTCAATGTGGACAGCAGTTCTTTCCAATTTGATTGCAGTGTAAACTCACTGCAGTTACAACAATTTCAAGAAAAACTGCACACACATCTCTAAGGAAGACTCACATGAATAATTTGATGGAGATCCATCAGTAAATGAACTTTAAGATTCCAAAGACCTTTCCTCATATATCTGAAACAGAACTTGATCCATAATGCTGTGGGAGGTTTTATAGTATCTGACCAAGGAAACGCAAACACGCAATCACACATGTCTAGATCAGGATCTAAACTGTGATTTACCTGGCAAGCAAATCCCACTGAAATCAACGTATTTTTCTTCAACAAGCACAGGAGAATTAGATTCTCTTTGGGTAACAGTGCGTTTCCTTCCATCTGTCACACAAATAAAACTAAAATCACATGAGTTTTGACTGTACAAAGACTGAGGTATCCATTCCCAATTCCATCACGCCCCAAAACACTTTGTATTAGTTCATACAAATATTGATTCTACTTTTAAATAAAAGCATTTCAAATGCATCTCATCTTGCCTAGAATAAATTTTTGAAGCTATTGTTTCCTCACCATTTGAAAACAAAATACAAAGTTTAACAAATAGTTCCCATGTTGCCCAACTAACCAGCCCTGGTGATACATGACACGAGATTAATTAACTAAGGAGGAAGAAGAAATGCTGAAGGAAACCAGACTCACACCACGAAGGAATTGAAGAAATTATACTGTGCAAAGGCTGCCAAGAACGCCAGGAGCAGATGGGATGCAGCCTGCACTTATAAAAGAAGGAGCAGATGAGACGAAGGAACCATCAGCAGATATATTTAGAAAGCATGTGAGAACAAGGAAATTACTGATGGACTGAAGAGAGGTGAATGTAGCACCCATAGCACACTCTTCATTGCAGGCAGCAGCACTGGGACTGCAACTGTAAGTTTGCTCCGGCAGGACTGTGCCAGCAGGAGCTGCTGCCATGGCAACACGATGCGATGGCAGCAGATGGGGAGGAGCAGGGGCTGTTTAAGGGTAATTATGAAGTGCTTGTTTAGGAAGAGGCAAGTGTTACGCCCCAGCAGCGTTTGTCTGCTCTTCAGGAAAAGCTGCTTGTGGTCTTTTGAAACTCTGCCACCGGGGATAACTAATTAGCACATGGATGCTCAGCAGAGGAGTTCGGAGTCTCACATGAGTGACAGCTGGTGGCAGCTGGGCCCTTTAACAGGCAGCCTTGGTCAAAAGGGTATCAGAGAGATGAGAGACCTAGGCAAGAGAAAGCTTTAAGAAGTGTTAAGCTGTAAAAGAAGACATCGAATGTTCATTTTAAAGAGATGCTTCACTCTGTGATGTCTTTTCTCCATGGCTGCAAAGATTTCCCTGATTCACTTCTTCTGTTTTCATCTCAAGTGGTGATTCTTCCCCACCCAGTTCACAACCTTACTGAGTCATTCTCCATTTTTTCCCCTCTTCCTCTTCTGTCAGGTATATTCTAATGAAAGGACATTAGGGGTAGGTTTTTCTGTCAGTTGCTTTATACTAAAGAAGAAAGAAGGGAATCAGCAGTCGGAGTTAAAAAAAAAACCAACCAACCAACCAGCAATAGGCAGTGCACATTTTAAAAGCTAAATGTGTATGTTAATCTATCCGCAAAAAAAACATTTGGAACATGAATGTAATCGGAGTTTACACAAACTCTAACTGCACGTTTTGAAGACCACACTTTTCAAATATTATTTACAGCCTACACCTTCTTTGCTGAAATAATTCAGAACTGAGGTACAAATCTACTGCAATTCAGTTATTTATGGCAGCACTGAAGCATTGTGGCACTGAATCGCTGAAACATCAGAGATTCCATTGTATGATTTCTTATTGACATGGTTTTGGTTCACTTCTTTCTGATCACCTAGGTCCTCTTCTTCTCAAGAGCTTCTGATGTTTATCTTCCTCCTGTTGCCAGACTTGCATTTCAATTTCTCCTTCCTGTCCTAGTCCTCCACAATTCTCTTCCCCCTTTTTTAGCATTCAGCTCCTCTGAATTTGGGTTAGTTTCCTTCCATGCTTCCAGAAAAGAGGTCAAAGAAAAACACTGCTCTCAATTCCAAAGCCTGGGTTCACATCAGCTCTGAGCAAAATTTACAGCTTTACATTAGAAGAGCTACTTTTTGAACCAGAACTGGATTTTCTTTCCAAACAGAAGTTATTGCAGCTTCCCAAGTTTCTTTTTGAAAGCGGCAATACCCAGCATTCTGCCCCCACCCAGTTTATCAGAAACTTTGAAAAACACTGGTATGTAAAATGCAGTTGTTTTCACTCAGGGAATTGCTCACCTTTAAACTAATGCTTCAGCCTCAAAGACAAGTGTTTGTCTAATAGCAGGGTTCCTAAAGAACATTTTGACCAACGAACCCAAAGAACACTCATGCTGAAATGATATTGCAGAGTGATCCAGGGATCTGTTAGGGCAGAGGGATGTTCTGCAGCTCCTCTCAACATCACTCAGGTATCAAAGTCAGCAGTGACACACGAGGTGATGGGTGCCTTCAGACTCGGCCATTCTCCCACCTGTTTATGCTGACATTGCCTCTCCACTACATCATCTTTTCATTCCCGGAACCAAACACCAAATCTCTGCAACCACTTTTTTTTTTTTTTAATTCAAGGATTTCTCTCAGATTTCATCTTAAAGGAAGATGTAAATTCTCTTAAAAGAGTTTAGAAAGACTTGTCTCATCCCTTAAGCTAGTCTAGGATCTCAGGTTAAGCAGCATGGCCAGGAACATGTCAATACCCCACCTCACTGATAAAAAGGAAGAAAACTTACTCATACACTATTTCTATACATTTCATGTTTCATGTGTTTCCTGTGGTTTGGTTATCCGTGCTGTACTCTGCAATGATATCTAGTCAGAGGAGATAATCAATGAGAAACAGCATTTGGGCCAGTTTTACATATTCATGCATCTTATGGGCAAGAGTATATGTGGATGTATTTATTTAAAATTATTAGTGATTTCCTTTTTCAACATAGACCTTTTTGTAATGATTTTTACAGAAAAAAGAAAAATATTTCAGTTTGAATTTCAAATAGTTGAAGTTTTTCACTGGAATTTTTGAAAGAAAATCTCTCATTTTGCAACAAACTACCAAGCTGACCCAAGACGAATATTTTCTGAAAAAAGTCAGTTATATATTTAACTGATTCTTACCACAGGTGCAGCCTGAGCCTTTACACAGCAGTTCATCCTTTTGCCTGATGTGCAGGTTGAACTGCAGCTATTAAGGGTGGCTTCTCTTATTTTTCTTAAATAAAGAAAATCCTATGTGCTTATCATAAAAAAAAAGGGGCTTGAAATAATGGTTCATTTGAAGGGACAACACATTGAAACCGAGTTATACATGCACTGATTTGTGTGTTCCCTGGTGCACAGAACTGGATCTGGAATGCACATTTCATGGTAAATGCTTTTAAATACCTATTCTGAGTAATCAAGATAATTTATTAATAAGTAGTATTATCTTGTGTTCACTGACATTCACAGACATTAAGAAATCTCACATTTCTGTTCATTGAAAGAAACAATAAATCTATCAGTTTATTGTAAAAACTTTCAGTTAGAAATGCAAAAATATTTTTTTGGGGTCACCCATATGCCAGATGGCCACAGAGAAGCTTTCAACTCAGTTTAAAGGCCGAATTAATCTCCTTGGCACAAACAGATTTGCAATTACCATAGATTAGATTGCAACAGAAAAATAATCTGACTGCACAGTTTAAAGGTTTTTTTACTAGGTAATTCAGCCTTAGGAGCTCCATAAGCTCTCTCCCAATATTCAGACACTTCCATAAACCACAAGGAAACAAATTCCTACTTTAACACTGCATTTTAAAATTAAGCAGTGGTAGCAACACAGGCAACGCTTGTTTTCCAAAAAATAGACTCTTGGGAGAGTCCCAAGCGCTCTTGGGAGTGCTTTCCCCAAAGCACTACCAAGACTCTGAGATTTCATAATTGAAAATGGAGAGATCTTAATGAGGAAACATCTGAAATATACAGAAGGTACTGTTTAAAATCAATGTGTAAGCAATTTAAATATCTCCTTTGCCTGACTGTTTTCTCCAGTAAATGTAAATACAGGTTTGTAACAGACACTGATTCCTATATAAAGCATTTTGGCAAGATAAGCAACTGATGGTTAGGAGGTAACCAAGAAAATTTAGATAAACTAACAAAATCTGATGAATTTTCCAGATAATTACAATTTGCAAAGACATTTTAGCAAGAGAACTTGTATATTTCTGCAAATTAATATTGCAGTAAAATGTCCTTAGTACATACACATTTGTAAGTCTTTGACTGAATGTGTAATCCAAAACAGCATTCATACTAATAGCTTATAAATACACAACTACTCTGAGTTTTGACTTTGGTTCCAAAATGTTTCACTATGCAACAATATGCTCTTTTCTGTACCAAAACTATATAAGACATTTCTAGTACGGTACAGACAGGAATTAATGGTCGATGAACTATTTGTGTTTAATGCTTCTTCAATTTCCTCTTTTTGCCTGCAGAAAATAGTACATTTGCAAAGGAAAGACACTGCATCTGTGGGGAAACCCTGTATGATTGCAGCACTGAGCAAGGCACATCCAGCAGTATGGGGGCTGACCCTGGCCAGCAGGGAAGCACCACACAGCCACCCTCCCACTGCCCCCTGCAGCAAGATTGGAAGAGAATTAGAAAAACCCAAGTGAAAAAAACTTGTGGGTGGAGATAGGAGATAGTTTAATAAGCAAAGGAAAGAGGACAGAAAAAGCCAAAGCAAGTGATACTGTGTGGGAAAACTAGAAAGCCTTGATACTGCACAAGTGCTGCTCAGCAATAGTCAAAACACCAGTTATTATAAACCAGTTTTAGTCACAAATCCAAGATATGCAGAAAACTGGCACAGTAAAATACTATCACAGTTTCACCAGTTTTCAGGACGTCACAGATGGTGTATAGTTTAATTTTATATAACTTTATTCATAGCTTCCAATGATAAAGCTATCCATCTTTCTGCTATCACTCTTGGCAATGCCAGATTTTGTAACACATTGCAACAAAAAAGACATTTTGTAATTGATTATCTAGCTGCTTATAATACTATAAAATAGGTTAAAAGGTAATTATTGACCATATGTATTTGCCGTATGTGCTGTATAAACAGATCAGGAGAAACCCGACTCATTAGCATGTTGGTGGTACTTTGTGTTCTGAGGTTGTAAAGTTACACATTATTGATTGCTAATCAGAACAGTGACCCTGCACACATGGGGTCCAACTGCTCAAAGGTATTTACAACTCAGCAAGGAAAACAGAACATTATGTAGCCACTGTAAAACTATTGCACAGCTTAACCCCATACAGAGGTGAAAATGTCCCCATTATTCCAGGTAATTATTGTATCACCACCAAGTATCAATACAGAAGAGATCAGGATGTAACTCACAAGCACTAAGCTTAATCTTGGAAATAAATAATTTCCTAGAGCTGACTGTAGGAAGGTGAGCTCTTCTGCAAGCAGTAATGTTGCCATTACTGTTTCCTCCCTTTTATCTTTATTTCCTTGAATTACACTGACCATGACTGCCTATTTACATTTCATGGAATGAATCAATATTAGAAAGCCTGGCTCAATTTACAGCATGCAAGTGAATTAAAGAAGCCAAGCCTCAACAGGCCTGGATAACATTTCTGATGTGTGAATATTGTTTGTTCCAATGATGTAAGCTCTATGCCTACGGTTTTAGTTCATAATACTGAAATATACCTGAAGTTCTAATTAAGCTAATTCTTATTAGTACAAGACTTTCAATTTCATACTGTCCATTATACTCTTTATTCCAGGGACTATCTTTAGTACTATGTTACAAATGATTCATGTTACTCTGTTACACATGCACACTTTTTCAAAGGCAATGTTTACCTGCTAACACATCCTTATTGACGCAATCATCACGTTTTTAATTGATTTCCATCTAATATTGCTTTAAATTAGTAGGTTAACTGAAACTCTAAAAGCATGCACACGCAAAGAATGGATTACTGCTCATTATCAAGTAACTACATGAATGTCACAACAGAAATACTAATGTAGCGGAAAATCATTCTGCAGACGAAGACGAACAGCTACTACTTTGGAACGGGATTATTTTCCTTCCAGATAACTGGTTAAAAAGATTGTTCTGCAGGGCATTTTCAGGCAAATAAAGTTAAATGCAAAGATACAAGCAGACCAATAGTCTGTTTGCGAGACAGAAGAAAAATACTATTTTCACCCAGGTAGTTTATACTATACAACTCCAAAGGCCCTTCACTTATGGTACCAAGTGTTTATGAGTATCAGGATGCATAACAGCACTGCAAATGATCCCCACAGATTACGAGGCTTCTCTATAAAGACAAAAACTCTGGGAGTTACTCACCACAAGGGACAGGGGCCTCTTCCATGAAACAACACCAATCAATCCTGACAACAGCACCTGCAACAGAGCAGAGTTACTAACGAGGCATGAGGTTATACCAGTGTGATTAAAAACACAGCAGGTAATAGGATGAAGTTAATACACAGTCATGATGTGTATTTTCAGAATGTTGGAAACCAAATGCTAAAAATATAATGCTTTCCTTTTTCTCAATTAAAAAAAAAAAAAAAGAACTAATAATAAAGCTATTTTTAAACAAATTTCAATCCAGCTGCCAGATTCACTCAGTTCTGATCAGATCACAATAAATCTTACAACATTTCTTCTTTCCCAGTCCCAAATGTTATCAACACTAAAGGAGAATAAATGTTTAGGGCAAATTTTCTTGTGGTCGCTTAGCACAACTGAAAATTAGATAAAAAAAGGGGACTAATGACAATACAATCACAAAATTATCCAAGGTATCCAGATTCGCAAAAGGGATTTTTCTTCTTTGTATATATTTGAGAGAGGACCCACATATTCATTTGAACTTGTATTTAGCACACAGATACATTACATTTGATACTATAAACCAAAAGCAATCAGGATTCAGACCTTAATACACCTAAATTGATCTTAGGTATTTTAAAATAACATGCAAGTTAGAGTTGAGACACCATAAGCTTTACACATAATTAAAAATAGAAAGGGAAACTACAGCAATAGGGTAAGGGATATTGACCCTGGCATGGGAGAAAAAAAGTGGGGAGGAACATTTTCATTAGAACATTTAACTACAAAAGTAGTAAAGTAGAACACAAATAAAATGCAGAGAAAAGAATGCACAATGCATTTATTTCATGAGTCCACAGTGTTGTTTTTCCCCTCAGCTTGTGCAAAGAGTTCGTGTAACAATAACTTCTCTAGTTAGCCAGTCACCATTCCCACTCCATCCTGCTTTCCTATCAATCTTTTAGGTGTAAAAATAATAGATCATAATAAATAAAAATGCATCTGTATCTAGCCACTGCAGAAGCAATGTACACTGTACAGGGAACCAGGCTGCAAACAATCCACTCTAGTGCTTGGTGCAAATGTGGGAGGAAGAGCTGTTGGTAACCTGGAGCAGCCGCATTGTGGAGTGCCCAGTTTAAGCTTTCACAAAGTCTAATCTGTGGATACTCATACTGTGAGAATGTTTCAGGCATATTTCACTATCTGACAATATCCACAGCTGCAGCAGCTGTTGAAAACATTATTCAGAAAGACAACACATGGAAAATGCACCTTTTGGTATTTTCTTTAGCAGCTATGCCATTAAAAAAAGACCCCCTCAAATGAGGTTTGTTAGTAAAATCTCAGTGCTAGTTTCTAAGTGAAGTAAAAATGCAACAGCTGAGAGATAAAAGTACAGTAAAAATGAACCAAGATAATGCCCACATGCTAATGTGCATAGTTTGTATTCTACAGCATTTCCTAGAGCATAGGATCTACATACTTCTGGATGTTGGCCAAGTGAAGGAAAAGCTGAGAATTCCGTCTTTGCAGTTAATTAAATGTGCTCACACAGCTATGTTAGCTTATTATTACTGTATGATAACTTGGCTCTGGGCTGATAGTCCTGTAATGTGAAACTGCACTCAGAAGGTAAAATGACAAGGTTAGCCAGTCTGTCTGCAGGCTAGACAGCAACATGCTCTCAATCAAATAAATGGGCTGGCTGAAATTGTGAGGTTATTAAAGAAAACCCTTTAGGAAAAGTGAGAAATTGCATTCCAAACCAGAGCACGTATTGATATATAAAATATTTGTACGTAAGTCAGTATTTCTCAGTCACCAAGTCATATGGTCAGAGTCAAGATACTACTGTAGTGCACTACCGAGGAGTAGCAAATCTTTACTTTCATTTACTGTGGGACCTCTCTTCCATGAATTAAATCTCTACCTCGCTTGTCTTAGTGGTGGCATTGCACAGGATGCAAGAAGGGAGCTGATCCCTTTTGTTCAGCTGAACTACAGCTGTGTTTGACCTTTACAGAGGCCTTGTAAAATGAAAGAGGTACATGTGTTTTGGTTTGGAAAAGGAGATCTTTATGGCACTCACTGTACTGGCTCACCATGCAAAAGGTCAAGCACAGCCAGGCCCCTTGATAAATTTATGCTGATAATAGACACAAGAACTCAGTGTTCCATCAGTCTTTAATATTGTCATTATAAGAGGTCACCTCAACAATGCCATCATGTAATTTTCCAACCCACATCAGTCCCCTGTGTCAGTCACTGGTTACCCAAAAAACTCATTTTGCTGAGATGCAGCTATTTCCAATGCCAAGCACCTCACATTAACCCACAGTGTGCACAGCTATATAACTAGGAAAAAAGCCCACAGAGGACATTACATACTAACATTTCACTAGAATACACTGAATTACTATCAAAATAGAAAACGAAAGATTTATCTTGATATTGAAGATGACCAGGAATTTAAGAACAAAACCAAACCAAACCAACCTCCACAAAGCCTCACAAAACCCCCAAAATCCAACCAACCAACACCCAAAAAGCCCCAGTCTTAAGGTTTTGTTTTATCTTCAGCTTATACTTCCATACATAATACAGTGAGTAGAAACTCTACTTTGTTTACATACAGCAGTAGCAATTATTTGAAAAGTAGTGTGTAATTAATTTACAGGCCCAAAAGATCTTACAATAATCACTCAGAAAATTCAATAGCTTGACATTGCAATCTATATGGCTTCTCATGCTTTTCAAAAATCACTACATCACGAGTATTCTGTGCACAGGTTTCTTTCTTAAATAAAAAGTAAATTGGAGTTTGACGATTTTAACAATCCCTTAATCCTGGCAATGTGTTTTGATTTCAGAATCTGCAGAATATGTTTATCTACTACCTTGGATCCTGCTTCTATCTGCTGAATTGTAGTGAACCTCCCCATCACACGATAATCGGAATTAATGGAAGCTACTAAGAATATTCAAAAACGTAGGATTGCCAGATTCCTTAAGGAGAATTCCCACAGATACATGTATGTGTAAGCAACCACTCATTATTACAATGTTTTTTCCTCTGTGCATCAGCGGAGTACATCAGTGTTAACTTCTGCAGCATTAGAAATGCAGTAGCTCAACATGCATATGAAAACTCCATTATCGTTAATGCAAGTGGTGCTCATGCATGACAAAGATGCATTTACTTTAACAGGCACATACTGAGGGAGGACAAAACCAGAAGAGAAAATTACTTTCCAGTACAGGGACTACAAACAAAGGATTAGCCCTTGATGGTGTCTTTTCCAGCATTTTCCCTCTACAGTCTGGTGAATCCCTAGAAATTAGAGGGCTCTGACTTTGAATATGGGGCAAATCAGATGATGCAGTCTCTCAATGTATCTTAAATCATCTGCCTTTTAAGTCTCAAATTACCAAATGGCTCTTGTATGTGATACTCTAGTGTTGTTCCTTTAAACTTCCCTGAACTACATAAACACTATGTTTATATAAACATTAATTAAAACCACATTAAGTATAGTGAAATACTATCAAGGTACAAAAAAACTATAGACATGTAAATTTACTGATGTCTATGTATTAACTGGCTTAACAAAACAAATAATTTTTGTCTTTTCCTTAGTTCCACTTGGGATCTAGCAATCATTTTCTAGTCTAATATAGAGCCCGAGCTATAGAAAACTCCAAGTTTTATTGTCTATTCTTATTCTTGCTTCCTTGTTCAGCCTGATACAACACACATCAAGTCACTTGGTCCTTTTCTACCAATTTATGGGTTAGTCACTTTTTCAGCTTGTAAATACAAGAGAAATTCTCTAATCAATGGATTCAGTTACATGAAAATAAGCATACAAGTTATTCACAGTGATTGCAGAAATTCCTTCTCAGGCCTCTTCTAAGAACTAAATTTATGTGTCTACAGATAGCTGTTTACACGTTTCCAAAAACGTGTGTTGTGAACATAGCTAGATAACCTAGAACCTAAAGAACATGTTTGTAACAACCCATCAGACAAACACCCAGGAAGGTGGGCCAGGCAGGACAAGCACAGCCCGAACAGGCACAGCCCGAACAGGCAGCGGAGTGCAGAGGCCAGGCAGGGACTGGCCTGCCAAAGGGCAATCCCAGCACTCACAGCACCGCCATCATCAGCGCTTCGGGGCAGCAAAGCACCACAGCAGCTTTGTCTCCGCACAAAGGCCTGAAGCCACTGACACTTCCCAAGGTGCTCCTCTCTGGGCTACAGGAGATTACTGCAAGGATTAATTTTATCAACTCAGCTGTTCCTGAAAGGGTAAAGTTCAATTGTAACTTCAACAATAATACCCCCAAATGTCTTTAGGTCTAGGTGTACCTCACAGAGTCTAAATCAATGGCTGAAATATCTTCAAGGATGATGTTTCTGTGAAATCTACCATAGTCCTTGTAAAAGGCAGATAATTATTTATCAAAATGCAAGCATTAAATACTGTGTGAGTAATGTCATAACTATCACATACACAGAGACTATAAAAGCATGACACATTATTACCAGAGCATGAAATCTTCTTATAATAACACTGCAGCATCTGCAATCCATTAGTGCAAAATGCTGGTAAAGTTAAATACACACTATAGGAAAAAGAACTGTGCTGCATGGGAATTAGCTGAAAAGGAACTGGAAAAGTCCACCAGTAATATTACTTTCCATTCCAATTTCTGGAAAACAGGAAGGATGAAAATCTCTGTAAAAATCAGTCATGGGCTAAAGACTTTTAAAAATAGTTAATAGAAATATTTATTAGCAAATATGCAAACTGACTCTTCAATATGAGCTATCACTAGAATCCAGGGACTGCTCTGTCATTTAAAGACTACATCACTATGAGCACAAAGAGCACAAGAGCTCCCAGATTGCAACCACAAGCAAAAGATCCAGATGCTGAAAGATAAATGCAAGCAAGTCAAGAGCAACCAGAAAACCACAATGATTTAAGCACGGTTTTAGGCTATTTTATAAAAAGACGCAGTGTGTTCCTGACTCAAAAACACTACATCATAGCTTAGTCGCTCTCATTTATCAACTGTGAACCTAAAACTAATCTAATTCTAATTGCCATGGAAACAGGAGCAGAGAAACAAAATCCCTTGGTGCCCCACAGGAACAGGACAGTAAAATTACCTATACACTGACACAGCTACTGGAATGTATTAACAGCACACAATTTTGATCTCATTTTAAGCTGTAGGGTGAGCTTTTCTTTGGTTTTCTCTTTGTATTCTTATCAAGTATTCTCCATACCCATCCAAAATCTCCTCATTACACATTTGTAATTTGTTACTAGAAGGAAACAATTTGACATACAGAGAAAAACAAGCACTGATGGAGCACATATCCATCAGAATAATATATTTTTCAATTATTAGAAAACTTCATATGTTCTGTATTTGTTACGCTTCTGAGTGGTTTAGAACTGTTATGCTCAACTTCACTAAAATATGCAAACTGTATTAAAAGCTATGGACAAGGATTTAGATAAGATATTAAGCACAGAGCTGATATGTAAATGACTCACAATACAGTCCTAATTCTAATCTGTTTTTTATTAAACATACTCACAGAACACACTATTACATTATCTTCTACACCCCATAATGTAATCTATGAGCATTAATAAGGCACACAACCATTAGCAAAAGAGTATTTAAACAGAAAGGTAACTAAGCAGTTTGGAACCAATCCTCCAAGCTTTCAACTGTATTAGGTTATTAATGAACAAACCTGAAATAAACAGATGGCTGAAGAGTGAGCTCAATGCATGCAGTTTCATAGGGGAAGAGTTTGAACTCAGAAAAATATTGAGATATTGTAAGGAATAGCATAAGAAGATTTTGTGGCTCTTGGACAATTGTCTCAAATTAAAATGAAGCTCCCTCACAACCCAAGCAACTTCCCTTCTTCAGAATGACCCATGAACGAAGCAAAAGAACACAGAGCTTTGAGTAACATCACCAGCAACACTGCTGAAGAACCAGTTGCTGTGTTTCACAATGTTCAAAATGAAAGCCAGACCAAGAAATTCCTTCAAAAATAATTGACTGAAGAAATGTGCTGCCCACACATGATATTCAGGATCTCTATAGTAGCTCAGATCAAGTGTGGATAGCTTACTGATTCTTTGAAGCAGGAAGGGTTTACTGAGGCAGCAGTCAAAACCTTAATTAAAATGCACTGAACCAAAGAAATCAGTGAAATTAGAAGCAGTTTGTCCAATACGATAGATCTGTATGCAAGTGTTGTAAACTCAAGAGCTAATTATTTCCTCATCTGAATAGTTATTTTCTTGGTCTTGATGTTCATTCCATATAATAGATTGCAAAGATGATTTGTAAAAGGACAAAGCCTTTACGTCTAAAAGTATATTGCATTTTCTTTCCAAAACTACTGATACATTTTTGTTTGTAATGAAAGAAATGAGGCACTGGAAATCACTAGAAAGCTATTATGAGCCTATAAAATAAAACATGCTTTATTTCTTCCGTAATAGTTACATTCCTTCAAGGGCTGAAAACGTGAAAACTTTTATCTTAACTCCAATAATGAAGGATTCCATATTTTTCCATTACTAAGGCAAAGGTATCACCCAGCTATCAGAACTTCACTTCCAGAATTTTCATTTTATATTTCATTGTACTTAAAAAAATAATTATATCCATAACATTACGGTGACCAAAAAAAAAAAAAAAATTGTGATAAACTTCTTTAGACATTTCCTAATATGTTTTCACATCAATCTTGACCTGTATCATTGACTCAGTACAGAAAATTATTCTAGAAATATTGTTTCCCAGTAGCATTAGGAAATTACTAATCAGACTTTTGCTGCTGGGCTCTTCCAATAATTATAAGAATGAAGACTGAGATTGTTTAGATAACTGAAATGAGACAATCGTTCTTTCAATTACTGACACAATTTCTCAGGAGATGAAAGCTGAGATGTATTATAAAGTGATCTAAATATCAATAACGAGCATTTTCTTCCCTCAAATTGAGAAGAGCTTCCAAATGCACATATAATGCATTGTCTCTGCACATCCCTGGTACACAGTAAGCTCCACTCCTCCAATTCCATAGATCTTTTGGAGCTGTTTTAAACTGCAGAGTCACAGGGCACATGGAGAGAGATTAATCCAAAAGCAGTAGATCTCATACTCTAATGACCATGATTAGTGATTTGCTTCCAGGCCATGCCACCAGATAAAGGAAAAGGTTAAGGATGCACAGGTGGCAATGAGAGAGAGAAAGGGACAGAGTAAATATTAAATGGTCAGATCAGATAAACACTATCCTGAGCCTATGGACTTCTGTCACCATGCTCATGGTGAAAGCCATCTACTCTACTGCATTCACCACCTTTGGTGAGACAGCCCCTCCCAGGCAGCTAGAACCTCACCAGACAGCTGGTCACCACATCCAAAACAGGACTTCAGAGGGGAATGGACAAATTCATTTGGATAAACACAGGTTTAATGTAAGGATGGATGGATGCCTTCCAAACACACCAACAATCCAAGGGTTCTAAAGATTAATTTTATGGCAAGCTGAACATGAGTCAGCAGTGCCCTGGCAGCCAGGAGAGCCAACCCTATCCTGGGGGGCATTAGGCACAGGATGGCCAGCCTGGTGAGGGAGGGGATTGTCCCACCGTGCTCTGAACTGGGTCATCTCACCTCAAGTGCTGGAGGCAGTTCTGGGCAACACAATGTAAAAAAACCATTAAGTGATTAGAGAGTGTCCAAGGGAGGCCCACAAAGATGCTGAAGGGTCTGGAGGGTAAACCACACCAGAAGTGGCTGAGATCACTTGGTCTGTTCAATCAGACAGAAAAAGAGACTGAGGAGAGACTTCACTGCAGTGTACAATATCCTCAGAGGGGAAGAGGAGGGGCAGGCACTGATCTCTTCAACACAGACAGGATTTGAGGAAGCAGAATGAGGCTGAGTCAGGGGAAGTTTCGATTACAGATCTAGAAAGTTTTTCCCCCAAGATGGTGTTTGGGCACTGGAACAGCTCCCCAGGGCAGTGGTCACAGCACCAGCCTGACAGAGTTCCAGAAGCATTTGGACAATGCTCTCAATGGTGTGATCTTAGAGGTGTCCTGCATAGGGCCAGGAGCTGGACTTGATGATTCTGATGGTTCCTTCTCAACACCTGTCCACCAACACCAAATCTATTGGAACCATTTTTCTGTGGACACAAGATCAGGGAAAATACTTGCACCTGGTCGGTTCCGGCCTCAACACCAAAGAATGGAAATCCAGGTGCCATCAGTAGCCAGTAGCAACTGTACAGCATTTCAGCCTTGTCCCTGCTCAGGATGCCCACAGGCCTGAACACCAGGCACTTAAAGCCTGTCAGCAGCAAAATGCAAAAATAAAATCATTGATACAGAGTCAAAATAGACTGAACAAAGAACGTAGTGCACTTAGAATAATTTAGAGCATTATCTCTGTTCTTAATTATAATAATCTCATTAGTTACTATTAAAGACTTAAAATACATTATTTTATACTTGCCGCATACATGTCATAAGATACCTGTTTATGACAACCCTTGAGAATAATTTGTAAAAATCTCTAAGTGGTTTGGAAAGAAAGAGCAAAGGACTTGGGCAAGCAGAAAAGAGTGTATCACTCCAGCACCACAAACTAACCACGAAGTTCTACAATGCATCCACAAGAAAATGAGTTTTCAATGCCATCCCATGGAGCAATGAAAGCCATCAAGCTTTACAGAAGAGAAGGCACATATTGGAATGATCCAGGGAACGGGCAAGAGTTTTTCCTCACACCAAGCTCTTGGGTAACACACTGACATAGACTACTAGCTTAGGACTGCAGAACTACTCTGCATGAGCATTGCAGCACCAAAACCCCTGCAATTCAAATCTAATTCTACTGCAGAGGCTTCTTAACCTGTCAGCAGGCAATAGGTTTGGGGAACACATGACATGCTATTTCAGTAATTTTAATGCAATTGATTATTTGGGCAGTAGTTGTCCAAACACCAAATGAATAGAAGTATAACCTTAGCTCCAAAATCAAAGCCCACAGCTATTTTAAGTGCAAAGAGAATGTGAAAGAGGGAATCCTATAAAAATTACAGAGCAACTAAAATATTGTCTATTTTCTCTCCATAAGACATTCAAAGAGATTACCAATGTGTAACACTAAATCCATTTGCACAGCAACTTGTAATTTATAATAAATATGGTCAAAATACATGAACTCTGAAACGATGCACACAGAAAAGCATCCTGTATAATACTGGTTATGAAAGCAAGCTGGATCATAAAATTGAAATGTTTTCCATATTGATTTTGGAAATAAAGTGGGAATAAAACACCAGTCTTCATATGAGACCTCATCTCACACCAGACCCATTTAGCAGATCCTGGTGGTCTGCATTTAGGATTATTTAATGACCATTCAACCACAAACCACTCTTGCTCTACAGAAACCCTTTTCCCACAGAAGAATTAAGCTCAAGGAGTCCAAAGTCTTATTCTGCCTGACTCTAAGGTCAGGACTTCTGGTAAATATAATGGGAACTATGTGTCAAGATTAAGATGGAAAACATCATATAGTCTTAAAAGAGCAGTTTTGTATTTTTACATTACTGCTAGATCGAAAGACTTAAAAAAATTGTTCCTGGGGTTATGCAGAGTCATTCATCATCATCAGGACTCAGACCTGCAGAGACTGTGGTTCCTTACTGCATCACTAATGGGCAAATAAAAACTGCATTGTGCAAGATACAACTGTACTGTCACCTGTGGAGGAAGTAAAAATCCAAAAGAAGTGATTCCCACTGCCATGTGAAGCATGCTTCTGTAACAAGGATTACAGATAGACCAGCATTATGTCTGGCCTTCAGTGGTGGATCCGCCATCATGACCAACCATGAATAAATGAATTGCACACGGTACAGACATTCACATGTAGGCATTAGACTGAGGACTGTTTTATTATCTTAAAAACACCATCTTAATTACTTCATAAGAAATTACTATAACTTGATCTAATATTAAATGGCTAAGCTCAAATATGACTATTTTCCCCCTTCATCACGCAGCCAGATGTCTTCATTTTAAAAAATTCCGCAGAGTCAAAGGCAAGGAAAATTGAGTAAGCAGGACATCAAACTCAATTATATTTCAAAGAAAGGGCCTCTTTAGTTTGTTCTACTTGTCTCTGATTGCTTGCAAAAAGCTCACAAAGAAGCTTTGAAATTACCATCCCAGTAAGATTCCCACACTCTCAATGTTTGTGTTACTGCAGCCCGGCTGACCACAGACTCAACAAAAGCGTAACATGTTGACTTTCATAAAAGCAGCTATATCCCTACTTCAGCTAGAGATAATTTATTCATTAAGACAAGATAAACTAAAAACAAGATAGAAAAAAACTTACTTCCAAATGATTTAGGGCTATTACATTTTATATACACTAACACAGCCTAAAAAGTTTTAACTTGTAACTCTGGCATTTAGAGTCTATCTCAATAAGACAACTTTGAAAATTACCTCTCACAACCCAAGACAGAATGGGATGGTATTCCAGAATATAAGGTGTCATTTGTCTTTTTAAAAAACATGCTTGATTTTACTGAAGTTAAGCTTATAATAGAATGGGATAGTAATCTTTGCACACAATATCTGTTTTTAGAACCATCTTCTCACTATCTTTTCACATTAACTTCTCAGAATCACCATCTGAGAAGCAAAAGTTTTATTTCTAAGCTGAAGAATGCAGAGAGAGACTTCTTCTGCTCAGGCCAGCCATTTTCTTTTTGTACACATGGAGAGAGTTGACAGGAAAACAATGACAACAACGGTTGTTCTGACAAAAGTATCAAAAGCACTTAACAGAGAAACATGGCTTTCTAGCAATATCAAACACACCAAGGACCACACTGAAGCTTGCTGATTAATGGACAGGAGAAATTCAGATTGAGTTCACCTCAAACACCGAGCTGGCAGCTGATGTGAAGAAAATCATCCTCAGTACTTCAGTGCTGTCAAGGAAGACTCTCTCAAGTTATTGCTATTGATTTATAAGAACATGACGAGCTGTGCTGTGTTTCAAGGAGTCCTTGGTTAGGGGGTATACCTGATACTGGTATCTTAACTGGGAAATATTCTCTACAGGACAATTTGTAACAGTAATTACACCCTAGCTTGTACTACAGTAAACACATCATGGCAAAGCATGAACACCACAAAACTGTGGCAATTCACTACAAAATTAGCAGAACAATATTGTGCAGAGGTTGGGGAGAGGGGGTTTGTTCTTTGTTTTGGGGTTGTGTTTTCTTTGTTTGTTGTTTTGTGGATTTTTTTCTTTTTAATAGAAAAAAACCCAATGCAAATACCAAGGAAGTTGACGTAAAGGTCAAGAGGGGAAGAGAAAATAGTACAGCAATAAAAAGAATAGCTCTGCAAAAAAAGTACTGAAAAATGTGAAAAACACATTAATAGAAACTACATTATGCAAATAGTCTGCTATTCCTGTTTCATTCATCAACTTGGGAAACATTCCAGATGTTAGAAAGCATCTAGAATGCTACTGATTTTCATTAGAAAAAAAGTCAAATAAAAGATGCAACACTTGCTAAATGGTATTCAGTTTTCCTACAGCTTCCACAGGTTTTCCATATACAGGTATCCAACAGACCCCAGCTCAAAACAGCCTCAGCTACCTGAGGGAGTTCACACGGCTCATCTAGCCCAGGAATCGAGAGCTGGAACTCTCCTGCTCTCCTCACACAAACCCCAGCAGAAGATGAGTCTCAAACTCATGTACCTGCAGATGCAAGACTTTGTGCACTGGGTATCTGCACAGCTGAGGTGACAGAGTATGTTGCAGGAAAAAATAATGGATACAACAGATGCAGTCATAAATGCACTGTTCTAACTAAACAAAAAGGTTGCTTTTTCTTGTTTCAGCCTAAAAATACAATCCAGACAACATTAAATAAAGTGAACTCGCAAGCCATCAAATATGGCCAAGAAAGATTACCACTCGTTAATCATAGCTGTTTAAAACTCTTAAATGCTTCCCCAAAAAAATCTAATTATAATACTTTAAAAAATGCTTTTACTTATTTTATGTAAACTTTAACAAAGGAAAAAGCAATCTTTTATCTGACTGATTTTAGGGTAATTTAGTAGTCTTAACATATGGAATGCTTCCCAAGTCTTTTTCTCTGGGGAACACAAGTGACAAGTGTTCTCACTGTGAAAGTGAGACTCATTCACAACTACAATATTCTTTTTGTAATGAAGTTTAAACACCAAATCAGGAAATTAACTAATACTTTCAGGAAAAAAATATCTACACCAAAAAAAGTTATGACCAAATCTAAAGCTAGAAGAATTTAGATGTGAGAGGAACTTATGAGGTCAGGTCAGTAAAATCAGGCTCTTCATCTTATCAAAAATTTTTGCTGACTTTATGCCAAGTTATATACAACTACTGTTACATTCCAGTCAAAACCAAAAATGTAGGTCTTATCAACAGAAAGGAGAGCAGAGATCCTAAAAAACAGCATGCATCAACATCATCTAAGAGCCAGAAAATGAGTAACTTGTCCAGTGTATTTCTGTGAGATCTTCCCCCTTTAGGACTCAACTTTATACAGCACACTGTTTAACTTCCCAGGGAAATTATCTTGGTGCAGGAAGGAACATGGCAATCTGTAAATCAGTTTTTTAAAAACTCATCCAGCTTTTATAAAGTATCAAAATGAGACTACAGAAAACTCCACTAAATGAGCCTCAAACCAGTCCATGGGTGCACACGCCTAGTTTGGCATTTGTATTTAGTTTTTGCTAAGTGCATTTTGCAAAGCTGACAAGTGCTAAATCAGCCTGACAGTCCTGAACATCAAGTGACTCATTCTGCAAGAACAAATAACCAAATCATGAGTGAATTGCACCAGATCACTGGTGTATGTCAGTCTGGATGAAACACCCCAACAAAGTGCCAGTGGAACATTAGGAAATTTCAAATGTCTCAGTGCAAAATCCCTTTAAAGGACCCAGCACATTTTGCAGCAAGGCAAACTGCAATGCCTCGAGTCCCAGCTGGGAAATAAGTCAGAGCTGGGCAGCACCCACATGGTTCTGAGCCTTGCTCTCCTAAGCCAGTCCAGCAACACCAGGACTCAGCTGCAGGCCTAGATAAAAGTTTAGCCCAGACCATGGGATCAGAATCTCAAAGACCAAACAAAACACACTTTTGCTGATTCTGGAGTCAAAGGGATCAGTAGAAGAGACCTGGGACAGACAGAAACAGGAATTATAATAGAAATTAATTTTGAGCTTTAAGGTGGCATGGACATCATCAATTAATCACAGCTTCTGCTTCACTAAATACTCCTTAAAGAAAGAGGAAGAATGAAACTAAATAGGAAGGAATGATAAAGGCTGTCAAAAACAAAAGACAATGATATCCAGCATTAATGTGGATTGCGAATCTTTTTCCTTTTAACAATTTTCTCGATAAATAATTCTCACTAAAAGCTTCAATTGCTCTCTTAAAATGACACTGATTTTGTTTCCTGGGGTAGAAAGAAATCATCATATTCTTAGTAATTTTTGTGTTTCAGCATATAAAGGAACTTTCATCTTTGTCTTCTCATCCCACTTCCTTCAGAATTTTCTTCCTACTCACTGTAAAAGTGTTCCCAGACAGTACAGATGTTTCACAACACCACACAGAACTAAACCTCACTTTGACCTGCCAATGACAAGACCAGTACCACACACCATAGTGCCATGCACATTTTTTCATAGGGTTACAAACAGTCAGACTTTCAATGACTAAAGACATCACCTAAGGAAGGTCTAATGCATGAAGAGAAAGAAAGAGTAACAGAATCAGAAAGAATATACAAAGAAAAAGGCTGGAGAGCTTGGGTCTTTTTGCAAATAGAAAGTTTTGTGGTTCTGGAAAGCACAAACCTTCGTCACTTAAGTAGGTCATCTCACCTTTCCATGCTTCAGATTCTCTACAATTTAAGACAGCTCTTTGTTAATTCTCTGTAATGTTGCAAAATTTAATGAACCTTGAACACATCTTTTCATATACAGCATGTCAGATTCTGCTTGTAATATGTTGTAATAAAAAGTTCTACTGTACTTTTTCAAAATAATTTCAGAAAAGACACCTTTAGAGATTCATAATTCATCCCTGCTGTAGTTACCTCGGAAGGGTCTTTATCTCTCTCCTGATATCCCTCCTATGGAAACTGCCACAGAAATCTGGTGGTGATAAAGGGACCCTCACTCGTGTTCTAATTGTTTTCATTACCTTTTCACAACACTAACTACTGATTCAAAGGACACGGGACTTCTTTATCTGTAACAAGTGAAAGAAACAGAGAAGCATCCTTCATTTTTTCAGTCTTTATTTTACAGAAAGACCTCAAACCCAACTTGTTCTTGAATTCCAATACAGCTTCACAAGAAACAGTACTAAGGAATATTACTGATCATTTTGCAGAACAGTTGTGTTAGAGCACAAAAAACCTGCAGGACAGGCAACAAAATTGTTACTGCTGTTCATAACAAGAAGAAGAAGAAAAGATAAAATCTTTCTTGCATCTTCCCTCTAGACTTCCTAACCTACTTCCCATCTTGAGACATGGAAATCAGCAGCAGAATAAAGTGGTTTATCAAGACAGGAGATATAAAGTAATGTCAATTCTCACTGGGGTTTGGTTGTGTTTTGGTAGTTTTTTGTTTGTTCGATTTTAAATTCACACACACACACAAAAAGAGTAAAAGCAGATAATTACTAAACAGGGAGCTCTGCAACAGGCAGACACTGGGGAAATGAGATGTGAAAAAAAAAGGGCCAGAGAAGTAAAGTCATAAAACTTCAGCAGTAAAGTCAGAAAAATGTCATGAAACCCCAATTTAAGAAACACCCTTAAAACTGAAAGCAATACTGCAACTGTTATTAAAGTGCAGCCAAATGTATAATTTTTCTAGCAAGCAGTCAAAAAAGAAATAACGCACTTTAGATATAAAAATAAGAGAGCAAAATTTAAAGTATTCTGTTGTGTAGCTGAAAATTTATCCCCTTTAAAGCTGAATATTTGCCATAAAATCTCAGCTGTGTCTTATGCAGATATATTCTGAAAACTTCTGAAAATACATCTGCATGATCAGTGAAACTAGGGAGAAGCAACAGAGATGCTGCATGACAGAACACAAAATTCACAGAGGAGTAATTGATGTCAAGTGACGCAGAGTGCAAAACTTTCTCATTCCTGCTCCAGCAGCTCTGCAGACCATGCTGAGTGAAACACTGCACTGCTGCTGCCCAATTAACATCTTATTTTATTGTCTCAGCAGAGAAAAAAATCACTGCACTGCTCTTAAAACACAGAAATAATCCCTTGCTATGTCTCAAAATATGATAAACCTGAACACAGTTTGTTACTCAGGTTATTACTAGATATAATAAAGGGCATTCTGAACCTTTATTTTACACACCAAAATGCATATTCAAAATAAAAAGTAATTTTTTAAACATTTTTAGGATGCTTTTGGACCTTCCACTAACTACAGAGACCACAGGTTTAGAAAATGGTTATCAAAATTAAATCCCCAAACTGACAGATAGCAGGCTTAGATGAGGTATTAGGTAGAAACTGTTCCCTGTGAGGGTGGGGATGCCCTGGCACAGGTTGCCCAGAGAAGCTGTGGCTGCCCCTGGATCCCTGGAAGTGTCCAAGGCCAGGCTGGGTGGGGATTGGAGCAACCTGGGACAGAGGAAGGGCAGGGAAGGTGGAATGTGATGTGCTTTAAGGTTCCTTCCAAGCCAGACCATTCCATAATTTCATTACATACATCATACTCCAGAATCAATGATTTCTTGCTATCCCACTGATAGCAAACTCATATAAAAAGTCATTAATTTCTTTAGAATATCTTCCTGAAATATAAGGGAGTTAAAAGCCAGTATCTGGTACTCATGTTCCCATTTCACAGTTCCTCTTGTATTTGCTGCAGTTCTTGTCTCCCTTCCTGACAGAAAGGTTATGGGTACTCCAAAAAATTAATAAAACCATATGTACAATTTTGAAATTGGTAGTAAAGTCCATATCTAGCAATTGTAACCCAATGGGACAAACATGTAATGATGCTGATTTAGAAATACTCAAAAAGCAGTTTGCCACATTCTTAAATACTCTCTATCAGCCAGTTCTGTAAGAAGTAGTAACAGAACTGACTTCATTAAATCTGGTCTGAAAAGCTCACTCAATTTGATTTACATCTTGGGTAAGACAAGAAAACCCAGTCTTTTTCTACCTCAAGGTCTCCAATAGAGGTGATCAGCATGAGAAGCTTTCTCAAATCTGTCACTTGCACGATTTTACTTCCTCCAAATATACAACCTTTCTGTTATATTTTTTCCCCTAATTGCTCACCTTTTCTTACTTGGCAGTCTGCAAGAAGTGCTTTTAACAATAAAGAAATCCTGAACTCTAGCTAAGCTTTCATACCGAGCCTTTTAGTGAGCCAGTCCGTGCAGGACATCACAGTGTTTTCCTAGAACTCACTGTCAATATTTGGAAACTAAAGACATGGTTTTTATCATGCATTTAGTGATTCTTCAGGGAGGCAAGTAATCTGTCATTCTGTATGCTGTTATGGCTTGTCATTTTTAAGCCATAAAATCCATCTCCACCTTTTACATGAAAAGAAATCACTGACATATCAAACCTTGATATTAGTTGGAATACAGTCCAACTAATTCTAGTCCTTGCCTAGAATTTTCAGAGCAGATGAAGTAAATAAGATTCAGCACTGAAAGGAAATCACGATAATTAATACTTCTAAACTACTCTGAAAATTTGAATCTTCATTTTTCCTTCTCCTGAAAATAACAAACTATATACATTTATGATTTTACAGTACCACTTACTCATCAGTAAAAGGCTATAATTTTTTCTCCATTGCACACTAAATACCTTTAAAATCAAAGCAGAAGAGTTTTAACTAGAAAACTACTAAATGTTCAAAGTAATTTTCTGCTATAGCTCGAGTCAAACATGACTTGAGTTGCATAGTGCCTGCTTCCAATTTATAAATCCTTTTAGCAGTGTTATATAAACACAAGAGAAAGTTATTTTCTCCAACTATTTGAACAGTAATTTCTCTGAGGAACAATAAGAGAGAGAATAGAACCAGAAAACACGTGCAAGTGTTAATAACTGGCAGATTTACAAACATGATACTTCCTACATACTTATTAAAAAATCATTTCAGTGACAGCTGTTACACCTACTACCAAAAGCAGCTCTAATGAACCAGAGACTGACAGACTCTTACAGGGTGGCAAGAGGACCATATAGGGATTAAATCAGAAAGACAAAACTGGCTGCAGTCAAAGAGGGACATGTAAAGCTTGTTCTAGCAACACAAAGTCACAATACCAGTCCATTAGCTACTAAGAAAGCTCCCATGAAAAATTCTCCAATCCTCTCCATATAAAATACTTCTTGGGTTTTTACAAAAAGTGATAGCTATGATCAGTTATTCAATACTTTCAGTAGTTGCAGGGTATGAATGCAAATCAGAATTAATAAAAAAACTTGAGATGAATTTGAGTCCTTCAGCAAGGCATGGCCTCTTGAAACACACAGCACCACAGAGGGGCACCAAACCCACCAAAATCTCCAGCTATCACTTGAGAGTTTCTACCACTCAAAAAGCTTATGTGGGATTAGCACAGGGAGTGTGTGCAGCTTACCAAAACAACATGTTTGTAACAGTAGCATCTACCCCCACAGGCAGTGCAGGCCAACGGGAACTGAGCTGCTGAGGGAACAGATGCTGTTGGGAAGCTGAAATCCACACCATCCACATTTCTGGAGTATGGCTTCTTTGGCAATGTTTGTTTTGGTTGGTTGGTTGGTGGTGGGAGTTTGTTTGTTTGGGTTTTTTGTTTGCTTGTTTCATTTTGTTTAGGGTTTTTTTTTGTGGTGGGGTATGAGGGGGTTTTCTTGCTTCTATGGGGGGTGTTAGTTGGGGTGTATTTGTTTTGTTGAGTCTTCTAAAAACAAGATCCAGCTCTAGTCTGAGCCCATAGATTTAAATGCCCATTCAGCCAGACAACGTTAGAGATGCTGTGGGAGCACAGCTTCTGGTTTAGTGTTATCCAGTCTGCAAGCTCAGAGCTCCAGAAGATGAATCAAAGCACAGTGGAAAAAACTGCATAATTTATTCTGAAAGTGCACATCTGAACCCACACGTGTGGAGGCACTGAGATAACCATCCACACATGACCCAAAGATGGGAGACATGCTGGTACCACAACCAAGCTAAGAACCCTGAAAAATGAAAAGCAATATTTCAAACAGGAAATTAAATGTTGTTTGCATATGAGGATGCGCCAACACTGCTGAAAAGTAACACAGTCAAGAGAAAGATCATATTAATACTTCAATATGTAAGAGGCCCTAATTGTCAGAAAACAGGAAAACTGCAGAAAAAAACTTGAGGATTAGTTTAACCAGGAATCACAATATAAATAAATAACAGAGGAATACAGACATCAGGGAACAAATTAGCAGGAGTGTTACACATACAGATTGCACAGTATATATCCTGCTGCAATAAGCACTGATGAAGATTCTCAGCAAGAATGCTCAGTGCCCCAGCTTGCCCACATTTCATTAAATATACCCAGCTACTGTTGAGAATCTAGGTCAGAAATAAAGATGCTGAGAGATTTAGAAAATTACTCATAAGTGAAGGTAGAAAGTTCTACATTATTTACCCAGATTAAAGAACAGTGACATTTTTTTGGTAGGTTAGAAAACCTCAACAAATGAATAGCAACAAAATCATTTGCCCTTGTATCCACCACATGTGCATAAAAAAAATTAGAAACTCAACTTAGAGAAAAAAAATTTACATGTTAGAATAAATACAGTTAATGTATGAGATTCATACTAACACAGGAGTAGTTAAGTGCTGGAAGATGTTGACTAACAGATTACAGTTTCCTTCATTACTTAACTTTAGGAACATCTAAACAAACACTCAACTGGAGATGCTGCTGTTTATAGATGGATCTCACACTGAAAATAGAGTAGATGAGCTGTTGAGACTAATCCCAGGTGCACATTTCTACAATTGTAGGATTGCTGTAAAAAATACAATCTTGAAGTTTCATTTTAGTGTGTGTATACATATAAACACAGAAACAGAATGTTTGTAATACTAATTTATTTCCAAATTTACTTATGTAAAAAATGTGCCTATACTTATTGGACACTACTATTTATTAAGAAAGTACCATAATTCTCAGAGAAGGCAGTTTACCACTCTTTTAAGTACATTTAGGCAGTTTTGCTTGTGCACTTACAGGGAATTGGAAGCAAGGAAAGTTTCTGTGTACTCTCCATCACCGAGGATCTCACTCAGGGATTTATAGTTATTACCATGCCCTTTCTAAATCTTATATCAATGACTACAGTTAAAAACTTCTGAGACTCCCAAATTCTTTATCAAACAATTTAATGGTGAAATCCACCCTAGGTCTACAAGTTAAAACACAATTATCAATTAATCTCTAAATATAGTAAGATTATTAAAGACCAGCTGGCATTTTAAAATGATGAAAGCCAACTCTGTTCTTTGGCATCAGCACTAACTGATGTTGCTAAGCTACTGCTGCTGCCCAGTTAGTTACACAGCATCAGGTATTGAATTAACGCAGGCCAGCGGGCTGTAGGAAAAGGTAAATAAAAAACAGAGGAGAAAAACCCCCACATTTAAAATGCATTCTTTCACCAGTAAAACTCATAAGTCAAATTTTACCATCTGAGTCTAAGTAGTGCAATATAGCTTGTGTACATGATAAAATGATATGCAGAGAAAAACAATTAACCTTTGGTGATATTTTAGAGTCCATATCATCTTTACTTGCCCTGTTAACTCACTTTGACCTGGTTTTGCTATAACATAGCAAAGTTTTTATTGTTTTGTTATAATTCAGGTAAGTTTTTGTTTTGTACTTATGTTTTGATGAATGAATTTTGATTTGTCTCAAATAAATTTGTTGATAAGAATCAAAAGGACATTCTGCTTCTGTGGGTCAAGAGGGGCAAATGGAAAACACTATCAGAAAGGACAATTATTTTTCTGGCAGTTAGATTAGAGCCTATGAAGCAATTTATGCGATCACTGCTTATAAAATTTGTTTTGAGTTTCTGGCAGTTTCTATGAGATTACAGTAGCTGCTTTTGTCTAATTCTTTAATCACTGATCACTCTTGTGATTTGCAGCTTTCAAATCCAAGCCTGCACTTACTCTTCAGCAGCCTAGCCAGACCTGGTAGCACCATTATACTACTTAACAAACTTGGAGAAGACTTCAAATATCCCCCTAATCACAAACATCATCTCAACAATGCTTTCTCTCAAGCTTGGTTCCATTTTTTTTAGGACATTAGTTTTACACCCTCAGCAAAGCTGCATTGTTTGGAAGTCAGCCTTTTGTCTGTGTTGGTGCAGAAGGAGATAATTCTATTGGTAGAAGACAATTTCAGCCACTAAAGAATCCTGTCCTTTCCATCATACGTTGTGAGCACTAATTTTAAGACTGTAATGTTTCTTTCCCTTCCTCATATAACTGGACTACAAAGAATACTATTAAGATTAGTTACAAATTCAATGCTTTCTGTTCCAGGTTTCTTTAGTGGGTTTAGTTTTGGTTGTTTCCCTATGGTGAATGTATAACCGGTGAAAAAGCTGTACATAGAATCATATTTACCATTTTTTACTCTCAGTCAAGAATCACATTGGATTCTGCAAACTTTCCTCTGGTCAACCCTTCCTACAAAGGAGCTAAATGAAAAAGAGCAAGGGAACAGATCACAGGTCTACAGAACATGACAGAACGCCAGTAGGTGTTTAATTTATTGATGGAAGGGACACTTGGTAGCTGCATTCAAACACAAAGGTTACTGTGAGCTGGGAGCCAAGGCAACCTGACAAAAGCACCAGCACACAGCTCCCGGCTGCTGAGTACAGGAATTGGAGACCATCACGTCCACAGACAGAAAAGTTCCTGTCAAAATTGTGATATTGTTACCTCATCAAGCAAAAGAATTTCCTGGCTCTCACTTTTTTCCCCCTCCTGAATAACTAACCTCCATTTTGTAGGAAAACAAACCAACCAACCAACCCCTACAGGCAAGTACACTGAAGTACATTCTTGAAAGATCAGCTGTCAGCTTACCCTATTCTTGTTTGTTTCAACACCACATTCTGAAATCCCTACAACATATCTAAAAAAAACCCTATTCGACCAACAAAACATAAAATCGCAGTAACAAAAAAAAAAAAGAAAAAACACCCCCCCCCCAAAAAAAAAAAAACCCAAAACCAAAAAAACCCCACCAACTCAGACAAAAACAAATCCCCACTAAGGAAAAAAAAAACCCTAACAAATTAACAAAAATCCAAACCAAAACAACAACAAAAAGTAAATATCTGTGTGGAACTTCCATTTATATTCAAGTGGACTACTTCTACATGTTTGCTATTCCTCTACTAATGCTACTACTATAATCCTAGATGTCTATGAAAATATTCCTTGCATTATCTGCTGGCACATTTCTTAAAGCCTTGCTACAGATCACCGGGTCAGTGAAATGACAGAATTCATTGTCCCTGCAACATGCTCTAGTTATTTTTTAAAAACATGGGCAGGTTAAGCTAGAAAAGTTTTAATTTCTCAGTCAAAGAAGGGCAAGAACTATTCATCACTATTATGTTTATTCCAGTTCCCTCAGCATGTTTGTACAACCTTGTTATCCAAGGGTAGGGCATATTGAGAGCTTACTAAAGAAACAGATCATCACTTGTCAGAAGTGGAAACACAGAGGGAACAGATAGCACATTTCTTAAGAAAGTTCTTTGGGGACTGAGGAGGTGTGAATCTTGTCTGAGAACACACTATTTGCTTATTCTCATCTTCCCACTCCCCAGGCATTTCAAATGGCAACTGGGGAAGCAAACATTTCTTCCAGTTAAATGACCAAGGTATTCTTTAACAGGTAGCAAATACACAAGTTTTTAATACATTTTATTGCCTTATACTGAAGTTAGTGCCTGCTTCTGAGAAATCCAGTAAATCACACTCCATCCAACTATAACTTTACTAACTAAAACATATATGGAGGCATCTTTTTTCATGCTAGAGAAACCACCTTCTTTAATATACAAGCCTACCTTTTCCTTCTCAGGCTATTCACTGGCAATTTAATTGGAAAAGGAAGGAATCCTTTTTTGCAGATCTGTTTGTAAAATTATAATTTTTCATCTTCTTCAGGATGATCTCTTCAGAAAGTATTTTTTGCTTCATCCAAAGTATCATGATATGTATTTATACCATTAAACCTCTCATTTCCACAAGAGTCTATTGATTAATGTAATCACTGTGCAGTATTGTTAATCCACAGGCTTCTTGTGGCCATCGAACAAATATAATTACACTGACTGTTGAATTTTCTGCTTTCAGAAAACAGAACACTTCATAAAGCCTCATATTATTTTTAAGTATAAGCTTTTCACATCCTATTCACCTCTGGGATGTTCTATGGTCCATCTTGTTAGTCAGAACTTCACATCCATGTGCTTTGTTTTGTGCTGAGGAGCTGCCTGTGAGGCAGGACTGAACACAACCCATGCACAGAGCCCATCTCTGGTTACTCCTGCAAGGCTCCAAGGGCACAGACGCCTGGCTGGACGTGCCCGTGCTGAGACCCTTGTGCAGCCGCTGGGCACTGCCGAGATGCACTCACAGCCTTGGCTTAGGGACAGAACCCAGCAGCCAACTGGCTGAAACACACCACACTTTCAGGGCTGTATTCTGTAATGTTTTACCCAAAAGCTTTCTGCAAAAAGCTGCTCCTAACACTGGTCTTGTTTACCTTCTTAAACTCTACAGAAGAATTACATCAATAAAAGCTAAATTATCTAAAACACTGATTCCTGAAGCACTTGGGCTGGAGGCAAAGAGGTTAAAATGTCTTGGTCTAACATTTTTGATGTTATACAGTTAACAGACAGACATAAGGTACCAGAAGTATTTTTAGACCTTTCTGAATCAGAGAAATAGTGTTAAAAACATTGCTCTAACTTCTAAATGATCTAGTTTTCAAGAATTTGGTCTACAGCCCATTACTACAGCATTCAATTTGGCATCAGGCTCTTTTTCTTGATTGAGTCAATTGCAGTAGATCCAAGGAAATACATTGTTTGGGGACTCCCACATAGTTCCTAAATATACCTAACTATAAACAAAAAAATCTAATTGATTTTCGGTTTCCAGGACCTCTACATGTTAGTAAATGAAGACCGTTCCATGGGAAAAATGCTTCACAGACCTATCTTGTTAGATAGGGATGAAGGGAAGAAATCTTCAGAATCCCAAAATAGCCAACCTCCAAAAATAAAAAAAAATATTTGGTTTATTCCCATTTGCAATAGACACAATAACCTTTCATATGCAAACCATGTCATAGGCAAGCCAGAGGAAGTTCAACTATTCTTCATCTAAAGATCCCCCACTTTCTTAGGGGTTTTCTAAATGCATTTCATACTTTCATCTCACAAACATAAAACCTGAAACTTGCCACAAGAATGTGTAAGTGGTCTTACACCCCCTGGAAATTTTCTGTTTAAGTAGGAACATGTAAAGAGTCAAATCTATAGTTTGATACTCCGGATGACCTGAGACACAGAAAACAGACCAAGTTCCCTTCACATCAACACAAACACAGGACAGGAGCCTTTACACTGGGGAGTGTAAATTTTTTTTTCAGCCATATATTTTGCAAGTTTTCAAAAGGTTTTATATTTAGCCTCTGGAAAGATTAAATTTGTTTGAATTACAGCTACTTTCAAGATATGACAAAACCACTTTCCACCAATGTTATTTTCAGAATGATACAGCAGTGTCACACATATTCACAGCATCATCAGAGTTCCTGATGATTGTTTACAGTCAGACCTTGAAAACCTCTTATTTTAATAGCATTAGTCAACAAAAGCTTTCACTCCTATGACAAAGAAATACCATTGAATTTAACTGTTCTGACAGAATCATTCTCACTAGGATGCATAATAGTGAGATAATGACTTGTGTTTATTATTGACAAATTATGTTGTCCCTTGGCTCTTTATATTGGATGCTGAATGCTTTTTTGGTTTGGTTTTTTATAACTAAAGAGTAATCTTAATTTCTTTAGCAGACAAAAAATCTGCCACAAATCTGAAAAACTGCTGCATGCACAATTTTTCACCTAGATGAAAACAATGTCTTCTCTGAAGAGAGTGAATGCAAAAGTGACAGTGTAAAGCTACATGTTCATTATCTTTCAGTGCCTCTGGATTAAGTGTGTTCCGTTTAAAACCACCTGTTTTTATTCGGCCGGCACAGAAGGCTTATCTAAAATCTTCAGATTAAGCCATGCTCTTTTCTGCTAAAATAGTAGCAAAAAAAAAAAAAAATCTCATAAGTACATTATACCCCTCACATGAAAATAATTCTGCTGAGATTGACTCTTTGTGACAGGAATAACAAACCTGCACAGTTACCAGTGAGGGCATTATTTGCTGGTTCTGCAGAACAGAAATTACTCATGATTATGGCTTCTAGAAAGGAAGAAAGTTCATATTCAAAACTGAAAGCAAGTTTCCAAAGTAGAGTACCTCCTACTTTGTAGATCAGAAACAAAAGTTTAAGATTGTGCTGCTGTTTCAACTATCCATGTTTAAATCAAGACATTTAAAAATCAGAAACCCAAGAGTTAAATTCAGTTTGCCTCCTTCAAGCAAAAAATACATATTGTCCAAAGTGCTTACATTTTCTCATTTTTATCTGAATATGAAAATAATCAAAACAACCCAGTCTAAACTTTTTAGAATATTCTAAAATTATTCCTTTGGTTTTTTTTAATCACAATCAGAAAACAATGTCTCATTATAAGTGATGAAGCAGTAATTCAAATAAGTATTTCTCATTTATGGCAATTTAGCTCAAAAGTACTCCACCTACTCAAGACCCTTAAAAGTAACACACAGAGAGCACTGGCATCTGCTCCTCAGAACTGGCTATTTTAGTCTGCAGACTTGCATCAAATTACCAATGTAGATGTAACCAGGATGGAGTAAAACTCTGCCCAGCACGAAGCATTCCTAGTAATTTGTAGGGAGTTCACATCCACTGCACAATAAAGGAGCTTTCAGATTGGCCTTACAGGTTTTACCTGAATTGCCAAAGAGTAAGTGGAACATGAGCAAATCTGTTTGCAAAAGAATCTGGTCTTGAGAGCACCCAGACCATGCACACATTGAGTGGGTGACGACTTCAGACAAGATGTAGTCCGGCACAGAGACTTAATTCCTCCCAGAAGTCAGATTCCATTTACTGTGCTCTTACAGCTCATCTTTCGGCTTCATTTTATCCCCCAGGAGTCACGTTTGTGTGCTCTCAGAATGCTCCACTGGTGTGCATGACCAGAACTAAAGCACTGATATGGACACATCCACAGACCGTCAAAAATGACAATGATAAAATGTCCTGGGGACAGGACTGAAGTTTCAAACAGCACAAACAAGAACTGTTGAAGGATTATCAACAAAGTGTCCTTATAAACAGATCATAGCCTCTGTTTATGGGATAGAGGCTGTGATTCTGGGACTTTGCCAAAGATGGAAGACTTAGATTTAGTGTGGATGCAAAAAGGGCTAAAGCAGAGAAATTCTTCAGCTTTCTCTCACAAGTGTGTGAGAAACTCTTCTTTCACATGCAGCCTTAAGGAAAACAGATAGGATGTTAAGTAAACTACTTTTCTGTCCTTGCACCCTTTATTTTTCACTATGTTGTTTTGGGAACACTAAGACATGTTTGGGATATGGGTGTCTTACTGTCCGACCTATCACCTTTGAGGGGGGGTGGGTCAAGAGGCCAATCATGAATTTTCTCTAGCGAACTATGTAATAAAAGGTAGGTTTTTCATTAAAGTTCACTTCGGCCATAAGTTCCTGACCTAAGTCTGCAGTCTCTTTTTCACCACTGTCTGAGGTCTACAGCGACAGATTTAGGGCATTTTGATGTTAAAATGTTGCTGGCATCTAAGTTAGGGTGCTCTGAATGTCTAAATATTCCTCAATTATAAATTCCCTAGCTTTGTCACATTTGCATAACACTCCTTTAAAGCAATGTGGTTGCTCCCAAAGAGAAGAGGTAATGACCACAACACCTGCTTCTGGAAGAGTGGCTGTCTTACACCACTGAAATAGTTATACTCCTGAAAGTTACATATTTTCAGACAGTTCAGCCCTTACAGAAACCCATTATCTGTTCTGCTCTTGGATCCCAGAAGGCATTGGAGTGAGCAGAAAAATGAATTGTGAAAAACAGCTAATTAAACATGGTAATTCACAACTCATTCCTTTAGTAAGTCGCAACATACAACTAACATGAAGGTGTAATAAATTCAGCAGCTCCAAATAACCAGATTACTGACCCTGGAAATTCCTGCTTCCACCAAGGTACTTGGCTCCACCCAAGTTTCTCAGTAAACTTTACTTGTTCTTCATGGCTAGTTCTTGTAAGATCCTGGGCAGTATTTGCTGTCTTTTACAGCAAATGCTCGTACATTTCCAGCATTCAAAAATGGCTGGAAAGGACAACTAGCATTCAGGAAGAATATTTCATTCCTAAAGAGACTGAGACACACACCCATCTTTCTACTACAGATAAAAACAAAACCACACCAAACTAACTAAAAATTGTATGCTGACAACTGTAAGAGACTTACTCAAAATAATACTTCTGTTCTGCAGTCTGGCTGCCTACAGAAAAACAAAGACTTCAGAATATAGGTAATTTATAATAATATGGGATTAATAAAAATGATGCTATTCCTTCTCTATTGACTGGACAACTCCTACTTCTTATCATAATCATCTTTGCTCTCTTCAACTACTCCTTTCTGTAACACAGGAAGTTTTTAAATTAAATTGCTCTTAAGGCTCAGGCAACAGAACATACTCAAAGCAATAAAAGCTGATGTGCCTCATGAAAAAAATAATGTTGGCTTCCTTGAGTCTGCTACTTTCCAGTGCACTGGAGACGAAAAATCTCAAGGTCGTATTTAGGCTCAAATCCTAAATTAGTTATTTTACCACAAATAGTTCAAAGAATTAAAAAGGAACACTGTCATCTTTCTAATTGTTCCTCTGTCCAGCTGTGTGATTTGCTATCATTCCATCAGGATACAGAAACAAGATTTTCACCCATGAATACCCTGTTCCAAAGCTTTGCCTTCCCACAGACTCCATAAGGCACAGAGGATCTACCTAAGGCTTATTTCCTATGTTCTATGATGTATATGATCTCTCCTCATACACCAATGCCACAGGTTTTAACTGGCATCTATTAACAGCCTCACGGGTTTTCTGGATTAGATGCTTTGGGGGTTTTTTTCTCTCACACAATATTGTAAGGACATACAAACCAAGAATGCTAATAAAATTAATACTGATCCATCCTCTAGACAAGACATGTTGCAATCCTCCTGCATTTTATGAAGGTGAGAGGCAAAAGCCCATGCAGGTGACGGTGATTTTTTTTTTGCCAACACTGTGTACCAGCAACACATATCCCTAGCAGACTTCCTGAGACACAAAGCTCCAGACAGTGACTTCCTTCTGCAGATTGCTCATATTACAAGGCCCTGACAAACTCGCAAAGGAAAGGAAAGATGTGCCTGAGGTGTTTGCAAATCAAAAAAAAAAAAAAAAAACCATAAAAACCCAGGGATGGTGGTCAATAAAGGACACAGCAGTAGACAGTAACAGATAAAGAATCAAAGTTAGTGTAATTCTTTTACAAGTATGTACAAGTGAAGGTTCCACTGTTTTAACTGGAACTGTTACTGCATCTTACAGTTCACTACTGAGGAGTTAACAGAAATCAATCAAACATGATTGTACTTCTTTCTCAAATGTATCATCCAGTCGAGCTGCTTTTATTTTGGGACCATCACACCAGCAAAAACCAACCACGAATTATTAGCCAGACTGCAAAGAGGCAAAAAATTAACAAGTGTCTTGTAGGATTTTTGAAGTGATCCATTTCCTGGTCTTCTAAATTTGATCAAATTGAAGCAGGGAACATCAAAGTAACTGTTCTAGTGTGTGGATGTATCATCTCTCAGGAATGATGCAAGATCTCCAACAGTGACATAAAGAAATCAGTTTCATTGGCTCCACAAGCCTGACTATTTGCATTAGAGGTCTGGTAAGCATCCTGCAAACTTTTGCTGTGCAGAAAGTTACCTACTCCGTTCCCAAAACGGTAATACAAACTCCTCCAAAAGAAGCATATATTTAGAGATACAGAACACTGTCTGAACCGGTAGCAAACTTCACAAAATAACAAAATGTCCACAATAAACTAATCATCATGGCTATGAGTCCACAGATATGAAATTTACTATTAGAACAATCATCTGCAGAGAAGGGATCTGGTTATATACTCTTACCCAGTGTTTCCTCCAAGAAAGTTGCAGGTTGAACTTTCAGGCTGTGTGTGTTAACCAGGAGTACTCGACCAAGCAACCCATACTATGGCTGCTCATAGAGCACCAAGAGTTCTCATAGAGCACACTCAGAAGTACAATGGATATTTTGTGAAAAACTACTTGATAACCATAGAGCCAGAGTTTCATTTATACCTACAGCAGGTGCACAAGAAAGTTGCCCTTTGAGTCCTAGACATGAAATTATCATCTCCAAGACAAAGAAATAATACATGTTACATGTTGTCCCAGTTCAGTGAACACAACAGCAGCAGTAAGGTTACTGTCTCTCAGCAAGTTTAGCTTTGCTGGCAAGAGGCTTCTCATGCAAACTAAAGCTCCTTGCCCCAAGCTACAACCATCACTCTACTCCTCCTGACTATCCACAATGGAAAATAACAAAAGAGGACAAAACGGGAAAGGAAGAAGGAAAAAAACCCTTTATCTGAAGTGGAGAAGAAGAGAAAAGCACAGTTGCTAACAAATCATCTTTATTGTTATCACCCTTCACTTCCACAATGATTCCCATAGGAACATGCCAGGACAGCCTGCTGCATGTGAGGAACAGCCAGGGCCACAGAGTAGTAGACGTTTATAAAGTTAACTCCTCTAAGCATCACCTGAGGTTTTTAAACCTATTTTGTACAATGTCATAGAAGAATACAGAAAAGCCTCTCACACTCCGCTTTCTCAGTTGTAAAAGTAGACAAGTATATGATGTATTTCCCATCTTCCATGGGAGAGAAGTTTGGTCTGAGTTCACACTAACAATCTCCCTATATATCTGTTTCCTTTTGCAAAGAACACAAAAAAGCACGTATGTCATGAACCTTGAAAACATTCTACATTAAAGATGCTTTTAAGCCAGAAGAATTGATCTGTTCTGAACATGGCACACAGATGAAAAGAGGCACAACTGAGAAGAAATTTAAAAAGGAAAGGCAGCACAAGATCTTCCACCAACACACTTCTACACAAGAACACGGCTGTCAAGTAACTATATATAAAGAAAGGAGATAACATGTACTTGCTGTGTATTCTTCTAAGATTTCTAGTACTATAGAGTGATTTTAGAAACCTGGGTAATCTTATGATTTAATTCACTATTTTATTAATACTTTGCTCTACTAAAGAGAATTTTCGTCCCTAACTAAGCCTGGTGATTTTCTCAAATTTTTGGGATCAAGATGGGTGGGGTGGCAGGATCAGTGTCTTTCTGCAAACTTCTAAATAATTTCAAGAAATGACTTCACACAGCGAGATTTGCTTTTGCAGTCACACAACCACAACTCTATCAGCCTGTGGTTTGCTACTGTCCTAACGCTGACAGGAACCATGAACATCAGGTACACTCAGCAGAAGCATTTCCTTATGTCTGGGCAGGGACAGAACCAACACACCACAAACTGCTGTATGGTTTGCATTCTAAAGGGCAAAGGGGATACAAATATCTTCTCATATTCAAGCAACTATGGACCTACAGGAGAGACAAATAACCTTGTCACTGCTTACACTTCAGTGATCTACCAGAACAGCTTAATTTTGAGACCTATTCTTCCATGATAAAAATGAGGCTAGTACTCTGTTCTTGATGTTCTTAACAGGATCAAAACCACTTAGGCTCATCTACCTTATATGAAAAAAACACTTCCTTTTACCCAACTGAGAGAACGTGAAGATGAAATGGCCCCTCTCCCAGGAGTCTGCAATGGGAACAGGCTGCCAAGCTTTTCAGCACACAGATTGCAAGGTCTTGCCAATGATCGCTGCCTATGCAGAGAATTAACCAGAATTAACCTGCTTATCTAATCCCCAAATTTCCTTGTGCTCAGTGTGAGGTTGACTCTCATTAATTACCTTAAATATGTCTTAATACAAAATATATATCTTCCTAATGTTATGCTATTTTTAATATTCCTAATACGATGCTATAAAAGATAAACTGTTTAATATATGGGATGATGCTTTAATAAGCTCTGAATTATTCGAATTTTTATGGAAATTATGGTGCCTTTTTCTTTAAATAAGCTCTCACTTATATGGTCACTTGATTTGATTTTTAAAAAAAACATGAGAAATCAGAACCCTTCCTTGCTCTCTGTGAGTCTTGTAGGCAGCTTGTTCTACTTTTTTTTTTTTTCCAAACAGCTAGACTGTTACAAACAATGGGAAATTATTTTCAGAAACATTTGAAAGACTCTTAACAAATTTTTGCAGCCTTCATTTTTATTGACAGGGCATTTGGTATCAAAAACTGCTGAAAAGTACCAATGCCAAGACTACTTTCTTTTACGGTGTACATTTTTAATGACTAAAAACTACAGTATAGCACATAAACACACAAAAAAACCAGATTCAGAATTGCTACTTTAACATCAAACAACTCAGTTATTTACTTCTAAGAAGTGTGGGTGAAGTAGTGTGAAGGCAGTGAATATCTATGTCTGATTTTGGCACCAAGTAAAGAGGGAAAGGATAGTTCCATTATTTTTCTCTCATGTCACTTAAACCCACCTGTAGTTATTACTTTAATTGAATTTATAGAAGCAAGCTAAAGACTGTTACTCTACCACAGAAGTATTTTTCAGCTGTGAGTGACAATATATCTAGTGTTTGTAAAATTCACTAAGTACCTCAAAGGGATTTTAGAAAAGGCTGTGTAATCAACTTCAAAAAGTTCTTTAGGGCTCATCATGCTTCAAAAACTGCTCTATTTTTATCTTAGTTCTTGAGACTTAGAGATAAGGATAATAGGAAGAAACTAAGTTTATTCTAAAGCTCAGACAGATAACTCATAAGGTAGAATTATTTTTTCAAAGAGTAAACTCTTAGTTTAGGGAACAGTGTACACCTGGCTCGTTCTGATAACACAGGAAAATAAGGCCTTCTAGACAACAGTCTTGTAATTCCCTGAGCCTTCCACCCATTCTACAACAGGCTGGAATCATGGGTTTGGGGTCTGTGGTGAGCAAGTAACATGCATGAAGTCTAAGTGGGAAACACATTTTCTGTGAAATACACTACACAGAGAGAAGAGTAGAAAGCACCCACAGTAAGAAAACCAGCCTATCTTGATAACCACTAGAAGTGTTTTTGCACACAGAATACAGGAGGTGGGGGAAAAGGTACTATTGAAAAAGTTGTGCTTGCTGGAATACACAGTTACACACATTCCTGCTCACTCAGTCAAGACAGGAAACAAAGGCTGCCTAAGCTGTGTCAATTTAGTAGCACATTAATATGTAAGCAGCCAGATCATGAACCTAGAATTCACACCTCATCACAACAAATAATTACACATTATCTTGCAGAGGATCAAATTCAAATGAATGACTATTACAGTATCAAGGCTATTAGTGTAAACTCGTATTTCTTTACAAGACCAGAATAAAATACAACAAAAACAAGAAAGATATCTAAAAATTAATCCAAAACTACTCTTCTGCTCTGAAGAACTCAAAAAAAAAAGTAATATTCTACATAAGAGGATATTAAATAATTTCAGGGTTTTTTTTTTAAATTACAGTATTTCTTCCACATGCTCAGAACTAAATAATGCAAAATATTCTATCTAACTGCTCTGCTTTCTAACAAGCACACTTAAAGTTGAAAACTCTCTGGTCTGTTAAAAGAGCCAAAAAGACATCATTGAAACCAGTAATGCATTAAATTAAATGGAGCAAATCTTCACCAACAACACAGAGTCTGTAACCAGTGCCCTCAGAAATGCCTAATTCTTCACAAATGTCAAGCCCCATTTCACTGCCTATGAGAAAAACTTTCATGAAGCAGTATTATCCTAATGTGTCCGTGCGTGCACTGTGCCCACACACAGATGCAGCCACTGAGGATCAGCACTAAGTGAGAGCACCTGAGTCAGACTAACAACTCTTTTTTTTTTTTTTTAATTTGTGCTGGCAAGACACAATGGAAAGTGAACAAAGATACCACAAAGGAATCAGGAGGATCCCGATTTGTTTAGAACAAACAAGTTTTTCCCTCAGAACAACAGCCCTCCCTGGGGTTCGCCCCAGCCTCTCTCAGGGCAGGGCGCTCGGGTACCCCACAGCCCCGGCCTTCCCGGCCCTCCCGGCGCACTCGCGCTCTCCGAGGCAGAACTCTTCCATGCAGGCAGGTACACACCTTAAATCCCACTCCTGCTGGGCTCCTCTCGTTTGGTCACCTCCAGCCCCTCACGGCTGAATTTGCAACCGCGCCAGACCCTGAGCGGCGGCCGCAGCTAAGGTGAGCCCAAGTCAGCGCCGATGGAACGGCTGAGCGGCTGAGGCAACGCCAGAGGCTCATTTGTCATCCCAACTTTCACCCGACGCTGTTGACAAAACCCAATCCACCTTGCCCAGCCCTTCCAAAGAGGAGGTGGAAGTGCCGCCGCGCTAGTGCCGGAGCCGCGCAGAACACGGCGCAGCCGATCGAGGATCTCACCTGCCCGCCTCACCGCGGGGAGGGCGCCGAGGCCCGGAATCGCCGCCCGCGTCGCACCTGTCGGGCGGCCGCGCATCCCTGAGGCGCCGGCAGCGGTCCCGCCCGCCCCCTCCCGCGCTCCCCGACTCACCGAGAAGCCGGCCCAGAAGGGGCAGGAGTGGCGGACGCGGGCCGAGGTGGTGAGCGCCAAGGCGGCGAAGCTGACGGCCACGATGAGGCAGCCGAGCACCATCTGCGTGACCCCCAGGGCCAGCATGGCCCGCGAGCGGGCGCGCTGCTCGCGCAGGCGGGACAGGCTGCGGGACAGCGCGGTGGGGCTGAGGGAGCGCGCCCCGCCGGGGGCCCGCGCCGCCCCGCCGCCCGCCGGCATCCTCCGCGCGGCCCCGCG
>JACBWW010000021.1:3724017-3808308 GCA_020086605.1 Lanius collurio
CCCAGCCTCGGCGCCGCTGGCCGGGCGCATTCGCTCGGGGAACGCCCGAGCCCCGCTGCCCGGCTGGCCGCGGCTCCCCCGCCGCTGCCGGGGAGCGCCCGAGCCCCGCTGCCCGGCTCCTGCCTCTCCGGGAGGGGAGGGGAGTGGGGGAGGGTTGTGTGCGGCCAATGGCGGGCGGAGGCAGCGGCCGGAGCATCAGCGGCGGCCGCCAGCCCTGCCGGCTCGCTGTCGTGTACGAGGCGGGCGCTGGGCACGGAGCCCGGCCCGCGGACCCCCGGACGGCACCCGGGCAGCGCCCGCGGGCCGAGCCCGCTCCTGCCGCCAGGGCCCTGAGGGCAAAATCGCTCGCACCTGGGCTTTGTACAGCGGCGGCACCTGGCAGCCTCCCCCCTTGCTCTGTGTGCTCCCGTCCAGGGGCAGAGGAAGGGCAGGGCTGGGTCTCTCGGTTCTGTGCAAAAGGCAGCTTAGTCTTTTTTATTTTTCAGGTTTTTTTCCCTTCCAGCAAACCATAAACAAGCCTCAGAAACATATCAAGCTTCTAATTAGAAAATTTCCCAGCCCTGCTGCTGCTGCAAACAGGGTCCAACGTGGTAAGGTTGTCCACAGCACCTGAAGCCACTTTTCTGCAGAAGGGAAATCACAGGGATTAGGTATCAACTGCAATCAGCTTGGCCTGCTCATGAAAAACACACAAACAGAACCCAAACCCCCGAAGATCATCTCACTATACTGCAGGATAGTTTACGTAGTAAAACTATGCCAAGGTTAACATGTTTGTAGCACTGTAACCTGCTAGAACAGTATTTTTTTTAAATACAGGAATTCATACACATAGTCTACAGATCTGTAATTCTGTGGTATTGATACAAAAAAAGCCCAACTCAAACATCATGTGTAAACCAGGCTTAAATCTTTGTATTTGAGGCTCTTTTTTTTTTCATTCAAGAACTTTTCGTAGCATTAAATAGTTTCCTGGGGAGGTAGTAATGAGGAAATGTGCCTTGACAGGAAAGTGTCAGAGTAGGTCCCCTCTTTTCATACAAACTACAGTAAAACATCCAGATGTAACAGAAGAACACAAAAAAGCTTGCTGCTTTCAGCCTAACTCACTGTGTCACAAAACAGCTTAGGATAACAGCCTACAGTGCTGTCACCCCAACATGGCTGAAATACTGCTCCAGCACATGTGCAAGTCACATTTTAATCAGAGCCAAAAGCACCTGACAAAACTCTACACTGGAGAGACAGCTGTTTTGCTAAAAGTTTTTAGTCAAATACAGAATTGTATTACATTAACACTGCTCATAATCAAAAGAAGAGCTAGCTTACAACGACATAGTTAGACTGGGCCTGATAACAAATGGGAGACAGCTAGAAACAACACACCACCACACATTCCCAACTGATATTCCCAAACTGACTGCTGGCACAGGTGTCCTACCTCCCATCTGAAAGCCCAGGCAGAACGGATAAAGGAAGGCAGGTGGAATACATGGTAATAGATCGCACTGAATTTTTGCTTATACCAGTTCACACTAAAACTAACTTCCACTTGTATTTATTTAAGTAGAACTATTTGCTATCCAACACTGGAAACATTACTTCAAAATACCCCTTTCAAAGTCAACAAAGAGTCTGTGTTCCAATGTTCTGCCAAATAGAGGGAAAGGTTCTAGCAAAAAGAAACAAAGCCAAAGCCCAGAAGCAAACTGGTCCTGTGCAGTCTCCATGATTAAGCAGCTCATTCTCCAACATGGCAGAAATGCTTTAGGTTATTCAACAGCAGGACAATTAGAAACCTTAATAAATGCATTTAAACCTCTAGCTGGGTGCTCTCATTCAGGACCAAGATGGCCCTAGGGCTTGGAGAAATTAGGAGAGGTTACATTGGGGTGTGAATTTACATCTCACTAACTCCCTGTGCTCATACTATTGTATGCATTACTTACAAAGCAATTTACCTTCATTTCTAAGGACTTTCTAATTTGTATGTAAAAAAAAAAAAATCACATTTGTGGGTAATCCAGAGGAGGGTCTGGCACTGCAAATCCACATGGTCATATGCTGTCCATGAACCTCACATGTGGGTAAGGTCTCAGGTAATCAATACTTCCACTGCTTCCAATATGGCAAAGTAAGGCTACCAGAAAACAATTATTTTGGCTTCCCATAGGAATCCACAGAACTTTAGATCACATTTTGTTCACTTCAATATTCATGAGCATTCAGATGTAGATAGACACCACTCCAGATCTGAATTATCTCTGAATATAATTCTTAGTTTTCTTTGAAGAGTCTTACTTTCTGGATTTGTTTGAGAATTATTTGAGAGCAATTTGAGAAGTAGTATTATTCCTAATTTAAAGTTATTTTGCTGAAGAGGTCCTTTCACAATAGTTCCATTGGTATTTTTCAATGCCAGCTCACTGAGTGTGACTGTAAGTGGGATGGTGGTACTAAAATTTCTTCCAGAACTGCGGCCACAAAAGCTTTGGAATAGCCATATTTATATGGGAACACTATAAACTACAATTTTTTAATTTACCAAATAATTTGTTTCCTGAAGGCAGCCAGAAGACCTTATTATTAGCCTGTTAAAACCCACCAAAACTCAGAAGCCAGCATGATAATGATCCCAACACATTGCAAACTGTGTCAGTTACTGTCAGCCTTTACTGCCTCCCATCAGGTCAGAAAGCAGCTTCATACTCGGGATTATATTAGTGGATAGAAGTTTGTATTTATTCTGCCTCACTTTGCACTGCAGTGAATTTCATGCATCTGTCTCTTCAACTGTTATTTGAGATGAAGCAAATGGCATTTTCAAATATGACAGAATTGGAAAAGGAGCAAAGAGAAGTAAATTCACAGTTACAGTAAAGCCTCTCTTGCCATTACAAAGGTGCCCTACAGGGTACAGATATTAAAAGCATGTCCAAGGGCCATGCCACTGTCACTTACATACAGCACAGCTCAAATCTGCATCCTTTACATGAGCTCATTATTTGAAGCAGCCCCTCTCTAGGCAGCTCTAAGGACTTAAGCACTAACAAACCAGGCTGTCCCACACAATGTACATCCTAAAGATGTAGTGGAAATTAGTCACAAGAGGTGGTATCAGTCCTGAAAAATAAAATATAAACTTTATCTAGACATACACACAAAATAAGAAAAACCCACAAAAGTTATCTCCTTCCATACCCAACCTTCATCATTCATCTTGATATCTTGACTTAAAATATATTTATTATTCTAATATTTAACAAGTAATTTCTGAGCCATTCAGATGTTGCATCCTTACAACATCAGCAGCAGTAATTCCACTTCCTTTGTCTACCGTGTTGATTCCTCAGAGGGAATCTAATATTCAGACCACAACATCCAGCATAAGTTTAGTTGAAGCATACCATAATTTCTTGGCAGATATAGATATAAAAAATATATCTTTTTCCATGGCTACACTTTGCCCTGTTCTTAGAATAACTTGTAGGGCACTTCAACATACTTTATCTCAGTTTACCAGGAACTATACCTAATATAGCTAATTTTTACAAAAGTAATGTCATTAGTTTATGGATATAATTACCTAAAGTCTGCATCATTGGCAGAACTGAAGAGCAACATATTCTCACATGCCAGCTTCTAAGCATGTAAGGATATTTGATTCCAAAGGCAACAGAAGCTGGTATTCAGTATATTAAAAAAGAAATTTACATTTTTTCGCACTTGACAGTCAATCTTCCTTAAGTTTATCTTCCAAAAATTGTACTGGGCAGGGACAGAAAGGAGGGCAAGACAGCAAATAAAGATGGCTTTATATACAACACATCCCATAGTAATCAACATCGTACAGGAAGTATCCTGCTTTATTAGCTTTAGAGGCTTTGAAAATATAAAAAACCCCTCATCATAGCAGATACCAAAATGTGTCAAATTCAAGACAATACATGCCAGTGGCCACTTGAAACCTTATGGTGGCACTGCTATCTCTGGTATTATTTTGCTTCCTGATGACTCAAACAGGGTAACTGCCTCTGACAGACCTGTAGTTAATCAATGAACCTCAGAAATGAAAATCCTCTTCCCACCTCCATACTTTCATACTAATAAACATATCCACTGTGTTTTCACTTGGCAAATCAGATGTGTGATGACACTCCCAGCCCCATCTTTCACAGCAACTTTTCTGTGGAAATGAAGAGCTCACAAAGCACACCAATTCTGTGTACAAAAATACTGTGAATGAAGACATTAAAAATTACTGTGAAGATCAGCAGACTTTGATTAAGTCCTGCTTCTGTGCTTGAAACCTAAGGGCCTATTTATGAAAACTTTTAAAAGGCTACATTAAAACCAGGAGCACCTACCTCACAATCCTCAAGAGCCCTGTAGTGAACCAATGCCTGGACAAAGTCTGATTCCAAGAGACATTGGAAGTCTCTCCACAAATAAGGGGAACTGTCACATCTCCGCTGTAGGCTGCAAAACCTGTCCTTGGTGGGGTGATGGTGCACACAGGAACTGTTCTCTCACTTGTTTCTTTAAGGACTTGGAGTTAAATGTGGGTCCCTGAACTTTTCAGCTATCTTCTGCACCACCTACTACCTGTGAATTGGTCTGCTAACCCAACCAGTGATAGACTCAGAGACAAAGAAAAGTATCTGCCTTTACTTTACAGCCATTACTGGGGTTTCTCGTGTTTTTACATAGAGGATACTCACAGATTAGTTGGTTTCACAAAAATAGCATCCTTTAACGACATAATCTAAGCATATATAAACCCATAGGATTTATTTCCAAATGTAAGCCAAAAGGGTTTTAAACAAGACAGCTTTGCAGATAAAAAATGAAAGAATCTAAATTTTCATGCTTTAATCTGAAAATAGTCTGGGTCTGTTCTTCAGAAATACCTGCCTTGGAATCACTTTCTCCATGTGAGTGTTCTGGAGTGCTACAGACACCACTGAAATGAAGATAATTGCTCTGCATTTTATGACTGCTTCAGAGTTCACATTGGGTACACGTGATTGGATCTGAAAAGCAGATTGCCCAGTGGTTTTACAAAAGGTAGCTAAAACTCAGATTCTTTTAAAATGAGACAGATTTCTTTTCCAGATGATCACTCTCGGCCTGGCAGAAAATGTAATCACTGCAATAAAAAACTAAAAAAGCATAAACTGAAGAAGTACCTGGTATTTTCTGTTCAAGTCTTACCAAAAATAAAACTATTTTAATCAGGAGTTCAGTCTAAGAAATTAAAACATAGAAAAATATATATCAAATATTATACAAGAAGTTTTAGACATAAGTTCTTTTGGTGCATTAAACTGTATCTCTTTTCTTCTGTAAAACTTTAAAATGTGCAACACTTCTGTATATAAAGTAACAAGCAACAGTGATCAAATTCCTTACTGATCCCACTGCCAAAAGTAAAAAAAAAAAAAAAGTGGTAGAATTCGCCAGTTCATACTGTCCTTTAAAATGATTAGATTTTACAGGCCCAAAATCTACTAGATAAAATATTTTCTACAGTAGAAATTAAGTAGCTGAAAGTCCCAAATAAAACTTAACATAATCACTTTTATTAGTGTACAAAATCAACCTTTTAGCTAAGTCACTAAAATCCAGATGTAATTTTAAATGAAGAATCATTTTATACATTCTCGAGTAGGTTTTTATTTCCTTTACTGAAAAAAATTAGTTACATTTTTAAAGTTACAAGTCAAAAACTCGGTTTTCTCAGAAAAACACTTCTTATCTTTTGTTGTAATGAGGGAATCCTTACAACAATCTTCTTACATGATTCACGTAACAAAATTTTCAAGATATTAATTTGTTTGATTTACGTGTAATTAATTTAAAGTACTTAAAATGAAAAAGAAAGAAGCACACAGTCCCTCCCCTAAGTGTCTTGCTGAGATTGTGGATTTTCTAGTAAAGCACATAGAATCTGCTTGTGAGATTCTACCTATTCTTCTTAGACATGAACATATTCCTGAGAAGATAAAAGAGAAAAACTAAAATATTTCCTCTAACTAACAAGTAAAAATCATCAAAATACTAGGAAAAAAACTTAGATAGACATACTTTCTAGGAAATAGCTTATTAAAAGCACATCATCTTTCCAGTTGTCATCTGTAGGTGAGAAAAGCTGTAAACATGGGGCAAAAGGATCTTCCCTGGAGAATCAGGAATTGGGTGTTTGGTGGCTGAGACATTCCAGCTTTCTTCAGAAGCATGGGGAAGACAATCTAAATAATTCAAGGCTAGCTTAGCTGCTTTTAGCAATTTAGTTAAAGCCTGCTAGATGAACACAGCTTTTCTACTTTGGATAATTGAAAGGACCAGAAAGACTATTCAGCATGGAAACTCAGGTGAGCTGAAGTTAAGGATTATTAGAACAGTGCTGGTTCTTAGATGAAATTATAACTCATACAGGGCATTTATTTTATATGAAGTTACTACTGAGATTTATGAAATCAGTCTCCAACATACTGGATAATTTTTCAAGATTTTTCTTTGTGAAATGCAACTGCAAATCAGAGGGCAAAAATGGCTACCTAGATAGATCTGAAACACATTCCAACTAGTCAAAGGCACTCTGACCATACCTGATTAGATACATGACCCACAGCAGTTTTGCCAGGTGTGAAGTGTTTACCTGTACACTAACACACCAAAAGGACTGTATTAAGCAGAAACAACTCAGAAGGTGGATAGTTTTGTCACCATGGTGGAACACTTCCATGGATAAGCTGGAACAGCCCCCAGCACTTGCCCTTCCATGCCTCAAGGTCCACTCACTGCACAGAATCCTCCACCACCCCCTCCAGCCCAGCCCAGGGGACGTGCAGTGGATGCATCTGTGACACTCATCCCCCTCCCCTGGACACGAACTGACCCGAACTGACCTCAAGCAGAAGCAACCTCCTGCTGCCACTCTGGCTCCTACCACACTTTGTCCCCTTGCTCCAGACAGAGACAGCAGGACTGTACTGCCAGCAGAAACCTGCAGATAAAATCATACTGGTATGACATATTATACTGGTATAATCCATCTCCTCTGCACAGCTGTATTTCTGCAGACATTTACAGATTGTCTCCTCACTCTCATTTGCTTACCGAGACCTTGTGATCCTCTGCATTTCTCCAATCTTCCTAAATACCTCTAGCCTTCCCAAATAACTCCACATAGAGTTCTGCATTAGGTGTTCAGAGCAACAACATGCAGAGTAAAAGGAAAAAAATGACATAATGAAAAATAACAGAATTCTCCAGAAATCTATATTTGCAGAGAACACTGGAAGTTTTATTGTTGTAAATGTTGATGAAATACAGAACATGTTTAGGATCAAACCTAATTTAGTTGCCCTAAATTGAGAAAGGCTAAACCCCCACTGCTTTGAGGCCAGTCAGGCAGATACACAACATTGCCCTTTGCAGAACAGTACAGCTGAATATGCTGCTGAGGATGACGAAGGATTGAAAAGTTTAGAGAATCAAATTTCATAGTTATTACTTAGACCCTTTCAATCTCTTTAGATTTTTAATTGTTAGACCTTATTTTTAAAATCAAATTTACTCTTCATCTCTGTCCTGGCATTGCAGATTAACTTTTTCTAACTTCAACACGCTGGAAAGAAGTGGATTTTGTTTCTGCAGTAGACCAGAATACTATTTCCTTAAAACAAATATGTCTGAAGAGAAGCTATTTCTTCTGAAATGCATCCTGAGGTATGTGGAGTTCTTAGGTATTACATAGACTTTTTTGTTTTGCAACGGAATGGCAGAAACTTATATTTATTTACTATAAAAGAAACTGAGACAAGTCTTACTGTCTGCTTTCTGGAAAAAAAGCCTTCAGGAAGAGATAAATATATAATAAATAATTATGGAGAAGTTAAGATTCAGGTACAATTAATATTTGGAAAAGCCTTTATAAACTTTTTACCCATATGTACCAAGAATCTTTAGTTTTATTATTCTAAGTGGCTTATTTATGCACAAAACTATAACTTCCCTTTCAGCACAGAAAAATACAGGGCAAGAAATTACATTTGTTCTGTGAAAAGTTACTCTTAACTGTCTACTTTAATGCATATAAAAAGGCAATATTCCATTTTTGACAGTGTTCTGAACTTTGTGCTTTTTTTTAACAGCATGCAAAGCTTTCTTTGCTCTTCAAAGTACTTTTAAAATAGGGCATTCATTCAACACAGGTGGCACTCCTTAAAACTGTTTTCACCTGGTCAGACATGGGCAAGTTTCTATCAGATTTAATACTCTTGTGTTGGAAGGTGGGAAAAAGATTGCAGAATCTATGATTCAGCAGAGCTCCAGTTCAGGAGGAATGGATCACTCCAAGCAGGAGACCTAAAATACACAGGCTGGTTGTGGCCAAGGCAGTAGGACAGACACTGGCTGATTATTTGTGCATTTAGAAGGTTCTTTCACTATTCTCACAAACAGTAAATCTTACCCATGCAAATGACTGCAGCCAGGAACACTTCTAGAAGATGGTTTCCTCAAAAGGAAAATAATCTTTTCTATCATTTCCCACACAGTGTTTCTTCTAACTGAAAGACAGGCACTTGCTCTTTTTAAAGGAATAGTGCCTATGTATTTTCAAAAGTAGCTTACTGTTGGCCTGATGGGAAATAAAAAATCCCTGTGGAATATCAGTGTATAATGAGCAGTGTACTTTGGTGGCTGCCTAGGGAACAGTGCTGGCCTCATCCCTCACCACAGTGGCCTGAGGTCTGTAAAAATGACAGGTGGAATGAAAGTCTGTCTTTGGTTTTGGTAATGCCAAGATGAGAAGGATTTAATATGCTGAAGAATTGTACTCCATTGCCAATTTCTGTTTTTCATTTTCTCATGTCTCTAAATGAAATATTTTTGGTGATAATTTAAAAAAGCAAACAAGAAAATCTTACACATACCTCTCATATTATGGTGGTTGTAAGTGACTGATACAGGGAAATCTGGCAAAAACTATATAGGTGGAATGTAAGCCAAAGATATAAAATGGTTCAGCAGAGAGAAAAATTCCCTGCAGGATTTATAATAAAAACAATAATACAAAAACACTGAATAGAGAGGTGTACATACAGAAAAAGCAATTACTCTAACAGAGTATTAGTTACTGTGACAAGCATTTGAAAAGCAAACTTATCTGAACTGCCAAAAATAATTAAGCAGATTGTCTCACTACCCTTCAAACAAAAGAATTAGTGAGAAATTTCATTCAGGCTTTGTGCTTCTTTCTCTAAGAACCAGGAAAATTAACAAGGTCAGCTTGAGTAAAGCTAGGATTACTCTTTAGCCAGTATTTTAGCATAATTCTTAATACTTTTTTAAAAAAATCTCCCTCTTGTTAAAGCATTTCTTCCCAAGGGGCCATTTGATGGTTTGCCAGCCTGTTGAGTGCCCTCTCTTTCACCCTGCAGCAAAAAGCATTGCTCCCCCTGGCACTGCCAGAATCAGGGCCAGGCTCACCCCTGGCTCAAACCGGCACCATTTCACACACAGCTGCAATAAAATGATGCAGCTGAAAGGGTACTGCGGCCCGAGGCAGCAAGAGCAATTTGGAGGCAGTTTCTCCATTACACAGAATATGAGACAGTTGGATGATTATTTCAGGTTTTTCTCTGAGAATTTCAGGCCCCTGGGTAGGAGTCTGTGTTGTACTGTGGAACTGAGTAATTCAGAAGGGAGTCCCTTAGGAGAACAGCTGTTAGGTAAACACTTGAAGAAAAACCAAGTTCAGTAAAGGCCTATAAATTATATTTTTCTTTCCCCACTGAAAGCCTAATTATCTCTTCAGTAGTTCAGAAGATTTTGTTTCAACCTAACAACCGCTTAATGCTCCCTGTTCTCCTCACATTACTGCCTGAACAGTTTCTGAGTAGTATCACAATCTCTAATCATTACCAGGGTGAAATGTTCCTGGGGTAGGAAAAGTAACTTTATAAGCTTCAATAATGGAGAAACAATGGGGGGAGATCTGCTTTCCTGCTTGTACTCCTTCCCCTGGTGAATTCTTACAGCCATTCAAACAGAGTTCTGAAGGCTACAGGTACTTTTGAGTCCTTTAGTGATCTTTATCTTGAGTGATGTTTTCGTTACCAGCTAAGGAGGTTGACATCTGTTGGAAAGTCATGCCCTTGATTCACACAGGACTTGCAAAAGCTGTCAGAGTACACAGACATTTCAGTATCCCAGGCATTTTGCTACTCTCGTCACCACACTTGCTGTCCTCAGATTGTGTCTAATGTGCTTCCTGTGGGGGGAGGGTTATGGCTATGCTCAAGTTTTAGGGTTTTTTGTTTGTTCTTAAGAAAAGCATTACTGTAAGTGTTCTGCTGCTATTAAAGATAAGGAACATCTTTACTTTCAATGTACAGATAGAAGCTGATAAAATAACTTTGTTCACATAAGGCAGGACTGAAATAAAATCATTCTGGAATATAAATAATAAATAATGTTTCCAATATGATCTGTGCAACTGAAGGACAATTACAGCTCCCCACTCCTCCTAGATAAAGCTACTGGAACCACATATAATTTTTAATGAGATTTTATAGCATTCCGTAATTTCTTCTTGCCTCTGTATATTACTAGCAACTTCGGTTTCTGCTGTGTGTATATACAAACCTATTTTTTAATTTATATTTTCAGTTCATTGCTGGAAAGTATAGAATTAAATATGTGACCCCATAATACAGCTTTGGGCTGCCACAAACCAAAACACAGTACAAACCTGTATTTTTACTATCCTAGGAACCGATCTTATTACAGTACCCAGTAAGTTACCCCTCCTTAATTTGAACTGTTTCTGACTATATTTAGTCTGTTAGGAGACAGCAGCATGCTTACAGACAAAGTACACTGCCTGGTGAAGACAACATATACAAAAGCTTACCCAGCTGCATAAGCTTTTTGAACAAATCCTGTCAGGCAGCATCAGAGAGCAATCTCACATCAGTACAGCACAGCCACTCTAGTCCTCCTCAGCCCAAGTTCAGGACCTCCAAGGAACTCTTCTTCACAGATGGGAAGGTTTCCAACAGAGCAGTCTCCTGATCATCTCCACACGAAAGGGTATATTTAAAGATACTCTAATGAAGGACTTAAAACCAAATTAATTGCTACCACAAACAAAAGTACAGATTTGCTGGTCTTTGTTACTGAGGTCTGTTTCCCTATAGGCCCTTCAGATCAGCAGTTATTAGACACAGCAGGTTTGCAGAGTTAATGGGCTCTACACAGATTACTGGGCATTGGAATGCCTTGACAGACACTTTAACCAATTTCCTGCTTATAGGTTTTACATTTGGTAATGAAGTAATTATCCTTTTGAGAGCCAACTGCTGACATTCCTCAACATATTAAATGGCACACAAAAAACCATTACTCTCTCCAGAAGTTGCTATCTTCAGATTTGGTGTCTTCATAATTTTCTGTGGAAAGGCAGATTCGTAAGCAGGGGAGGATTCAGAAAAAAACCTGTTTGAAACCCTTTTGAAGCAATGCTTAAAACAAACAAACAACAAACAGAAGTGTTTCACCATTGATATTTGCCATAGACATTTATAGTTAATTTTTCCCCTTCTCTGGTATTTTACAGCAAACTGAAGTTCTAAGCAGGATTTGCTGTTTCCCACAGCATTCCTCAGTGAGCAGCCAGAGCAGCAGTGCCACAAAAGTGTTGGGAGGTGGGGCTGTGTGTACCAGGCACAAGGGAAAGCAACACAAGTACTTCACCAGCTGCATGGACGATTAGGCAATAGTTTATTTGCAACCATCCATCATTCCTCTCCTAAGCAATCTCTACCCAGGCATAACGACTTGATTACACAGCTCACGCCGTAAGTGCCCATAACACAGCATTTCAGAACTGCTTCCCTCACACATAAAATGTATGAGAATACTTTTATCCATGTCAGTCTGGCATTTTATGGTCTGTTGCATTCACTGTCCTTGTCTTTTGAGTAAGTGTGGCTCATTTGTGATATTTCCAAAAAAGTCTGTAGTTTAAAAAATTGCTGAAAATTTCACCAAGTGCAATGCCAAATTAAGTGTAGATTTAAAAAAGTTTAAGTAGAAGCCAGACAAGTAAAAAGTTGCTACATTCAAGTGATACAGCTATTGCTTCCACCTGTTCCCAATGTACACTCCAGGTCCACAATTGCCTTTGTTGTGATCTCTAAATGAAGTAAAGTTAGTTTCTGCTGTAGGTTTTGGGCACCTGTTAGAAACCTGGGGCTGGAAAGGGTAGAAGCATAATTTTCTTTTTTGCATGTCCAGCTGATAAAGTACTATTTTGACATTATGTTGGCATTACTATTACTTCTAGTCTTTTACTGTAGTCACTTCTGATAGCATCGCAGCATCTATATTATGTTCATAACAAGACCCTCCTGTGATCACTAGGAAAAAACCTAAAGCCTGATCTTCCTTTCTTTTACTGAAAACTATGACTCCTTACACATCATGTAAATTTTACACCACTCTTAGCACCAGTGCACAAAGGCTGGATTAGCAGTATGTGCACACACATTTCAAATTGCTGGCTGCAGCCTTTCTCTGCTTCAACAGAGGATCACATTAACAATTATTAGTCAGACACAGTGGGCAGCCTATTACATGTTAGGAAGGATCTGTCATTTAAATGGAGTGATGGCTACAAACACACATCTACAGCATTTATTAGCTCTAAGCTGCCATCCCAAGCGCTGGGGAACAGTTAAAATGAAAGCACAAGTCAATTCCTAAATCAGAATGAAAACTATTTCTTAAAGAAATGCAAATTAAATTCAACTTCAGTCATCACTTGAAGCCAACAAGTCCACAATTGTGATCCCACACCAAAAACTGAAGAGGCAAATTAAATCTTAACTGTGTACAGCAGGGAAAAGTTTCTACTCTGGAGGTCTATGTATAAATAGGGTGCTTCAGCATCCAACAGCCGACCTGGCAGCTTTTGCACTGCGAGCAAAGTGCAAATTAACATCCCGGACAGGGACAGTTCATAAATAAAGCAATATTCTAGAAGCTAAAATAATTTTTGTCATGTGCTGAATCTTAGAAGTACTACAGCAAAACACTCCAATGTCTGAATTCTCTAACCTTTTCCTGTTGAATTATAGAACATGGGCTGTAAATATTTAACTGAGACAAAGGAGGCTCAAGATTCTAGTAAGAATAAAATGTTACCTTCTCCATTAGCCTAATTCTATTTTCAAAAGTATTCCAAGGTTCATTGGGTGGCAAGAACAGATTTTATTGTCAAACATGAAACCCTCCTAGGAATGTTCAGTGAGGAACTATTCACGTGAGAAAAGAACAGTGGAACACAGAGAACAGAACCTTGAAGTAACACAGAGTGGAGCAGCCGAAGATCTGCATGATACACAGTGTTGTGTTTGTGCCTGTCCCCAACCCATGGCATAGCACAGTGCCCTTGCTGCTAGCAGGCATCAAACACAATGATTTCCAGGGCAGACAGAAGCAGCTACAGCATTATCCAGCTGAAAATGACTCATTAGGCAGCCAGGCTACTACTGCTGCAAAAAACAGATCACTTGTAGTATTAGAAGCTTTTAATACTTCTTGACATTGGACACCAAATACAGGTGAGTTAATTTACCTTCTAAATATGGCAAATACTGTGTAAATAAGGAAAGCTTTACAGCATTAATGCCTGTGGAGTGAAAATTTCAAAGTATTTCATGATAAGATCACATTATAGGAAAAATGCACTACCAGCAACATCCATACTGTGGCAACTTTGCAGCCATTTCATTCAGAAAGCCTCACCGAACATAAACGATTTAGCTAGATTAAGGTAGAGCTATGGACAGCTACAAGTACATTTTCTTCAATTAACAACAAAAATATATAACCCACAAATAGGGATTTTTATCTAGAACTGTTATGTTTATTTGCTTCCAATCTTCTTCCATAAACAGTATGACAGCAGAGCAGAGAGACTAACAGCAACTGAACAATTTCCTTAAACAATTTTTAAGCCACACTAGTGTCTTAGAGAAAGGCCTTTATGAGGTATGGTATTTTTGTCACCACATTTTTTTGGACACAATCAGATTCTCCATCAATTAGCAGGCCAGAGCAGTTCATAGATTAGAATTCACCTAGACTTCTAAAAATGAGGGAACAGCTTCACTGGGGTTGGCATGAAAGTTATGCTGTCTGGTCAGAAGAATCGTGGGATGGTTAAGATTGAAAGGAACCTCCAGAGGTCACCCTGCCTTCACTGCCCATGCAGGGTCACCCAGAGCCAGATGGCTTTTGAATAACTCCAAGGATGTCCATGACCTCCACAGGCAACCTCATAGCAAATATGTGGTTTGTGATGTTCAGAAGCAATCCTCTGGGCTCTGTTCTGTGCCCACTGTCTCTCTAGTTGTGCCTCTGGACACCACTGAAAAAAGCCCAGCTCCACCTTCATTGCAGCCTCCCTTGTGGTACTTGGTTTCTACATATATTGAAAAATTAAAATCCCCCAAGCCTTCTCCCCTGCAGGCTGAACTGTCCCAGCTCTCTCAGCCTTTAGTCACAGGAGAGCTGCCCCACTCCCTCCACCCTCTCTGTGGCTCTTGGCTCCACTTGCTCCAACATATCCACATCTCTGCTGTACTGAGGAGCCAGGACTGAACAGAGACCTCCAGGTGTGGCTTCTGAAGTGCTGAGCAAAGGGGAAGGATCCCCTTGTGGAGTAGCTGGCAGGAGTTTGCCTAATGCAGCCCAGGAGAGCACTGCAGATGCCTTTGCTGCAAGGGCACACTGCCAGGATGGGAGCTGAATCGAAGTGAATCGCAGTGCTCCTGCCAAGACCTTCACAAGGTGCTCTGATGGCAGCACACAGCAGGGCAGGGAGGTTTCCATATGCCAGAGTACAGCACCAAAGAGTGAAGACACAAAGGCATTTCACGAGGCCACGTACCCACAGCACAACTTTTCCTTACCACAGCAATTTGCCTTCTGTTACTGCTGAGGAAAACATCATTTCTATCACAAACAACGTGCACTAAAACAAAAATTAAGATGTTAAATAAAGGTATGTGTTGCAACACCTATTACTGGGATTGAGAATTCACCTGGTTTCCCTTCTGCACTTAACTCTGTTAGCTCTGCATTCAGCTACACTGCAGCTGAGCAGCACTACTGCTCTGCAAGAGTCGTGACTGTACAAGATTCACTTTTGATCCACCTCTTTTCAGTTTGCCCTTCCTTTCCCAAATACATTGAGGAGATTCCTTGAAGTGTATTTGAACTGACACTGAAGAAGAAAACCCTGAGCAGTTACTACAGGCGAGACCTGGACAATTGTGGAGGTTTTGGATGTAACTTAATTGTGGAATTACTGTTTTCTTCTCCTTAATTACCTTTAGTTACACGTCAAGTGATTCACCTAAAAAAACCTGTCCACAAATTTAAAGTTTTACTATGAAGAGTGACCTTGTATTTATGTTCATAATTCATCAAGAGACACAGAATGAAAGAAATTACTTACACCACCTTTGTTTTGGGTCTTTCTACTTACTCACTGGTCCTAAAATGGCTACTCTTTATGCAAAATAAACATCCAAACAAAGCTACTTAGCAAATGCCATGCCCATAAACACAGGGGCATAACAGTCTGGAATTCTGCACATACCATAAGCAAATACTATTCTTCATAGTTATATCTATCCTTACATAACTCTGCACCAGAACCCCAGCATCCTTTCCCATATATTTTTAGAATTCAACATTCGCTAAGAATAAAATGATGCACAGATGGATCCCTGGATTTCACTGCCTCACAAAACACTTAAAATATCTGTTCGTTCTAGTCAAGAGTAGAAACATTTCTGAAACATCAATTTTTTGCTTAACAGAAAGAGATTTCTTACTCAGCTGTGACTGCTGCATGAAACATCTGATCTTATCACCCCAAATTAGTACATTTTGATAGAAAAATAGAGATAAGTAAATCTTTGATCTTCTTGGATTAAAACAGTCTTTCTTCAAAACCAGGATACTATTATTATTTTCTTTTAAATTTCATGGAGATTTTCCAAAGTCTATGAAGTTACATGAAGGTATTCATAGAACATTTGGCATTTAACTTCTGTTTTGTTAATAGAAAAGTTATCATCTATACTCCAAATAACTATTTTCAATTAAGAAAACAAGGAGTTAAAAAAGGCTTGATGAATCATCCTTTTAAATCTAAAGTTTCAAATGCTGAGAAGGTCTTTAAAAATTTTATTTTCTTAACTCCATAGACATAATTACCCAACAGTCTAAACATGAATTTTGTTCTTATTCCCATGGCACAAAGGTCATCTCCTTCTCTTAAAGAACAAAGGTTTGGAAAAAAACCCAAAACCTAGAAAATCCTTTTATTGTAGAATTTGATCCAGATTATACCATTCAGACTGTTAAAAAGATATCATACTGCTATGAAAAAAACATTTTGAGATAGTAAAAATATCTAGCAGTACAGTTTACCCAGACTGTTCTTTAGGAAATTACTCTGTACTACATTGAATTCTTTCCTAAGGCTTGTTTGAAATTTGGTTGAAAGAGATAACAGTTTATGCAAAGAGAACATGAAAAATGAATTAACTGCAGACTAAAGAAGTCTATAAACGTTCATAATCTCTTGCTGGGTATATTAGAGCATTCTTCAGGCATTTCCCCTGTCAGTTTATTAGTCCGTAAAGAAAACCCACAGTCCCGGGAAAATGACAAAGGTAGAAAATCCTGTGCTGTAGTAAAGTGAGATGGCACAAACACAACTCACCACAGTGAGTTAGAGATTCCTGTTGCACTGTCTCTTTGCTTTCATAGCTTTCTAAATAAAAACATCTGTTTTGTAACTACAGAAGCAGCCTTCAAGCAACCCCTGTTTTCTGAAAGAGGCAGAAAGTCTCAAAAAAATTAAGCCAACCCACTTTGCAGAAGAAACATAATAAAGGACCATTTCTGCAAGTGTCCTTTCCACTAAAGGGAACAGGGACATCCTTCAGCTGTATGAGCAGCTCTGGGCTCTCCATTGCCACACCACTGAAGGCCATGCCAGGCTTTCTGATGACTGAATTAATACTCTGAACATCTTCCCCTTGGCTACCTTCTGGAAGAACATGCCCCTTGTTTACGAGCTCAGACACTGGTTTTAAATAACAGCCAAGACATTTGAACTTCTGTGTTAATGTCACTTTCCCTATAAAACAGAAGTGATTCCGTGGAGCTCAGAGCTCTGGAGCATGGCCATGCATTATGCAGGGCACAGCTGCCTGCAGCTCTGGGCACTCAGAGCTCTGCCCAGGCCAGGCTGGGCATACATGGCAGGCACAGCAGCACCACAGCTGCCAAACATCTGTACACAGCTGGACTCAGCCCAGTGCCAGGCTTGGATAGACAGTGCTTGACACTGGGCCTCTAACTGATTCCTGAGGCTTACAGAAAGCAAATTTGGGCAGGATTGCAGCGGTCTAACAGCAGCCACACAAGTTTGAAAACACCAATTATACAATTAACTCTTTGTTGGTAAGTTTGAATAGATGACACTGGTACAGCCTGAAGTGAAAATGCCTGGAGAATGAATAAAAAGGAAGGGCCACCACATTTAAGCAGCATCTTTTGGCATTCAGTACAAACCTGCTGCCTTTCCCGACATCTCCTCGCTCTAGAGCTGTTTGCTGTTTCTTAGGTAAGACTCCCCCCCAGTGGTTATTTTCACTCACATGTGAGCTCAAAGGCTGCTGCAGCTCTTCAGCCTGCAGAAAAAAACCTGTAGCACTTGCTAGTACTAAGCCTGATAAACCAAAAGGATTGGTAAGAGGCTGTCAGAAATTAAGTGTGATTTTGTATTAACCAATCTGTGTTACGTACACACTGCACAGGAGCTCTGACGGAGATCTCACTGTGCAGAAGCCTGCACAAATGGAATCTAACACAAATTGCTGATTTGAATTGCTCCTTTTTAATTGAAGTATTTTTAATTATATATCCACTTTCTTTCTTTCATGGTACAAAAAAGCAAACTACTTCTTTTAAGAAATGCTTTTTTGTCCATAAACAAGTGATTACTTTTGTTTTTCCTGTTTGCCAAGAGTAGTCCAATTACATATATATTATTACTATTATAATGTGATCAACAACCCTCAAGACCATAAGGTAAAACTATTGCTAATTTCTATGAAAATCTAGTAAAAGTTTGAAGCTTACCAAGTTCTGTGGCAGATATGCATTCTGACCACCTTAGGATGTCCAATGGATCCTCTGGGAGGTGAACAAGACTTCGATACACAAGCACCCCTCCCCTGTTACCTGCAAAGGTGAGACTTTGCAGTAGTGGCAGGTGTGTATGTGTATATACATAAAACCTGACAGGATATTCTGGATAGGCAAAATAGTTTTCACTTATTGATGATCAGATACATTTTCTATTTCCTTGAGGAGATTTCAGAGTGGTCCTTACTGATAGCTTCTACCACTGTAAAACTACTTGCCTATGACAAAACAATACCTTTTTCTCTTAAAACAGGATTGAATTGAAGCACCAATGCACACAACAAGGACTTTGACTCCTCCATCTCCATTTCTGCCACATTTTGGCCTGAACTCTGTAGGGTTTGCCAGGCCCCAGTCTTGTTTAGATAAAGACAGCTGCAACATCTCCAGATACAGGGTCTGACAAACTCCCTGCCCTGGCAGGGAGGCCTGGAGATAAGAAAGTAACACTATCTCCCTCCAGGCCCCTCTGGGGAAACAAAGAGCCTTTTTAGTTAGAAAAGATAGATCTAAGATCCTCTAGGAAACTGTATGTAAAATACCTTCATACCCATTGGTTTCTTACCCTTGTACGCCCATCTCTGTACCCCCATAAAAGGGACCCCTTTGCCCCGAGTCGGAGAGGATCTCGCCCCTGGTCACCCCTTCGTGGAAGATGCGATAATAAAGCTGCTTCTGTGGAACCGCCAGAGAGTTTCCTCCTCTCTCTCTATCCGGGCCTGGCCAAAGGGGGGTTCTGCCTTGCAGAGCCAAGCTGAAAGCTCTGCACTAAGAGCTGACAGCCTGCTGAGCCAGGCATCCTCTGCAGGCAGCCCCGGCCGAAGGCTGAGAGAAGCCACAACCCCCTGAGAGACGGTTCCTCACGGGATCACCTCTCTGGGTTCGCTACGGCTTCTTGGGTCTGAGCCTCTGACCCCATCCAGCCGGGCCGGGGGAAACCCCCCGAACCTAAAATAACAACTTTAGAACTCCATGCAGGCATTTTTGCATGACACTATGGTGTATATTTCCTACATGGCTTGATCACTAGAAAGCCTGAGTTAGTTGCTTTTTATTTTTGATATTAAAAAAACCCCCAAGGATCACATCCAGAAATGAAGAGTGGCACTTAATTCCTTTAAAATTGTTAAGTGCTTTGAAAGCCACACACACAGAGCAGTACAAAGCATGCTGGCCTCACAGCTCACTACCTGCCATGCTACACTTCAGAAAGTACTGCCTACAGACCAGAGGAGCAAGGTCATTGGCAAACTTCTAACTATCCCATCAAAAGAAAGGAGAAACAGAAAACATGTCAATAGCTATGGGTATGTCCAAACAGTGGTTGCTATTAATTTAAATAAAATACAGTACCTTTGTGTACAGACCTCTGTGCTTGCTCATCACCTACTCTCACACTGCAGAAAGGTGAATTCTGAGCTCCATGCTCCCAGAGCAATGCAGCTTCCCTCACCTTCACAGAGGGTAGACATTTTTGCATCCTATACACAAATTCATCAGAAAACACATCCTCAGGGAACTGTGCTACTGTTTTTTGGGGTTAAGGGTGTCATTAAACAGAACACTGCAGCAATGTCAGCTTTATGGATTCTCAGGAAACTCTTCCTGCTCAGTGACAGTTTTCAGCATTTGTGAAAAACTGCTCTCTCCTCTTTACTGGCACGGTTTAAAACTGGGCAGCTGTTACTATCACAGGCCAAGACTCCATGCCATTTATGCCCATTAAATAATGAAAATTACATTTAAATGCTACCAAATCAGAAAACAGAAGTCTCCAGTCTCTTGAAACCAAACAAACTTCACAGGCTTCTTTACCAGCAGAATCCCCCATAAGGATGAGGGACTGGGGCACCAGATGAGGAAGATTTATTTCAGGGAGACTGACACAGCTGAATAGATATTACAGCAACAGCAGTGTCTGAATTGCCTTTTCAAAACTGCCTAGAACCATGAGGATGTCAACTATTAAGAAAAAATGAAAGTCTGTGTATGAAATGTATCTGAAAGATATGCAAGCCCACTCTCATCACTCCTGCATTCTCAGCAGACATAGGAAGGGCTATAAAAACCTTCAGTGTGCTGCTGATAGAAATAAAAAAAAAGTGGTGCCAATACTGGCAGCACCAGTGGGACTGCTACTGCTGTTTAGGGAAAAGGGATGCAACTCTTCCTTCTGCCACAGGCTCTGGCTGTTCTACAGAGGCAGCAGGTTATCTTTTATGCAGCTCATTTCATAGCATTATTTTCTATACAGTAAGATTTGCATCTGCATATATCTTGTGCCTTTACACAGCTTTTAGACAAGACAAGCAGAAAGCAATTAGCACAAACCTCAATTTTAAGCAACTATTTCCTGAGCACTAAGCTGACTTCCCCCATGTACTGCTTTACTAACATGCTACTTCAGTAAACACATGAATTTCTGTATCACCAATGTAGTTAATTCCACCTTACTTTTTTATTTTACAACGTGAAATATTTGGTCATTAATTCAGGAAGGACAGAAGTATAATTAGGAGGTAAATCACTGCAGCCAGTTTCACTGTTACGCCATCTATATTGGAAGTTCTCTATCTGTATTATGAGTGATCCTTCTAGCAAAGAAGTTTCTTCTCATCTTTTTTCTGCAAGGAATAATCTCTAATGCCCCCCCAGAAAGATTACCTCAAAATCATCTAAATCTTTGGCAAGGCTTTTAAATGTAGATTTAGTATCACCACCAGTAATCTAACGCAAAGACATAAAAGACCCTACCAGATTAAACACCTGATCTCATTTTCCTTAAATTCTACAGCCTGTTCCTCTTAGATCTTCCCCCAAATTCCAAGCCCCAAAGCTAAAAGGAAAGTAGGCCATAATTTTTCTGAGAAAATATTGCTTATTTTTAATATAATTTAGAAACTGATACCTTAACCAATGTGTTTTCAACCAGCACTTACCTTAAAAGGATGTAATTTATTTTCAAAGCCTATCTACTGTGCTCATTAATTTTTGTATAAAATGGGAAAGTGGTGCAGAATACTGTCAAGATAATGCAATACTAAGTGTATTTATTCTCATATCCTTGCTTACAAGATTGTAATGCACAGTTTGGATATAATGAAAAATATTTTTACCCAATCATTTGGTCTTGCCAATGGATGGAGCCAGTAGCCAGAGAAGTTCATACATACCCAGAACACCTCAGCACTCAGCAAGGCTTCTACAAAGGCTTTCCTCAAGTGACTTAGATACCAAGAACACATTGCTCAGCTATGCTTACCAATATCTGTTCTCCAAATCTGTATAGATTTAATTTCCATCACCTGGTCCAGGTTACATTGCAGCAGAGAATCTTCAACCACACCCTAACATTGCTGGTTTGCTTCACCTAACCCAGGCTGGCAGGAATGGATTATTTACAACCATAACTGTTTGTGTAGGTATCACTGAATAATTATTGCTACTTTTCTTGAAAAAATAAAAAACAATAATAAAAAAGGATTTTACAAAAAAAAAAACAGAATCAGAAACAGTAATTCTGTATTCACTGTCTGTTTCCAACACTGAAAGCCCTTGTTAAAAATGAACACAAGACTTGATATTTAAATTTTAAACACTTCTGTACTCTTGCAGGGCCAAAACCAGGACAACACTGAGAGAAACAGGAAGAATTGAGAGATGCAGTTTTTGAACTTTGCATTAAACAGTAAATAGGAACAATATGAAAATGTTACAGGTGAACTTACCTCCTGCAGAACCTAGCCTATATAAAATATGTAAGGAATGCAACCTCTTGCAAGGATTTATTTTAGCCTAATTATTCTCACTGGCCATGTTTTAAGCCAAAAGCACTGGGATTTAACAAGAAAGAAGACATGCATGTGGATTGCATTAGACACCCTGACAAGCCTTCCTACAGGCAGACAGCAAAAGACAATTTCTCCAACAAGCTGCTTTGCAGTAGAGAATTGAGACATTTTTGAACAGCATCAGCTTTCTCATTTCATTTATGAAACTATAACAGAGCAAAAGCTGTCATTTTTTTTTCATTTTGATAGAAAGGCACAACCCTACACTGTTTAAAAGCAGAAGAGCACAAAGATATTATCTGGATCACTACAGTAAAATCAACACAGGACAGTAACAACTTCCAGCATGCTGGGCTCAGGATGCCCAAGACACAAAATAACACCACTGCAAATAGTCCATGCAGTGTAGTGCCAGGGTGCCTCAAGTCTGACTGACTCCTTTTGTAGTGTTTCCCACGGTCCTGGTTTTGGCTGGGACAGACCTAATTTTCTTCTTAGTAGGTGGTACTGTGCTTTGGAACTTCATTACATTACTGTTGTTAATACTGACATTTTAGTTTTGTCAAGTAGTGCTTACCCTAGGCCAAGGACTTTTTGGTGTCTCATGCTCTGCTCACGAGTGATAAGCCATGAGGAAGAGAAGTAACAGTTGTGAATGCATCTTATGAGCTAAGCCATACCTAAGAAACAAAACTTACGTGTAAGTAGAAATACAGAAACATCAGGGTTTCCCAGTATTTTTTTAAAAAAATCTTTTAGAACTTATTTTCATTGACAGAATACTACTAGTTAGCCATGGAATACTCCAAACAGAGAATGGGATTCTGCATGAATAACTTTAAAATTGTACAGCTATACTATGTGTAAATTTACATGCTAGAACACCACCACAGCTTTTGGAAGAACAGGTGTATCAAGTAAACTAGCCCAAGATAATGATCCTAGAGATAAGTCTACCACTCCTACTTGTACTGAGTAATTCAAATGGATCCACACTGGAGGTCATAACTTCAGAAGCCCTGCTGTAGATAATTCCAGCTGATTCCACATACAGCAGAATCCAGCTGTCTACTTACATAGAAAAAATAAAATCAAAATTGCATTATGTACACATAAATGCATTTCAGAAACAATAAGGTACTACAATCATCTTTATTATTTCAAAAACAGTTTTATTCTGTATATTTAGAAACGTGTAATTTTAATAACTGCAGAGAAAAAAAAAAAATCAGCCACACCTGAATAGCTAATAACTCATTAACAGAATGCAGTGGTATATTATCTAAACAGTAGTAGTGCCATTGTGCCGTAATAAATTGTCTATTAGTAAAAAAATACATTTCAGGGCACATAGTACAGCATCCTTATGACAAATTACAGTAGGGATACTTTTCAAGAATTTAATCAAAGTAGAGAATTACGAGTTATATTCTTTAAATGCAGCACTTTAAAAGGTAACAACTTTGTGCATTTTTAAAAAATGTCCTCGTTCGCATATTGTAGAAATGCTGCTTTATTGCTGCAGATGTCAAAGTTCAAGGCTCAAAAGGTATGAGAATACAAAGATATCCTTAAGAAACTTTGTTTGTTTTTATATATATTTATATATATAAAAAGGTAAAGCTTATAAAAGTTAATTTACAAACCAAAAACAAAAGTGGTATGCACGCGTTATATACAAGCGGTCTATAACATCTATAAATTTTCAAATGCATAGCAGAAAACATACCATCATTTTCTTCTGGTTCTCTTCTGGGTGATGAACACAAATAATGCTCGTTCTCTAAACCAAACTCACAATTTTTTGATGTTGTTCCCCTCCCCCCCTACCCCAGTCTCTCATGATATAATATCTAAGTAAGCACAAAAGCCATACAAACTTAATACAGAGAACTATGAGAGCTAAGACTATTAAAAACATGAGGGTAAGGCATCCCTGCTGGTTAATAGGTCTGTAATAATGTGGTTAACTTACAAATCCACAGAGGCAACTGAACCATAGTCAATCCACATGCTTTTCCCCCTCCCCCCTGTTCTCAGGACAATGTTTCCTTATACAGCAAGTAGATGTGTTTGCATTACCTCTCAGCAGAGGAAAACATCTAAACTGTGCTACCCCCCCCCAGCTGACTGCCATTTCATTGGACATGTACACCAAAAGTATTTTAAAAACCAGAGACCACAAGGTAGGCTTCTGAGTTAAAAACACAGTCGCAAAAACGCAGGCCAAAATCTGTGTTTCCGACATCGGAGTATGAAACAAATTTAGTTCCTCTGTGTATAGTTTCATTGGTACTTTCAGATAACAACAAAATACTAGTAGTGTCCTTTAACAGAAAAAAAGAAAAAAAAAAATAAAATAAACAAAAACCCCAACACACAACAACCAAAGCATACAGAACCTGCAAAACCCTCACCCTGTTCCCCCTGTACACTCCCTGCTTGTGGCATGTATTGTGACCATGGTTCAAAGAGTGTACTTGCTAATTCATTGTTAGTTAAAGCAAGATGCTTAAACACTAAGATCCATTATCACTTATAGAACAGTTAATACTTGATAGAGTGGTTCAGTTTATATGTAAGGTCCATCTCAGTTTCACATTATTTACTCAGTCAGCTAACTATATTTAGAAGTGGTCAATTAGGACTGAGACACAGTTTGCTCCAACAAGATAGTTTGGATCCCCGGGAAGAGACTTGTTCTGCCAGGTTTTGGGGTCACCTGTGGGAGGAAAACATAATGCTGGTGTTTAGTATCTGCTGTCACACAGTGTACATCTTGAAACAACCAAGCTTTTGGACAGGAGCTTTTAAGTTCTGAAGCAAGACCTCTTTTGGGTTTTTTTCCCCTTTGTTGCTGTTTTGTTTGATGGCTTAAAAAGCCCTGCACTTTGCACATTATTAATTAAAACATATCCATTTTCACATCACATAGGATAGGTCAGTTATTCAAAACAGATGCTGTGGCACTAAGGAACTGTTCAATGCAACTCATACTACTCTACAGCACCAACGCAGTGCTTTTCCATTTGAGACTTGTTAACAGTGAATCAGGTGCTCACTGGCTCCTTCCTAAATTACCAGTGACAAAAAAATAAGACATTTAAAAAGCTAATGTGGGTAAGATGCATTTGAAGTGTCTTGGAACAGTTCTGAACACAGATGTTGCAAATCAGAAGTCATGTTGTAACTAAGCACTATTACACATTGGTAGTTTTATTTTCTATGATGAAAATGGTTATAGACAGGATTGTAGTCATTTTGCAGCTACATCCAGTACATGTGTTTAAAAGCATGAAATACTAAAGGGGATTCCAGTTAACTGGTACATAAAAAAAATCTTTACAACAGATCTTATCTACTCATGGTTAAAGGTTCTGAGTAACAATCTGTTAAAACAGAATGTCATCAGCTGCCATCTCACCAAGGTTACATTCCATCTGCACAGTCAATTGTCTCTCAAGTGGAGACAGTATTCTTCTTTTTCCCACCTAAAATCACTACCAAATGTTGCCACTACACAAAAGGTGTGATCACCTTTCTATGGTAGAAAGTGAAAAATGCACTGAAGTACTCTTAAGCCTTTCAGATAAATAACATTAAATAGCTTGGCCAAATAAATCTGCCTTGAGAAATGTGTAACAAGCTAAAGAACCCAGTCACACACCTCGACAAACACCTGAGACCTCTGTATTAAGTGAGAATGATACAAATTCCATGTAATTTTCTTGAAGAACTCATGAAAACAAAATGAAGTACACAATGCACTGAGTGATGGCAACATCTAACGTAGTGACAAAGAATAGAAGTGGCCAGTGTATAGTCAGAGAATACAAACAAATTTACTGCAACCAGATGAGATTGCTCGTTTCAGTCAAAAACCTCAGTAATGCTGGAGAGTTTTTCCTTTTATAGATTCAGGAAATTCCATTCAAAACTCATATGACCAAATGTATTAGAAGAGTAGAACAGGACTGTAAGACTGTCGGGTCCTAGTCTTGCACATGAGACAGGCAGACTTGTTTCCAACCTTTCCTTCTAAATACATAGTAAGTAAGGATACATAGCTATTGAGGATGTTTTTCCCATATTTTCCCATACAACTGCTTTGAAAAGGAAAATAAAGAGATCACTCAGTATTTTTTATGTTCTAATCAGTGTAGCCAAAAAAGGCAACTTTTTTTCCCAGTCAGTTTTAATACCAGAATCAGTTAAGCTTCTGAAGGGGTTTAACAGTAAAATACCAATGTATGAGGCTTAAATGTGGCAGAAAAGATGTTAGTAAGTGCAAATGAATGTCACTTTTAGGACAGAACATGGATACACTGAGAAAAGATGAGGTAGAGCAGACGACTGAAGAGAGAAAAACCCCAGAATTGTATAAATTGTTATAATAAAGCCACCCCAAGAATCAGAGTCCCATAACCAACTAATTTAGAAAGAGAGAAAACAATTATTTATTTAAGACACAGTATGGTCTACTTACATATCATAAGACAGAATTGCCTAATTTTTAAGTTTGTCTCAAAAGAGCAATGTTATGATATACATCCCATTTCAGATTAACAGAATGTGGTGTTATATTTACAGTACAGAAAGTGTTAGGGTTTAAATATACACGCCCTTGCTTTCACCCACACATGCACGCACACACACATTCCACTTTGGAAAGGGAGGAAAATGTCTCAGTAATTTCAGTTATTGTTTAGATCATTTGAGTCCTCTCCCTTCACTTCAAGTAAGTTCATGAACAGGTGCTATTAGTTACAAAGGAAGTGCTGTGTTGTTTCTGTACATAGTTGTCCTATCTTTTGGGACCCTATCGTTTATGAGCCTGTGTTTTAACACTGCCAGGTATACACACATTGTTAAATAGATGCATGCAACACATGCATAGAATAGCTTATAAAAAACAACTAAAAATTATTGCCATTAATACTTCTAGATTATTGATTCCCCATGAAGGGGATTGATGCTTTAATCTTTCAAAGCATCAGTGCTTTGGTGTTGACTGTGATAGATACATCAGTGACAGAAGATATGCATATATGGTGGCTTAAATGTTGTATATAGAACTCTATTTTTCACTCAGTACTCAGATCACATGTGCTCATGAGTGGCTTGAACCTCCCACCAAAAATTTTGAAAGTAGCTGAATAAAATCTTAAGACTTTCTCCCCAAATGTGCGAACATTCCTTTTTAAATCTCTGTAACCGCATAGCTGTTTCATGAAATTGCTTGAAACTTGCCCAAAATTCTCAGTTAGGCTCCTCACTGACAATTTCAGCCAATACATTCTCTCCCTCATCCCAGAAAGCCACAGTGAGGTAAAAATGAACAGGTAAATAAAATTGCAACCTAGTTGCAACTTTTAATATCAACCAGAGACTTCTGGATAAAGGCAGTAGAGGAGAGATAGGTAGGAGCAAGCAAGAAGTCTTTTGGAAAACCAGCTACATTAGAATAAATTGTAAATGCTTTTACTGAACACTATAGTTTTCTTAAATGACCCAACTGTTAGCATCAACTTGCACACATGGAAACAGTTAACAAGCGTTAAATCATGATTTATGAGCATGCAGATTGTTAAGATTTGCCAGAGTCGTATATGGTTAATTAAGCAACAGACAAACACCAGTTATGTTACAAAGGCCAATCAGAGGTACATATTCATTTCCTCTCAATTTTAGTGCGACTATCATTTCAAGTGTATTCAGCTATAGCAGTCCTCAAGAAAGAAGACAGAATAGAAAAATACGGTAATATTTAATAGACTAGAGATATTACTCTTTTTCTGCTATCATGGTTCTAGCTATGAATTTGCACCATGAATAAATGTAAGAGACATTTGTAATGAAAGTGAAATGGGAGAGTTTGACACAAATACAATGATTGAGTTTTTATATTACACAGCATCACCTGTAGCCAAAATGACTTAAATTATACGATAGCACCCAAAAGCCCCAAAAGGACAGAGGGAGGACAGCATACCCGACGAGGAGTCGGAGGATTTTAGAGCAAAAGACCAACCATCAGGGGTCATAGACGCACAGTGTGGCAGGCGCAGCTCCACTGGCTTCAGGAATTTTAGTCCATGAGGCCCACACATTACCAAGGGGCTAAGAAGTGTTTCACCTAGAGTTAAGAGAAAGAAAAATCTGCTATTAGATTTTATTACTGATTTTTCTTGAAATACGTTCAAAGTATTACACAAGTACACTGCACAGGTGCTCAGTAACTCAATCTAGAGAAAAATATGAACACTTCGACCTGTCAGTAAAGAAAAGCACAAGATTGTTTCTCACTCAAGTGACTTTTCAGTAGAACACACTACAATGTCAAAATGAAAAATGCTGAAGCATATTAAGGTGATTTTCATATTCTGTTGTGTTCTTGTTAGAAAATAATCGTATTAAATAACAGAACAATGTACAGTGCCAGCTGTTACCTTTCTCTTTATCCAAAGGTGGAAGTATACTATTGTCTCTGCAGACTTTAAAATATATTTCTTGCTCTATTCCCTCTGGTATGGCTCCTTGTGGTATAATAATACTAACTCCAGTCTCTATGGAGCTCAATACACCACCATTGCTGTTAAATACGCCTCTTGCTGTGGCTACAACAGTGTGTCCATCTTCCTCCTCCTCATCCTCAAGTGCTGTAGGACTGAAAAGACAGACAGCATTGCAGTTTTATCAGTATTTCCTTCCTAAAACTCTGTGGCAAAAAAACCCAACTCCACCCAGCAAAAACTCAAAACAAAGAAAGAAACCTCCTAACAAACAACCACAAACCCACCAAATGTCACAAACTCTGAAATTATTCAGCAAGTAGTTAAAGCAAGAATTCAGACCACCTGAATCTTGTGTTTCCAACTGCCTGCCTCTGGTATTATATGGAAAGAGCTTACCCCAGCTACACACTTCAGCTTCATAAAAATAAATGCAATTAAGATCAGAAAGTTTATTTTTTGTCCCAACCCCCCATTCTAACTTTAATACCATAAAAATTAGTAATTCTTATTCAAGTCAAACTGAATCCTTATATATACACACACATTCACATATGTATGTGTACATAGATATATAAAAAACCCAAAGCTTGTAAAAAAAAAAACACAAAAAACCACAGATTTTTCCAGGTTGACGTACTCTAACTAAAGAGAAACTTGCAACTTCAAGGTACCTTGATGAAGTTTTCAGAACAGTTTCTAAAGAATTTCACTCAAAGAACCAGTAATTCCAAAATGTAGAACAATATAGTGTAAAACATTTCTCAGGTGCTTAAGAACAAATGAGATAAACAGCAAAATTTTAAGTCTGGTTCATGCATTATTATCTTGAAATAAAATATTGATAAAACACTATCCTGCAAATATTAGTGAAAATAATTTAATAAGTCAGCAAATAGCTTAATATTGTAACAGTACCTGTTGCTTTTGACATAGCTCTTATAAGTTAAAGCATATTAGGCAAGCATGAGCTGCAATTGAGCAGCTGCAGGTTTATCTCACAGTAAAGAGGACCAATATGAAACTGCAAAAGTTACTTTCTCTTTCCACACATATTTCAGAGTACCCCTGATGCTTGTGTACCATGAGCTCTGCCTAAGCACACAATGAATACAATTTGGTGCAATAGCTATCGTTAGAAGTTAATTCCATCTTCTGGAAATAAATTCTAAGGACAAATGACTACTATCTACCAGAAAATGTACAACTTAGTATGACAAATAGAAAACAAAAGCCATGTCACTTTCTAATAACAGAATCCAAGACAGTACAGGGACATAGGACACATTTTAATTATCTATCATTTGGTAGAATTTAGAATCACAGTATCAATCTTTCAACTATAACATCAACAGAAATTGGAAGCTGAATAAAAAAGCTGTATTTTTCACAGGTTTCACAGATGACCTATAGATGGGCAAGTGGAAAGAGAAGGAGCAGCAGCTCACCTTACAGGAATGGCTTTAGGCACAGCATTAACATTATTTGGTTGATATTTAGGCTTGTCGACCTGTACAGCATAGGTGTCCATTCCACTCTCAAAGTCGGGAGGCTGCGATGAGCTGTGTGCTTTCAAAATTGGTTGAGGAGAATTTGAAGATTTTGATGGCAACTCTGGTTTATGCTGAGCTTCATTTGGCAAGAGATTGTGGTTGAATTTGGGACTTTCAAACTTGCGCTCAAAGGGCCTTGCAGCGCTCGTGTAAGGTTTGGTTGTGAAGCGGTTGTAGGAAGGAGTGACTGTTTTCTGAATCTGCTCAGTTCCATTTACAGGGCCTTTGTCAGGGAAGCTCTTCTGAGGGTAAAAAGTGGACTGCACAGTGTCCTCTCTGGAGGATCTGAAAATTGCTGACTTATTCTGAGGTGGAGGAGCATCAGACACAGAGTTAACTGCAATGAAAATGAAAATACCAGAATTTGTCAGTAACCACCAGAAATGTCTAGTCACACACTGTGGCATAAGAACACATTTTAGCCAATTCTTAATCTTCAATATAAAATATTTACAGGTTCAGCTTAGCTCCCTTAAATCATCTGTCCTCCTATTGCATTCTGTAGTCCAGGCAAGTTATCTAACATTTCCTTAAACATGTTGGAGACAATGGTATGACCTTTCAATACCATTGAAAGGTCAAACCCCCTGAAAACCAGTACTGAAATACCATTGTGTACTTGCACAAACAAGAAAATTCAATTAACTGGGAAATCCTCTCAATTTGAAAGCAAAAATAACATTTTCTTTAGTTTTTAAAGACTACAAATATTACTCGTGTCAAAAGAATTCCAGTAGCATTTCAAAGCACAGGGAGTTTTACTTCATCTTCGCTAAGACAACTGAGAGAGCTATAGGTACTACTAATACCTGGGAGCTACCTAGTTTCAGACAGAATCACAAAAGTATTTCATAAAACAAGCTCACAACAGTAAAAAAACTATTTTCAATAATAATTATTCCAAGTTTCAGTTAGAGAACGACACAGTTACCTGTGCAGACATGCCAAAGCAACTGCACAAGCACCTAACAAGCAATAGCTGTTCCCACAAAGGCCAACTTTGTAACTGCTCACCTTCAGAAAGAGCAGGCTTGTGGTGTGCTGGGAGAGACAGGACAGGACTATTAATTGACTGTGGCTGTGTGTACTGCACTGAAGGAGCAGGAGGAGGAGTTGTAACTTGAGGGATTGGCTCATAGCGTTTTTCACCAACAGGTCTATCCATTGATTCAGTATCAGTTGGTTTCCCCCTGTTGAAATAGAATTAAAAAAACCAAACATTTGACTGTTTGGCTTCCCTATGGCTCCTGCATTCACTGCTATTTTTTGTCTTCTATGATCACCTGATTTCCATCTCTTCCTATAAATATTAAAACATTATTTTCTTGAATAGGCTGTCTCAAGTATAAAAACATTTATTGATAAGCACAGGAGAGTCAGACAACATTGACCTTTAGAAGATTAGTAACACAAACCAAGGCAAACAAAAGGCAGATGACATTTCAGGTGTATTTGCATAATTGCCCACTAGATCTTAAATTTTCAACTTTATTTGGAGCAATTTCAATGAAACAGTGTTTTCTAATTTCATGAGTCTTCAAAGTAAAAACATAAATCCACTTCTTTTTGGAGTTGGTTTTGAAAAGCATAATTAGCCAACAGGACAATGGATTCTAATATAACTTCTTTAAATACACCTCATATCTGAGCAATGCCATCTTAATTAGAAATGTAATCAGCTTAAGCTTCACTAGCTTTATGTGCAGAAGGTATGTAACTTGAAAATCTTATTTTCAAAACAGTTTTCTTATGCTACAAATATTCAGCCACAAGATTATTTCAGAAAATGATTGATTTCACAAACACCTGTAATTTTGGACTGCAATATATTTATTGCACTTACTTCCAGAATTTGTGTGTTTCAAATTTTAAAGTGCACATAATGCCTGTGATGAAATGTAACAGTGAGAGGACACCTGAAAACATCCTCACATCAACAACAGTCTTACCACTTGATGTTCCTTTTCAAGTAGTCATAGCTAGTGTAAGAGCCAAGAAATCTAGGTGATGGCAAAGCAAACAGCAATAGAAGAATGAAAGAAAATAGTCATTCTATCTTGAGCATATTATTTCTTCACACTTTTTATGTTAGTCCTAGCAGCTTCCATATGACAAGGTTGTTGAAACAAAGACACTATTCACAGAGAGGTTTCTGACAAAACCTTTATCATATGCATATGTACAATGATCACATACTATGTTCAATATGAGATTTGGTCAGTGAATTAGGAGGTAGTCAAGATCTTGTATTGGCAGATACTAAAAGTAAGAATGAGATTACACTAAGGCATTTGTTACAATCTGCATAAACAAAGTTATTCAATACATTGAAAGAAATGGACAAAGTATAAATCCTGTATTATAACAATCTCTCAGTTGTTTGAAACAACTTCTTCAGTCATAACATGCACAGAATGACAGTAGTTTTGTATTGTACTGTTTCCTAAATTATGAAAATAAACCCCTAACAAAATAAAAGAGTAAAATAATTTGTAGTGGCAGAAATATGTACTGTCATCATACTTCTTCAGTAACAAAGAACTTTACATAACTTGATGTTTCACATTAATATTTAACACGAAGAAAGTTGTAGCTATTGCTCATGAATAAATAAAATCTGTCCTCTGTACCCAGAACACATTATACAGATTATTCAGAAGCAGGAGATTGCATAATCAACAGTTCCTGTATAATCCAAATTTAGTTCTGTTTATTTTTAGGAGAGTTTATTCACAGAATAGCAATTACCATAGAAATTCACTGGGGAAAAAAGATTAATACTGAGCAAGTAACAGGAACAATGTGGAAGCTGGTGAAAGGACAGTCCTAAATATGAATGCTTTCTCAAGAGCAGCAGTTGGTTTGTGTTTCCACACAAGGATACTGCAGTGTACTAGAGGCAGCACTGTCCAGCTGAGCAGCATTCTTGTTTATCTCTTTCCACTTACATTAATATTTTAGTATTTGTCTATTTGCACTGGACTACCCTGGGTAAATTTTCTTTCCCATGTCTGTCCCTTCCTGGCAAGAGTTACATTCTTTCATAAAGCAAAAACACAACACATTGGTCCCACATGACACACAAAATTGTCAGCCTTAAAACCAGTTTTATCTTACTCCTCTGTGGCAGTAAGAGGTCACCTTCCCATAAGTACAAGCCCTGAAGTTATGCACTAACTCACAATCAAAACAAAAGCACAACTGAGCAGCCAAAGAATACAAGTGTCACAGCAGACACAAGTGGTAGGTAGAAGTATGGAAAATCTCTCTCAACCACGGGCTGTTCTGCAGCAAAAATTCAATAGCTGTGTACCTCATGCTTTTCACCACAACAACACTGCAGAATAACGAATGTACAATGGAAGTTTATGACACTCTCCACTGGAAGAATGTTACAATCCTCACAAATTACTTGTTGAAAGCTCACAATGCTTCTCCCAAAGCACGACTTGCATTTTCAATGGCAACACAGTCCATGCCTACAGACCAAAACAGATCATCTGTGGGTAACACTGGGTTTTGTATGCGAGAGTAAAATTTTCAAAACCCCCGCAATGAGGCCAGTCAGGACAGTTTTCTTAGGTCTGTGCCTGTGATGCCCAGAGAGCAGAACAGCTAAATTCTCAGCTTTCCACCAGAAGACACTGGGTGAGTGATAAGGAAGGATAAGAAGCATCCCTGTCTGAGAATCAGAACTGGTTACAGACACCCAATATGGACTTCATTAGGAAAAAAAAAGTGAAACCTTTAAAACCTATCAAGCTTTTTAAAATATTCCAATATTCTCAGTTCACAAAGACAGACACTGAAAGATCACAGACAATGATCAAACAAATAAGAACTGGATTCCCAAGTCCCAGCTCAAATCCTTTAAGACAAGCACTGGAACATGGTGTATCAAGTACATGAAAGACACCTTGCACATATACTTATCATAATGAAAGTTCAGCTAGCTAGTTTATGAATTAATTCTAAAGATCTCATTTACATTAAGGCTGCCAGATTTTCAGCTTCACCTGAACAGTCCATGTTTCAAGCAGGAACACAACCAAAGCCTTCAAAAACACCTAATTTTCAGGCTGCATGCAGCAAGCCAAGATAGCTTTTCACAGTAATACCTACAAACACCTTGCTAAATTTTGAATCAAAACAAATTAAGGTAACTGTGGAGAGTATTCAAAACATTTGTGTAAGTATCCTCCAAAACAGTCAGTCAGCTCTTTACCTGAGCTAAATCTGTGTATGAACTTTCACACAATCTCTGTATCAAAATGCTCCAAATCACGGAAGCAAAACAATACAGGAAACAGATGTTTCCATCAATAGATTAAATTCTGGCCTCAGCAATATTCCCTAAAGGTTCAGTTTCCTAATGTCAAGCATGGCTAATGTGCACAAGAACAAATGCATGAAGAACTGGAATAAATCAAAACCTTTCCTTTGAAAGATGTGTAAGCACTACTGTATTAGACTAAGAAAATAGTTTGTTATATCCTGTAGATGATCATAAGCAGAACATAATCAATGATCTTGATGAGGGGATTGAGAGCACCCCAGCAGTAAGTTCAAGTGTGACTCCAAATTAAGTGGGGGTGTTGATTTGCTGCAGGGTAGGAAAGCTCTGCAGAGGGATCTGGACAGGCTGATGCCAAATGCATGAGGTTCAACAAGGCCAGGTGCCAGGTCCTGCCCTTGGCTCACATTGACCCCTGCACTGCCACAGGCTGGGGCAGAGGGGCTGGAAAGCTGCAGAAGGCCCTGGAGGTGCTGATCAACAGCAGCTGAACACGAGCTACGTGTGCCCAGATGGCCAAGAAGGCCAATGGCACCTGGCCCATAGTAGCCATCGTGTTACACCAGTGATTGTCCTGCAGTACTGGGCACTGGTGAGGCCACACCTTGAGTGCTGTGTCCAGTTCTGGGCCTCTCATAACAGGAAGGACACTGAGGTGCTGGAGCAGGTCCAGAGAAGGGCAATGAAGCTGGAGAAGGGCCTGGAGCAAAAGTCTTGTGAATTGAAGCTGAGGGAGCTTGGGGTGCTCAGCCTGGAGGAGGCCCAGGAGAGGCCTCATCAGTCTGTGACTCCCTAAAAGGAGATTGGAGCCAGGTGGGGGGTCAGCCTCTTCTCCTGGGTAGGAAGTGACAGGACAAGAGAAAGTGACCTCAAATTGTGCCAGGGGAGTTTAGGTTGGATATTAGGAAATACTTCTTTACTGAAAGGGTTATCAGACATTGGATCAGGCTGCCCAGGGAAGTGGAGGAATCCCCATCCCTGGAGGTAAAAAGATGTGTAGATGTGGCACTTAGGGATTGATTAAAGTGGTGGACCTGGCAGCGCTGGGTTATGGCTGGACTTGATCTTAGCGGTCTTTTCCAACCTAAACAATTCTATGACTGTATGCTAGTAAGTAGTAAGTAACATGTTGGAGGCCCTGATAGCTGCAAAAATGATTAATTTACCCAAATAAAAAGTTAAATTGTGGTGTTTTAAACACCACATGTACAGTATGTAGTGTTTAGAACTAAACATTTTTGTATGTGTTTTTAAACTAAAGCTACACCTAAACTGAGAAACAAGACTTCATGAATACAAAATTTCATTTCACTACCTCAAGTCCCTGGAACTCCATTGAACACAGGCAGAATTTCTGGTTTAGTCCTATATACCCCCCCCCCTCCTTTTTCAAATAAAAAAAACAAATAACCCAAACTTACTTAGAATAATTGCTGAAATTCAGCTGATTCTGTGAATGTATTGGTTTGGTGGGCTCAGAGTGATGGCTGGCAGGAACCTGCGCCGATGGCTTATTTTCAAAACTCCTGCGATCGAAGTAGGAGAGCTGCTTCCGGTAATACTCCTCATCCTCCTCAGGATCATAATGGTTGGAACGCACAATATCTTCAGGTGGCTTCACTTGAGATCTCTGTGGTTCTGGGGCCCTAACCAAGAACAATAATGTACAGTTGCCTTGCCCAGTTGAAGAAGCATAAGTTCCCGAATTACAATTCTATTTCATAATCTAGCTAGTAACAAAGCAGTGAACATGTAATCCTTATAATTGCACACCTTGCCTTTTTACCTATATTGCATGGAAATTAGATAGACACCATAAGGAAAGAAAAGCCTTATTTCTCTTATACTTTACCTTTTCTCTTTTGCTTTGCTTTCTATCTCAGTTAAAGATAGAAAAAAGTAGAACAGAGATATTTAACAAGTTTCTTCCTCAAAAATGCTGAGAAACCATCGTATCTTTCCCCCACCTCCCAGCAACCACACCATGTGAACTGACTTGATGCCCTGCCTTACTACTGACACACAAACCATTATTGATGCACTCCAACTCCTTTATGCAGTTTTCAATTTGAAGCACTAAAATGTGTTTCTGAATACTTTAAACTCATACTGAAAACTAAATTTAATCAGTTGTGCATCTACCTGTAGGTTGTTTTCTCATGCTCATACTGGCTTTGAGAAGTTGGTTTTGGACCACTCACACTTGCAAGTGCAGGCTTAGGTGCTAGTTCTGGAGGCTGTAAAGAAAAGCACAGTATATTCTCTTAAATTCTAACACTAAGAAAGATAAAGCACTTTATCATTAAGAAAACTAAGACTACCTTCCCTTCCCTCAAAAGGAAAAACAAATACTAGCAAAAGAAGAATTAGAGTTTCCAGTATAGTAAGACCCTTGGCAGTGTTTTCACATGAAGTGTTCAACTTCTGCTTTTAAAACATACCATATTTAGGTTGCTAAAAGGCAATATTTCACAAGCAGGAAAGCTTTGTTTCTGAGACAGTATTTTACTTCTTGCAATGCAATCTCACTAAACAAAGAAACAGGAACTAAAAAACTTAAATGACTTACCTTGACAGTTGATGTATCACTTGTATCCTTAATCTTTTCCAAAGATGGGGATCTTCTCCTTTCAAATATCTTAACCCTACTTCGCACAGACTGTGGTTTCATGGCTGGATCTTCTTCTTCCTCAGCTAGAGATGGTGGTGTAGGCAGTGGTTTACTGTTAGAAGGCAAAACTTCTGGTTTGGTTTGTGATGAAGGGGGAGGAGGAAGAGAAACACCTGAAGTGCTATGAGAAGGCTCATATTGTCCAGCTTTAGCATTGTAAGCTTGAGGAGGACCTTGTTCATAGCCCCTTACGTGTGGCTCAAAGAACTGCTTGGGTTCAGGAGATCGAGATATGGCTGACTGGTATGGCTGAGCTTCGGGTTTGTATCTACCATGAGTGTCGTATCCAACCGTGTGTTGCTCTTCGTATCGCACTTGTGGTAAGCTGAAGTTTTTGGGTGCATGCTCATAGCGAGGTCTGCCGTCATAGCTCATTGCAGGGGGGTCCTCAAAACGAGGTTGTGCTGGGTAATAGCTGCGTTCTGTGCTCTCTTCTAGATTTTGCCTGGAATCAAGATCCCTAGGAGGCTGGTTTTCATAAACTGTCCTTGTTTGGTTATAGGGCTGTTTCTCCTCATAATATGTCCAGTGCTCCTCATAGGGAGGCACACGGTCATCATAATGTAGGCGAGGGTCATAACCACGGGAAAATTGATCTACATAGTTTGTGGAGTCATACCTATATGTCGACTGTTCATAATCCCTGCTCGGTTGTTTTTCTGCATACTGAGCCTGGGATTCATAGATCAGATTTGGGTCTCTTTCCTGTCTCTGTACTGGGTGATTAATTGCTGGCTGTTTTAAGACGTAGCTTTGTCTGGATGCTTCTTCGTTAATGTATGGATCCTTTCGGTACACCTGTAAGAGAGAGACACTGCTCAGCTAAAATGAAGAGTAACTTCAGCTGCACTTGAAAGGTACTATTTTAAATAAACCCATGTTTTAAATATTGGCTTTAATTTTGTTCAAAAGCAGAATAATTTGATGCAGATTTTTGCACCCAGAGGAAGCTGAACTTGGTGATTCAAGAGATCCCTTTTAGTCATACATTTAAGAAAAAACATATAAGTAGATTAGAAGAGAAAGACAAAGGTAATAGCCTCATGTTTGGGGTTTGGTGTTCGGGGGGCACACGCACTTTTTTTCAGAATGTGGAAAGAGTGGAAGTGAAATATATAAATACACTAAGATGGTTATAGCATTGCTGAAGAAGTATATAAAGTCACTCAACAAACTGGACTCCAAGATCAACGATTTGGCATGATTTAAATTTTCGGGAAATAAGATTTTTCTTGAGGCCTCATTAACAGGAGAATGTTGACAAGCTAAGAAAGTCATAAATAAGTAAAATCAAAATACAGAATGCAGCCTTTATAAAAAAAGTCATGTTTTTGAGAAGTGAAGAGGATAGTTTGAAGCCATGCACACAAAACATTACATGATGCTTAGCAATTCAGATGAACTGGTTTTTTGCAACCTGTATGATTCTCTTAGAAGAAAAAAAAATTAGAAGGAATTCTTCAAGTAAGGGCAAAACAAAGATCATGTGCTAGCTTGATGTATAGCAAGAAATCAGCACAACAATGTGGCACAGGTACCTTTGCTGGATCTATATGCGGCGATAAGGATGATGGCTCTTGCTCTCTTAGTACTACATGAGCTCCCTCAGTACTCGGTGTTCTTAAGGGGCCCGCTTGTGGTTGGTAAGAGTTGTAAGGAGCAGCAGTAGGCTCCTCCAGTCTGACATTAGTTAGGTTTACATTAGCATTTACTGCAGAGGCTGATGAGGTTGCAGGGTTTGATTCAGGCGACGGGGAAAGGTAAGGGACTGCAGGTGAGGCTTCTGCTTTCTGTGAAGTGTTTAAAATATTTTAAATATACTGCTATTGAATCAATGTATGACTTTTTGATTTATATTAAAATAATTTAAGTGATGCTCTGACCAATGCAGCCAGATGTAGAATGAAATGCACTGAAAGTATCATGCACTAGCACTTCCAGAAATTCACTAAGTGGAGGATTATATAAGCAAAACATTTAATCAAAGTAGAATGGCACTTCAATCCCCCTCCTGTCAATGAGTCACTAAAACAGGCAGGGCAAGCTGATTCTCCAGTTCATTGTAATGTAATATTGCTGTTTACAGATTCTTGTATGCACACACAACATAAATGGACATTTCTTGTTCAAGAGAACTTGCAATCTGAAGCGTATAGTAGTCAGTGTATAAAATGACTTTCTTACCGGCTGAGTAGTAGTTGCTTTAAATCCTGAAGAGTCTATTCTGAGATTTGGCTGTGGCTGAGCTTGAGATGCATAAGCAGGGTAAGTCTGAGTCTCATGATGCATTCCAGAAGAATCCTCTCGAACAGGTTCAGAAGAGCGTGTAATAGCAGATTCAGGAGGAGTCCCAACCTCATCATTCAGAGTTTCATCCAGTTCTTGATCAGTATAAGCACCCCCTTCTGTGTCTGTGTCTTCATAGTCAGATGTGTGTCTGCTGTCTGTGCTGTACATGGAATACTCACTGCCAGGAGCGGAGAGGTAAGAAAGGCGGTCATCGTGTAAATCAAGATCATCACTTGTAGCACCATCTGCCTGTGGCAAACAAAATTAGGGTACACATTTTATGAAATACCTTCTAGAGATTACTCTTTTTCTTGCAATGTAAAATGCGCAAGTTTTATCAAATTCGGTACCAAGAGCATCACAGGGGACAAGAAATCGGCTTTCCATCACTGAATATGTTAAGCTTAGACCTAAAAGACTTATCTGCAGCCTAGCTCTTTGAATCATTTTACTAAGGGGCCAGAGGACTCTTGAGTGTAAGGGGGGGCGGATAGTGCAGCGTCCATGGACATCAAAGTGCTTGGAAAAATACAGAGCTGCACTTTGAAGTGGTATTAGGATATCAGAATCATTACTTTGCAGAAACATATAAGGAGCTACGGTCTAATTCAGATCTGATTAAGAAACCCGTAGCAACAGCTGATTCATCATTTGCTTACTTGTAGTTGGCACTTCACTTGATAATAGTTCTTCAAGAGGAGGGATCTAATGTGCATGGTGTAACATGCAGCTTGAGAAGGTAAGTGGAGTTTTAGTGGGGAACATAGAATACTAACTTGTGATTTCGCATCTGTTTTCTCACAACTGTTCTCAGAAAGGTTAGAACATAATTATGCCACTTGCTTTTGTAACAATGAAAAACACATTCCATCATCAGGCAATCCCAGCTATGAGTATCCATGTAGTGAAATACCCAGAAGTTCTTTGATGAAAACCCATCCAATCCCCACAAAATCTTCACAGCATTAATACATCCCCCAGTTAACAGTGCCAATGAGCAAATGCTCCCTTACTACACTGCTACATGCATAAGGACAACCATACAGCTCTCATTAACAAAGTGCTCTAATAAAGCAACAAATCATTTCTGAGCAGCTCACACAGCCAGGAGGCATTACTGCTTTAGATCTTCACAGAAAACCTCTCATGAATACTGTTTTGCCATTTCAATCCAAACATTATTTCTTACCTTTCCTTCTGAAACCCACACTAATTGGTTCTGTTGTTGCTGAATTGCTTCCTTAAGAGCTCCATACCATCCTTCATTCATTGAATTCAAGTTAATGGTAGCTAGAAGTACAGTAGATTAGTTTGACTTATGATTTCTGCAGAACTAAAAGAAAGATCTGTACCATGAGTAATAAAAGCAATATAAATTGGTAGGTTAAAACTATGAGATTTAAATAGTAATGTAAACATTAGCATCCAAAGCAACCTTAAGGTCTGGTGTAGGTTGGGATGTTTTATCCCACAGCAAACACTGAATTAACAGTAGCTTAAAGAGAGGCTTGAGTTTAGCCAGACAAACAATAAAGTTACATAATTTTCCTATTTATTCAAGTTTTGATTTTGGCTGATGATCCTGCAAAGCCACAAGATCTATTAGAAATGTCATTTTGATGTTTCAGATTGCTTTACATTTGTGCAGTCATGTGCAAATGATGCACACACCAATTAACTACTGGTTATTGAATGGGGAAGCCTGAGCAAGTCCATCACTGCTTGGCTTGGTCCATTTGCAGAAAATTCTGTAGGTGGAAGCTTCTCTCATCTTGCCTCCCTTTTCCTCTCAGAAATTCTAATCCAGTCCCTCTAATTACTTACTTGTGAAGAGATGGTGATTATTTTTGCGGAGCTTGTGAGCTCTTTCATACAGCTTTCTGGCACTTTTTCGTGATTCTGGGCACAACCTCATTCTCATGGTCTTTACTCCCTGCTTAGAATCAGGATTTAGGAACACTACAATAGGATACCACTGGGCATAATTCAGACGGTCCACTGCATTAGGAGTGACATCTAATAAAGCATGTTTGTCCTGTTGTGACAAAAAAGACAGAGGCAAGAAAGTGAATCATTTATGTATTACATGAAATTTTTTAACATACTCCACAAATTGATTTTGTATTACCTTTACAGAATTTATTGTTTCAAAGTATTGATTTAAATTCCTTCTCCAATTTGAATTAACAGAATAATAAAAACCAAACCAACTCCAATACCAGCCTAAATAGGCATATACATTTTGAACTATAGGACAAACTGTATAACTCTAGGACTTTTAATATTTAACTCTATCTTTTAAAAATTTCCACAAAGTAAGCAGACATTGAACTAAATCCTATTAGCACTCTGTAAACAGGAAAAAAACAAGGACGGAAACACAAGACATAGTCCCATTACACACCTCTATTATCCTTAAAAAAAAAAAAATTACTCTGAACGCAGAACTTGCCCAGCTTTCAGGGCAATCAAGCACACAGGCATGAAGTATACTGACTTTGCTTCTGTAAGAGCTTTTTTGCCCCCTCATACTTCAGCATCTGAAAGGCTTCCAGTATGGTTTTAAGTAAGGAAATAAAAAGGTGAGCCACATATAATGAGCTAATGTTAGGAGTTTTAAGGATACTAAGGGAGGGAGATGGAAGAACCCTTTCTCTTAGTCCTAACACAAAAGAATTATGTCAAGTGATAAATTTCTACACTGGAGTGGGGGAAAAACAACAACTCCATAAATAAAGCAACCATTTCTAGCTATAATGTCAGGCCATAGCTTTAAATGAAAGAAGAAACAGCTTAAAAGAGCCTTAATGGAGAGATGACAACAGCCCCTGGAACAAAGACTAGGAGTATATCCAGGCTGCAGATATTAAAATGGAGAAAGAGAGGGGTAGTGTTTTTTTTTTTTATTAACCAATAGAGAGATGAGAAAGTTATTTTTAAAGCAAATACAGTAAGTTATCATTCTACATTTAAAACATCCAACACTTTACTTCATGTTATCAGTTTTACTCTTCTTGTGTTAAAAGCCTAGTGACAATACAAGACTTACTCTGTCAATTATCTGCTTTATAGTGTGGAGACGAATAATGCCAGAACTACGTTGGTCAGTACCAGCATCTCTTGGTTCACTTTCTGGTAAAGAGGACACAGTAAAAATCTACTGTAAGTTTGCAACATATTCTACATTCCCTTATTAAGATAAAAGAAATAATTTCATAGCTCAAGTTGTCAATTCATCTTGAAGACACTTCTGATTACATATAATACATGAAAGTCTACCCACCATTTTGGCCATAAAAATCAAATCTTTTAAAAAACACTGAGAAACAGGATAAGGTACAGAATTAAAATGAAATTTGAGGTGTCTATAAATAGAACTAATAGTTCTTCAATTATCAGCAGCAATGTAGCGTAAGAACTTCACATTTAGTCTGTTCCTTTATATTGTCAATGTCTTGTTAAGTACGTTAACTAAAGTAATAATGTAGAAACAATCTAGCCAAAGAAAGCTGACTATTCCCTAACTGCAAAAAAACCTGGTCTCACACTTACTTGCAATTTGAAAGATATCTGGTTCTTCTCTAGCAAGTTTCTCCCGTGCAACATCAGCGATTGGACCAAAAATGGTTACAGGTCTGAGAAACCCAGCTAGAATTGAAGGAAGAAGAAAAGTCAAGATATATCGATTCATTAAACCAAATGCAAGATACTCTTAACTACATTGGCTTTTCCAAACCAAACCACACAAACCTGTAATGTGCACCAGTCAGAGTAAAGACATACCTTCCCGAAGAACAACTCTTTCATAGGCAGGGAACTTGGTCTGAACAGGCTGCGCAGAAAGATCTTCTCGGCTTTTCCGGAGATTTCTTTTTGAGCTCCGCAAGCCTCGGAATCTCCAAAAGTCTGCTCGATCTCCTCCTGCTGTCTTTGGAAGCGTGTACTGTACACTAGCCAGCTGCTCAGCTCTAAGGTGACAACAAATCCCAGTTACCAAGAAGTCAGCTTCTGAAGTAACGTCTGACTTGCAAGCTTACACCTTAAAAAAATCCCTGCCACTGGCTGAACCAAGCTTTTGTTGTTTCTGTATTAAGAATGGCAAGACAACTACTGAGCCTGGTATCACATTTCTAAAACTTATTATATCCTTGTCTCCAGTATTGAAAAGAAAGTTTATTCATGGACTGTGCAGAGTCAAAAGCAAATCCATAGATTATATATTTTAATTCAGTATGTTTTAATGCTTTGTCACTTTTTTTTTACTGAACCAGTTCTATAAACTTTTGTCATGCAGGGAAGTCCAATCATTCATTATACAGATAGAATTTAAAATAGTGGGTTTGAATCAGCAATTTCAGTATTGCAAGATCGTACCTGTTTTTGTTAGGTATGATGCCTCTTTCCACTTCCTTATGATTCTTCCCAATTCGAATGGCCAGCCATGAACCCAGTTTGCCATTGTACAGGGTATCCACCACCCGGAACACTTCACCTTTATTGAAACTTAGTCCATAAGGAGATTCCTTCTCATATTCAAAATGAGTTCTGATATAGAAAGAATCCCCTACATCAGACTCAACAATGCGACGATAAACTGAAAAAAAGAACAGAAATTCCAAAGTGACACACGGGTTCAAGTCATGTTGTAACGCTCAAAAGAATTACAAAAAGCAATGCCTCACATTAATTCTCCTTGTTCTAAATATGCAACATTACTTCAAGAAACCTGAATGTCTCAGAGCTGCTCTATTTTAAGCAGCATAACTATTTATAGTAAACTCTACCAACAAATTAAACTTTTATAGTTAAAAATTTGATTCAAGTGCAAGCTTAATTCATTCATCCTGGAAGAAGTTATTCTTCAGAAAAGAAGTGCATATGTACAAACACATCAGCATAATCAATCATTTTCAATGGTGTAACTACAACTGACTCTTCTTCCTCCAAGGATAATGCTAGGACTTTACTTAGATAGAAGGGGTTATTTCTGAAGAGGTGTTTTTTTATTTGGGATTTTGTTTGTTTAGGGGGGTGAGGGTGTGTGTATACTGGCACCGTATCAGTCTCAACTCCACTTGCAATAGCAACCTATCCCAAAGCCAAAAGAACTTTACAGTCTAAGGTGCCAATTTCCTGCAAGCCAGCAGTTAGTTATTGTTCACTAGACTTTTTAATGCTGTTTCAAGCAGTCTACTACATCATTTCCAATATACAAATATTTACCATCTTTTTTCTTCTGTGCCAAAATGGTTACTTCTTCACCTTTAGGAAGATCAAGCAAAAAAAGGACAGCTTCTTCTCTGATGATATTTGTGAAGTCTACATTATTTACCTGGTATCAATGAAGCAATCAGTTTAATTTAGCATATGACATTATTACAGAGATTTAATTATACAATAGGAAATCTGAATCTATTGCTATATTTTTCTTATTCAACTTCATACATACCAAGTGCATGTATCTCAAGATGCCTCTTGTACCACTGAAGTCTCACTTTAATTCTCAATAAAAGCACAGCTGCCAGAATAATAGGTAGCTGTTCCTTTTATATTCATTATGGAGCACCTATACACATCAGTACCCCACAGAGCACTCTGACAACTTAGTCACCCAGCATGAAATCAAACAAATTTATCAACTGAATTAGTCTACATAATTTGATGTTAAAAAACTTACTAGCCTTCCTAGCAGCAGTACAGTAAAAAGAGATTAGCTCCTAGTAACTCATCTAATAAATACATACAGAAAAAAGGGTATGAACTAAAAAGGCAATATATTCAATCTTAGAGAAAGAATACCTACTTTGGTACAACAAAACATTTGCAATGTTAATGGTTTTGACATACCCTGAGAATCTGGTCCCCTTCCTCTAATCCTTCTTTTGCTGCAGGGCTGTCTTCCAGAACACCAGCTACAAATATGCCAACATCATTGCCACCTGCTAGTCGCAAGCCCACACTATCTCCTTTTCTGAATTTTACCAGTTTCATGCTTGGCCTAGAAATTAAGAAAATATTCCACTTACAGGTGTAAGAGCATAAAATATCCTAGTAAATTTGAAACATGTAAAGTAGTAATCTGTCCATTAGTGACTATTTTGCTATATATACCATTATCTGCTCATCAGCTGCAGCATCACAACATGCTCAAGAGCAGCACTCCAAGATAACCTGCCTGCAGGTACATGTGCAGAATGGTTTGTCTTACACTCACAGTGTTTATGTGAGACACTGACACTCTTCCAAAAACATTATTCCTTTTAAAGAGCTGTGCTGGCATACAGATCTATTTTGGCTCTGAAGAGATCAAAATGAATTTGAGGTCAAACCAAACTAGAATCTATTCTAATGTACACTGACATCCATGAGGGAGATTCCTGTTGAAGTAGACTTATTTCCATAGTGGGACATTGCACATTTCTGCAGTCACCTTGATTCACTGCTCTCCAATTATTATGAAGGGTAAAGAATATACTACAGTAGCTTTCCTCTCTTTGGAGATGGGGACAGGAAAGGAGGGTGAGAGTGCCCAGGGAGAGACAAACCCAGCACATCCTTTTCACCTGTTGATTATTCTAAGTGCTAATTTTCACAGAAATTAATAGACTTTAAAACAGTATATTATACAATGTAAGTGCCAACAAGGCTCAGGAATAAATAATGTCTTCATCCTATTATTTGTGAACAGAAGGGTGAGGACAGGATATTGGACATGACATCAGAGCAAATATAGAGGTTACTGAGCACCCTGGATAAAAGTTTGGTTTGTTCAAGGAGCAGGCAGGTTCAAATAGAGTTCAGAGATACATTACCGAAGCATTCCATCTTCATGGGTTGAATTGGGTAAAGGACCATCAGATGGACTGACTGGTAAATCCACATCTGGCTGACCTCCTTGTGCATACACCGGCTTTGGTTCTATTAAAATACCAGAAGAGCTCCAATGTCCATTTGGTCATTTAAAGATGAGAATGTGAAGTTTAACTTTTAGCTAAGACTTAGTTAATGACTTCCTTAGTAGCCTTCCTCTGCCCCAATTAGACCCATTTAAAAGTGAAATACTAGAAAACTCACAACAACAGAAGATACTGTCATCATGCCACTCAGAGAAGTGTGATTACTGGCCTAATTAGTACTTCATTGAAGAATCCCAAACTTCCTTAGTACTTCATTAAGTCCTCTGAACACTGCAAAACTATGAGAACCAAAAGGCTTTATGTTCCCCAAACCACTTGCAACCAATTAGAAACTGTTTCCTGTTTCTAACCTTGATTTCTCAGACCTAACTTCTTCATTTTCCATTGGTTCTCCTCACTCAAGAACTTAATTTTTGAAATGAAAATACCATAAAACCTCAATCTACTACACATAGGTTTGGAAAACCCCATATACTATACACACCTTGAGGTCCAGTTGGTGGTCCTTAAAGCTATGCACTTACTATGGCTTTGCTGCAAAGCTTCTCTGGAGTTACTGTGAGGAAACTGCCACTGCAGGCTTCCCCCAGCAACGAGCACTAGTAGGGGCTCTTCTCTGATAGAGGCTTGGTCATATTACAAGAATTTACATGTAAGGCTTATCTTTGCACACTGGAAAAGATTTGATTTCAAAAAAGGCTGACTTTGAACTAGTCTAATAATCCTGATCTTACCAAGAGGTGTGTCATCTTCCCTTCAAATTACTGAACAGACTAGTTTGAAATTGGGAATTTCAGGAAACAATTGGGTAATTATGCCTTTTTCTAATGTGACTCTGGTCCTTCCCATAGAGTAACACAGTATTTTCCTATAAGTCTTTAAAGAACCTTTCCTAGGCTAAGCCTCTGATGATCCCTCCTAACAAATACTCTCCTCCCATGCTTCTTAGATACAATCAGCTGTGACAGTCATCTTGCCCTTGCCCTTAGTCTAAGCAGCAAATTGTCACAGATCCTGCCAACAACTTCTCTAACATTTTCATTACAGTCTTAGAAAGATCCTCATTTCCCTAGAGCTTTCTGTGAGGCTGTTAAAGGTTTATGCCCTTTGCTACACTTTTTTATCTCAGACTATATATTAAGGCAAGTTAATTTTACCTGCAGACATTAATTTAAATATAAACTTGATGTACTGGCCTACAACTCTTTCCACCCAAACTAAGTATTCCCACGTGCCTCTTCCCATTCATGCAGGAATAAAACATTTCTTCTTCACCACCAACCAACAAAATCCCCACACTATCGCTTGCTAGTCCCTCAGACCAGTTATCAGCATATTATTTTGGATTAAGAACCATATTAATCTGGCTGGATTTGTATTATGCCAATCACTAATCTTCAGTATCTAACAGAAAGGCAGATTTCAACTTTCTAATCTCATTACCACATCCTTTTCCCTCTTGGCAAATATAAATTACTTCATTTGCCTCTCTTCATAACACTGCTGTAAAAGGTCACCTCCTATGACAAGCCATTTTAATAATGGCTGCTGCATCAGAAAACCTACTGTTCTTACCTTCATGATCTTTCAAAGTCTATCAACATTATAACCTTGCCAGTTGTACACTAATCTACTGGCTACTACATGCTGAAGTGTCTCTGCTCATCCCTTGGGTCCTCAAATATTTTCAAGCCTGGAATTTCTCTCACTGCACCCAGCCTTTCAAGAACAGCTCCCTCTAAACCATCTGCACAGCTCCTTTCTCCACTTGCAATTTCACTAAAATGCCTCATTCTGTAAACAAAAAATCTTCGAAGTGCCAGCCTGAAATAGTGTCACATATCATCTTTTGTTGTGGTTTTTTTTTGGTTTTTTTTTTTTTTACACCATCTGTCTTTTATCTGCTGCCATTTAGCATATCCTTCCCTTTTGGGAAAAAGGAATGAGATTTTGTTCTGGTTTTATTAGCTCTATTGCATTTGTTCTCCTGCCTTCTTGGTGCTACCTGAACAAAGCATTTCGGATTGTTTTGAGTTGTATCTTGGGAACAGTAGTTCTAAATAGGCTTAACTACATCCTTGTTACAAATATAGTCTGCTACAGTAACCCAAAAGAACACATTTACTGCTGAACACCAAGAAAAGAATTGACAGATTTTAATCTTGCCTGAGAAATCAGTACAAAACTCTTTACAACCGTCACTTGTAACTACAACCTTAAACACTGAAATCTGACCCCTATATAATGACAGACCCCACAACTTAAGTTTTCAAGACCAAATCTCTTAAGATATAAATGGCATCATGGTTACAAAGACTGTTTGTATTCAGAAATAATAATAATTAGGACTTGGTCTGTTTTAAGACATAAAAGTCATGCCACAAATATGCAAGAGAATTAAGTCTTTACTGGTCATCCATTCTCAACAACATGCATAATTAATATATTTTTACCTGGGAGTGGTGGAGTTTGTTTTTCAGTTCTTTCAACTGTCACCTCTTCCACAGTTTTAGAAATATCATCTGCATTCTTTACAGGTGTAGAGACAGCTCCTGGTTTAGTTATTCTCTCATCTTCTCTGCTTCGATGACTATATTAGAAAAAAAGATTCCATTCTGCATACAGAACTGCTTCTATGACCTCAGGCTACTAAGACTAAAGAATAAATACTTTCATTCATCAAGCTGAGGGTAAGGTATCACCATTGCTATTTAAGACTGTTTTGTCCTTAGACTATCATCCAATTAATAATTTTTGCCATTTCTAAATCCAATTGTTTTGGCCCTAATTTCACATTAACAAAGGACTTCCCCAGATATGGCTGTTGAGAAAGCAGCAGCACATGGTGACACAGACTGCTCTCTGCTTCAAGCACACAAGTCACACATGTGCTGTATAGTGATATATAAGGAAGTGAGAACCAAAGGGAAGAAAGGAAGAAAATCCATTACAAGGGTCTTTTTCTCACCCCTTCCTATAGAAAACAAGGATTTTGAGACTTAATCCTTAGGCTTTGCTGTGACCAAGCTAATTCATCTGCTCCTTTGTGTGTCAGCTGCTCTGAAACACAAGTGCTGCTGGTGTGGCACCTTTTACCTTTGCAAAGCCCTGCCAAGGCCCACACAAACATCCCCTCATTTCTCATCTCCTCAGAGAAGATGAGGCCTTCAATCCACAGCTATTACAAGATGGGAGTTCTTCTCATCCATGCATTTTAGTCAAAAGACAATTTGCTGCTTCTAATGTGTTTCTTGTACGCACTTGGTGTATAAACTGAAGGAATTTAGGAAAAGTTAAAGCAAGTTCTTATTTTTAAATTATGAAACCAAGGAAAATTCTAAAGAACATAATTTCTATTCCTTGAGTTCAAAAGATCAGGTATTCTTGCATTGTTGTATTCAGCTACAGCTACCAGCTGTACCACAGCAGAACTAAACATGTGCTGCATGTTGAAATGTTAACCACTGCACTGTTATCTGATGAAGAGTAAACAAGTTAAATAGGGTTAGAACAGATGAACATTAATAATAAGCTAGAAAAATAAAATTTTCTTCCTGGGAGTTGGCAAATAAGCAAGGATATAAAGAATATTTGAAATAAAACAGACACAAATACCAGCCTTTTATATAATACCAGACTGAATTGCCAAGAATGGGGGAAAAGGTATTTTCTCAAGGATAACAATGGCTTAGTCAGTAAGTGCAAGCCCATCTGCTATCATAAAGGAGAGGTCAATACTGAAGGGAAAGAGAGAGAAGTTCTGCATGATACCAACAGCTAGATGGTGCTGCTGGGCAATAATGAGCATCACTGGCCATAAAGTACAAATGGATCAAAATCCCATCAGAAGTTAAAACTGTTAAGATCCTAATCAGAAATAATACTTCAAGAGTTGGAAATACGACTTCAGAAAGCAGATTCCAGCCAGTGAACTCATCCAAGATGTGCAGTAAAAAAATTACAAAAATTAAAACACAAGGAGGATGTGCATTCCTGAAGCAAAATGAAGTTTAAAATATAAGAAACAAAGACTAGCTATTCAGTCAAGACATACTACAACTTCTCCGTGCATTCCTCTGTCAGTTTTAAAACCATGTGCCCAAGGGCAGCTAAACAAAATAGAATACAGAAAAGTACTCCAACACCACAACAAACTAAAGACAGAAATATTCCTGCATTATAAACAACAATCTTGTTGTAAGTCACTGATAAAAACAAGCACAGTAGTTTAATTTTTAAATGCCTATTTATGCCTTTTTTATCCAGATAAAGTCCCTTTTGGAGGCTTCCACAGGTGATTAAAAGGATGCTGAAACTATGTGTAACAAAACGAAAAGTAAGTATCCTTCTACTTCATTCCTAAATACCACTGATAGAAGTTTTCTTATTCCTCTTGTGGATTTCCAGTTTAGGTGTATAAGCTAGACAGTACCAGACGAAAACATGACTGCACTGCTCATTCCCTGGAAAACAGTTCCTGGCTTGTTAAAAACAGATACATGTATTCAGCTATTTAAATGCATGCTAAATGTCCTAGCAACAGAAAAGTTCTGTAATACTTTTAATACTGTAAGTTGCAACTAGTTCTACTCCCCAAAGATTTCTGGGTAATAAGCACTCGTTAATGAGCTACTAGAGTAAATTTCCCCATGAGCCCTCTCTACCTGCTTCCAAGCACCTCATAACATTTCAAAGTATCATTATTGCAAAGTAATAATATCTGGTTTGCTTTAAAAATAAGGCAAAAAATACTACAGTTACTACACAAAGACAAAATACATTTTCCATTTCCTCTACACAGTCCAAACTCAGTGTAATTTTACACTGCTTTGATTCCTGCATACATCAAGACCATGTAAATATGGAAGCTCTCAAGAACAGTAACTAAAATACAGACACTCAGGGTTACAGCACAAAGTAGTCAGGCAAGTATCTGAAGCAACAGGCTCCTGGGCTGCTGCCAGGCGTGTAGGCAAATACATCCTGCCAACACAAATGCCTGCAAAAGGTCAGGTGTACTCTACCTAAGACATGAACATTTAAATGGGAAAAAGCTGATAGAACAAAAAGAAACATCAGAGAAGCAAGGGAGTAAATTTTTTCCTTGACTTTGTTTAAATTGTCCCGTAAGCTCTGAACATTTCACTTACAAGATGATACAGGAAACAACTTGATGCCACCACTGGTTCCAGGAGAGGGAAACTTATTAAAAACTGATAGCTGAACTTCCCAAGAGACAAAAGTGTAGTTCCCTGTTTGCACTGCGACACTGTTCTTTAACATCTGTGCTGTGTCAGGGTTCCCTTTGCCTCTCTTCCTCTCCCTGACATTTTTTTAAAGTGCACTTAACAGAAACATTTTTAAATTCCAAAATGCAATCAGCTACATGTTAGTGGCATCCACTGTGGCTATTACTGCAGAATGAGATGGCCTGCAACACATAATGTTTGTCTCTGCAGAAAGTTACAAAAAATATGAACTCATAAGCTCTTCTCAAATGTGTTCTTAGCACATCTCAAACTGTATAGCATGAGAAGAGTAAGATCAAAGTAGCATCTTCGTAAAGACATTCAAAATGGGGCTGATTTTTATCTTCTAGCCTAGTTTTTCAGCTTGTTTTGAAAATGGACAGAATATCCAATCTCTTGCACCACATACAAATTGACAAGGATATTACAGAGATCAGCCTCTATGGTGGTTCCTAAAAGCACCACAGCTTTCTTGCTGGGGCTGAAGTGTTAAACATATCAGATGATGCTTTTGCTATTCCAATATCTAGGTGAGGAAGTCAGTATAGGAGACAGTTCCCAAGCAAGAGTTCCTTCAGTTAGTAAAGAGCAGCCCAGAGATAGAGTCTGGCAGGTTTGATAGCACCTGGCTGTAAATCCCTGTCTTTAGGATGGGTCAAAAAGCTTACCTAGCTCAACAACTTCTTAGTGCAAGCAGTAAGACCAGATAGCTTAGAAAGGATATGTGATACTTGTCCTGAGGTATTCTCCAGCTTAGGTGCAGAGACTTCTTTTACTCATTCAAACTTTTTAAGTACAACTCTTCATAGGTTATACAAAGCGCAATTAGCCCTTTCTGTTAGTAAGTTAAGAAAAAAATTTTAGAAATTGAGTTTTAAAAAGAATGTTCAAGAGAGAGATCTGTGAATTTTCTTTACACTGAAGAAAACTGAAGTGCTACTTAATGCTTTGACAGAATGATCAAACAGCAATTGCTATGGAAACTCTATATCCAGGAGCATTGCAAGCAGCCTGATGTACATACCAGTGTGGAATACTGAAAGGTGGACCACATTAAAGACCCTGTCAGACCCCAAAGCAGCACTGAAGCAGATCTGCTAGCAGATTTCTGTACTCTATGCTCACCCAGAAATGTCAGTCTGTACTTAAGCTTGTATGATAGGACTAAGAGGATTCCCCTGGAATTTCCCTCCTCATTAACATACAAACACTTGGCAGAACAGTGTCTAAATAAAGACTCATTATCTTCAATACATTTTTAATATCCTCCTTCAGCTTAGTTGGAAGACTTTCTGCACATTTCTTCCTCAGCTCGTTCTCAAGCCTTTTTCTTCCTCCAGATTTTCCACCAAATTAAAAAAGAATAAATAGTTAACAACTAATTTGATCTATAGGAGATTTAAACTTGCACAAACAACCACTACAAAGAGAAGCTACTCTCGACATATTTTTCTTTACATGGCTCAGGGCCCAGATTTTCTGATCTTGAAAGGGACATGTCGCACAGGAAGTCAAGTCATGCCAAAGTAGCTCTTGCTCATACAGAAGATAAAACGGATGCATTCAGAGTTGAGATAACTTCAAAGTTCCCTCTTGGGGAGGATTTAATTCTTCCAACAGTTTGGTCTACAGGGAGGAAGTGACCATCTACCTCAGCCACTGCAATAGGACAGGAAAGCACTAAGCTAAGTCAGTCGTAGTTACAGTTCTGATGGATTTTTTTTTGTTCCTCCCTCCACAAACTCTATCAGCCTGGACTAGAAATGCACGTCAAGACATACAGCTTTTAAATACGGCAGAGATCTCACAACCTTCACAATCAAAAGCCCTGCCTCTGGAAACCTGCTTTCAGGTTTTTCCCATTAATATGGTTCCTACTGGAAAAGAAGCTTTCATGCCTTGTGGTTCCTCTGAACAAAAGAAGCAAAAATGTCTGTAACCCATAACCCCAAGCAGGTGCACATGCAGGTACAATCTCTCTTGCAGTTTAATGATCTCTAAAAGCCTTGAAGGTGTGTTATTTTCCCTTTGGGCAAACCATATTTCATTAATAAGCAATCAGGCGCATCTTTTATGAAACAGACAGCTGCAATTTGTTTTCTCAGAGTTTTTGAGCAGCATCTAAAAATCCTAAGATGGAGGCTCTGAATTTGGAATTTGTACAAATCAAATCTAACTTCTGCTCTATCATATATGAGCCATCAGAAGATACACTTTTCTTTTACAAATATTTAGTAGAATCTGAAATCCAACACTGAAACCTATTTCAATCATTTAGAATGTCTATTTCCAAACTGCAGAAATGCAAAACTGGGCAGATTTTTTATTCAAGACAAAAGTTTCATATGGCAGGAGAAAAAAACTCCAAACCATACAGTACATTATTTATATCTGAATTCAAATAAAATTAGACTTATGTACTGAAGAATTATAATCAATCAATGTTCCATTACCTAGTTCAAATACCAAAAATCAGAGTGTAAAAGCTAAACCTGCTGTGCAATACACCTTGTTTTATAGGAACTAAATGTACTCAGAAACATAAGAATCCCTATGCCTAAATAAAGCAAAGTTTCAACACGTTTACCCAGGCTGGACATGCAATAGGAACTGTGCTACAGGTCATCTCAAACCTCCTCATAGATAACTGCTTTCTAAAACCAAAATACAACTACTACATATTATTCAATAACACATACTGCTATCAAACTTACATTATCATTCATACAGCCATGCTCTATGACTATGTTTAAAAAAGGTATAACACTAAAGAAAGGTTCAATTTCTCCTCAAGTCTAAAATATTTGGATCATTACCATCTGCATCTCTTGAGACAAAGAAGGTCATATTACTGCTTCCTTGGTTCTACTTCACATTTGTTACACCATATAAATCCAAGCACTCCTACAACTTAAACGTCACATTAAATAGTTGATTTAAAAAGAAGACAATGCTGCCATCACCTGCCGTTGCTGGGCTGCTGTGGAGAATGTCTGGAATGGTCTGAAGGCTCTGACCTCTGGTCAGGAGATCGTGAACGACTGCGGCGGGGCCTGTCATGTGATCGGTTGGAATGATCTGATGCCAGCGACTGAATTTCTGAAATGTCTGTTAAATAAAAGTTGTTTTTTCATGAAATGATTGTAATTTAAATGATGGTGTGACCTGCTCAAATGGGAATAAGCTTTTGCAGAGAATTTTTATGAAGATGTTAAATCTATGCTTATTATTACACAAAAACCAAACTTAATATCCCTGAAAGAACAGCCACAAGAATAGGGACTGTATCTTTTTCTCCACAGTTTTTGGAGGTGTGAATTTCATTCACATTCAAACAAAAATTTACCCATATTACAATCTTATTCCTAACTCTTCTCCTCCCCCCCCACTTCTCATCCCACTTAGATATTTCACATCTCGACAACAAAAGGAATTCTTTCCTTTTTAGAAATCAGGTTTTTATACTCACCATCTCTTTCTGAAGCATTAGCAGAATGAATACTGTCAGAAAGATCGGGGACATTCAACAGCGTGGCTCGTTCATCTCGCTGAACGACCATCTTCAATTTGCCTTTTGACCTTTCTATTAATGTTTTGGCATCTGCTAAGGACATATTTTCCGTCACTGTGCCATTTATCTGGAATAGAGGAGGAAAAAAAGAACAGATATAAACTTACTAAAAAAAAAACCCCAGTAAATCCCCTGCAAAAATAGTGGTGTTCTGTCCAATAATATTTAGAAATAGTTAAATACTTATCAAATTACCATAATACAGTGGAAGACCATTGGGCTCATCCAAAATATTGCATACTTTGGAAAATTATTTTCAACTTTCAAAGTCAAAGCTTCTACCACTAATACAAAACTTGTAAAAGATTAGTTATGTTTTTTTGAATCAGCACTGCTATACTCAATAGAGAAGAAATGGTCCATTTTCCTTCACCAACACATCCACAGCACTATCTTAAAACAAAAATTGGTAGTATAAATTAAAAATCATAGAATGGGCTCAGTTGGAAGGGACCTCAAAGACCATCTAGTTCCAACCACCTTACCATGGGAAGAGACACCTCCCACTAGACCAGGCTGCTTAATGCCCCATCTGCTTGCCTTGGACACTGCCAGGGATGGGGCACCAAAAATTAATCCATATCATTTTATTTATAACTAAGCAAAGCATCGTATTTTTTCAAATAGTCTTTATTATATATTTACAGTGGGCATTATTTGTCTGACTAAAGCTTAGGGAACAATACCAAAAAGGCTTAGTAATTTTCCTCTCCTCAGAGAGGTTGATTTATATTAAATTTGATCTTTGAAACAATTTAATGAAAAGTGACACCCCTTCTATTAACTATAATCATGTTATTGACAGAGCCAATTCTAAGCAGCGTTCTATCAATGAGTTTTGCCTTTGAACAACCAGTACCACCATATACTGTACCTTCAGTACAACATCTCCTTCCTGGATATTGCCATCTCTTGCTGCCAGGCTATCCTGTGATATTTCTTTCACAAATATGTGACTTGCCAACCGCAGACCATACTCTTTACAACAAAAGAAAAAACTGATGGAAGTTACAGTAGAAAAAAAGAAAAAAAAGAGAGGTATCTGGAGATTTACAACACTGCTTTATACAGTATTTAAACAGGCAACATGAAGAAGAGAGCAAACTTGGCACATGATGGGCTATAGTAGAATTATGTTATAGCTTTACAATTTCATCAATCTCTTTTCCTAACTCTGCCTAAAATAAAGGCTGTTGTTCAACAGATTTAAATGCTACCTACAATTTCTCCTCTTCCAAATAAAACAGCCACTAAAGACCCAGCTGAAGTGCAGGTATATAGCTGCTGACTACCAGATGTCAGCAGCACTACTGGGATTTGTTTACACTATGTAATAGTTTACCCTTAACTAAGCACACAGATTTTGGAATACAAAATATACCACTAGAAACAATAGCACTTTTTAAGTTTGGAGCCCGCTACTGGTAAAATGGGCAAACTGGTAACAGCACTGTTCACACAGCCCTTAACACAACACTAAGTAAAGCAGCTGCCCTTTAAAACCAGCACAAGTTCTCTCAAGAGAGGTACAGACAAGTTACCTTCATTTTTCCTGGATTTCACCAGTGTGACTTTGGTGGGTTTTGTGGGCTGGCTGGAGGTGACAGACCTCCTGTCTGACCTCGGAGATAAGCTCCTCTCCCTGCTCGCGCTGCGATCTCTGACCCAGCTCTTCTCGTGCCTCCTGCTGGCACTGGGACCGCCACGGCTGCTCCTGGGATCCCGGATTTCCTCATCATAGCTGTCATCCTCGTTTTCAGACACTGGTTCAGGGTCTGGTCGAGTCACTGGAATCTGAATTTTCTTCATCCTTCGGATAGTCTACAACCCAACAGCAGATATCAGCCTCTGGCTGTGTCATGCTAATGGTGTTGCTAAATGTCAGAAGCCAAGCTAATCCCAGAATTCAAAACATGCAGAGGTATTTGTGAATGCTCGGAATTGTTGCATCCTCATTATAAAATTATATCCAATTAATACAGGAGAATTATCAATACAGATTACTAGAAAATTGTTTTTACAGTTCTTTTAGTCCTTTTTAATACTTTTGCAAAAGTGGCAAAAGTAAAACAGCCTTTGTAGCACAAAACAATATTCTATCTTCAGAGCTGTGTATCTGAATGCCCTCTCTTTGCTTAAAACCACAAAATCATTACTGGCACTGCTAAAAACTCTTTTTGCTAACATGTAATCTAGTGTATACTCAGTATATTATTGACAGTAATTCTCCTCAACTTTGAAGCCTCCCAGTCTTCCAAAGAAGTGTTTATGCAAGACATGAAGGAAGGGGAGCAGTCTCTTTGGACGTTCAAAGTTGGTTTGCACTAACATAGCTGGTTCCAGAATATGAGCCAGCCCTTTTCAGAGATTCATTTGCTATGTACTACAGAACCAAACCAAGTTCTACCATAAAGTTTCCATTACTTTTTTTTTTACATAAATCCACACACCAAATACTTAAGATACTGAAAGTTCTGCATAGCTTGCCACGCATTGCTTTCTGTAAGCTTTAAAGATCTGCTACCAAATCTACAAATGCAAAATATGACACTTTTTTGCAACAGCATTAAAGTATACAAAGGTACTAAAATCTGTCTAAACAAAAGCTTTTCTACAAGCCCTAGAAGTCTGTTTTCATTAATTAAGAAACTTCTTAACATTGTGCATTTTTTGTTCTTTTTTTTTTGTAACATAACCCCCAAACTTCTACAGAAAGCTGGATTACTACCCTTTGGTGATGACTTGTTCTGCTTTGCAAAAGTTCAAAAACCAACCACTTAGAATAAGCCTACAAAATTATAGGAATTAAGGTAATTATACTTTATTTTGGCAAACTGTTTACTGAGCACAAAAAGAACTGTGTTAGTGCCTGAACAGCTTGTCCTTTAGCTTACACCAGCCTTTGAAAAACCCAGTAATAAGTGCATCCAACAAAGTAAACAAATATTAAACAAAGCTTATTTGCCACAAATTTGGCAATTTGAGAAGAACTTTACCATAAAGAAAAGGAGTCTGAATTATCCAGTGCCAAATTACACAATCATCATTCACATTAAAAAAAACAAAATTTTGAGTGACCCATTTGATAAACATGCTGTGATCATCACTCAAACCTGAAGCATCAAATAAGTGTTATTCATGTACCTTGCATCACACCCATATTTTATAGCAGACATTTCACTATTTCACTTATGTATTTTAGTCATTTTCTGTAACTACGGAATTTTAAGTCTTCAAGACATGCACTTACAATTTTGGCATTCTTCCCACTTTTCCTCAGCTGCTGAACAGCAAATGCATGCTCGACATTATCCATTGAAACTCCATTAACCATTGCAACACGGTCATTTTCTCTATATAAAAAACAACACAATATACAGTATAAATACTTTATGTCAAGAAGAAAATATTGGTGAATAGGTGCCCCTGAGCAAACTGCCTGTACTACAAACCTACTACACCAACAGTTACAGACAGACAACTTGAGAGTAAAACAATTAGGAGGTTAACCTACTACTGACAAAGATGAATGCCCCCAAATCAGAACACAGGTACAGTTTGGCACTTACTGTAGCAGTCCTTCTGCTGGGCCTCCTTTCAGCACATCAGAAATAACTATTGATGTCTCACCACTTTGAAAGTGAGGATTATCTCTTCCTCCAGATATTGCAATACCAAATCCAAATCCAGGGGCCTATAATGTAACAAGAGAAATCTTACTTTCCAATATCTAATGGTCACAATTTGCATTCCCATGCCAAGCACAAAAAGGTCCTATGAGACCTTTCTTTCTTTTTGAAAGAACGCAGGACCAATAAACTAATCAATGCTATGCAATCCAGTAACAGGAAACAGATTAAAAATAAGCACTTTTAGAAGGCAGAGAGTTTTGGAGCAACTACCTAGTCTCTGACAAGAGATTAGAGTTCTCATTTGCATTTTTATGGCCTAGACCACAGGTGGTCATCAGCAAGACCTCAATCTTCAGTAAGCACTGAGCTGCAACACTGACTCAAACCTCTGTATCACTTCCTGCAACACTTTCTTTGAGTTCCCACATTATGGTATTTACCCAGCTTGACCTCACTTAACTCAGGAACTGACAGGACTGAAGCACACAGTAGTATGACTGCAGGCTCAGTTCTTACGAATAATACCAAGATCACTTGTACCATTAAATACATCAAAACATTGTCAGCACTTGCAAATCATCTGCATCTTAACAAAAGTAATTTGCTTCAATCTTTTCCCTCTAGGGTGACCTGCCACTACAGCAAGGTCAGCGCCTCTGAAAAGTTATTCCTGTTAGATATTTCAAGATACAACAACGATGCTTACATTTCTGCCTGGAAGCAGAGAGGGTGGGAAATAAGCTTTCTAAATATAACTGATCTGCAAACCATCTAGCTCTTTCATCATTGCCCAGAAAACATTTTGAGGCTATTACCATTTAAATGCTGTATTTCACTCAAGAATTTATTCTATAATTTTCAACTATGCAAAATGCAGTCATTGGATGGAAAAGATCAGGTTTGGATCAAGCCCACCCCTCCATTTCACAGAGCACACACTTCGTGCTGGCAGACTTCACCTCCTCTTTTTCAGTCTTTTCAACAAACATGACCCAGCTTTAGCAAGGAGTTTCATAACCTTCCAGTGACAGCAGAGGCAACATGGCAGTCTGCATCTGGCTGCAAGACACATGACATTCAGTTTTTTGGACATTAATTACTGCCCAAAACCAACATGTTTTCTATTTCCTCCCAAAACAGAGGTCATAAAGAGATGCTTCAGATTTGCCTGTAAGCAGTGAATAGGAACATACAGTACTGTATATATAAAATACAGATTTGGAGATTTCACTGTTCAGAAACAGAGTTGAGCAGTTAGTCCATACTGCTGCCAAGAAGGAAGCCGGTCTAAGTGTGGGGAAGGGTATGCCTTATTGTTTCTTTTACATCCCTTTTAATTCATTAAGAGGATGAATGGCCTTCTTTTCAAAATACATCCTAGCTAGATCAACAAGAAATCATGGCTGGGATGCAAGAATTAAGTGAAGCTTGGTGCCATGAAGGAGGATCTCCATGTCCACTCATGGTCAGAGCCGAGCGTTTTTTCTGGTTTATTTTTTAAGGTCAAAGAGAATATATACTAGCCTACACAAATATGCTACAAAGAAACCTTTCAATACACTAGTATTTCCCCTCATGACACTCCTAATTTTAGTTTTTCCATAACTCTAACAAACAGAACTTAGTTTGCACTTTATTTGGGTGAGGAAGGAAAAGGAGAAAAAGCGATAATAACTAAGACATTTATGTCTAACTTCATTTAAATATTCTGTATCTTTCCTTCATCATAAACAAAAATATTTTTTAAATTCTCCACTCATTATAAGAAATACAATCATCAGGCTAAGGTCAGCAGAAACTCACTGTAAACCTTATCTTGCTGCTTGCCATGCTACTTTTTAAAAGTAGATTTGCAAATCAAATCACCAGTATGAAGATGACTACATTTCATACTTCAATGTTCCCTGCCGGAAGCTGTGAAACAATGCAGTCTCATACACAGACAGCACTTAAAAGAGCCTACAGGTCAGATAAAGAGTTTCTAACAAGATAAATCAAGGCCTTCAGAAACACTCCCTATTAAAAAATCAAATCCTAAATCCTCCTGAAAATTTAAGAGGTCACATAAGAAACCTCCCAGTAAAAATCAGCCTACCTGCTTTTCATTTTATCCTGATGCCTACCATCATCTTGAGAGACAACTGATTATCAGAACTGCTCTCTGAAAACTGAGCACTACAGATTATACAGGATACTAACATGTATCTTAAGTAAAACTGCATTATGAAAAATCTCTTGTATCACAACTTCACCTTGTCAGATGTTGTAGAAAAAACATCAGAAAAAGAGCTGTACTATTCTACTTTCCCACAGTAATGCCATGTAGAGCAGGTAAAAAGGTAGGTACATACCTGGTTTCTGTGCTTTGGGGGGAGGACACACATCTAGCACAGACACACAGAACTGAGTTCCAAGCAGGAGAAAAACCACATTTGTATACAAAGTACATGGTTCCTTCTTCAAGTCCTTTGCAGTTTTAAGTATATAAACCCAGAGGATCTCTCAACAAAAGATAAACTGTAGCTACCTGATAATCTTTAACTGAACTTGAGACTAGCTCAGTTCCTTAAGAGTTAAGTAGTAGTCCAGTCCAGGAAGTTGGAAGGGTGGTAAAGAAAGAGAACAAAAATAGCTGAAAAATTTCAGCCTCTCCGTCCCAAAAAACTTTCTAACGAGTCTTTTGACAGTGGTGCTGGCATTCACCAGTAAACCCTCTCCCCAATGTTAAGGATAAATTCTAAGCACATGTTTGTTTAACATTAGCATAAGGGTATTGGTTTTGTTACCTGGCAGATGGAAATATCTTTGTTTTAAATTGACTAGATTAATGCTATCGAAGGTATTAACAGTACATATCATCAGGTTTCAACACCTAAGTAAGAGCTGCTTAATCAGCTAATAAAACAGTTATACCAGAACAGTTGGCAGAATTTTGGCACATAAAAGATCACAACCAAAATTATAGCCAAATCACACTTTCACCTCAATGCTATAAAAGAACTCCTGACAACGTTGCAAGTGCAATGAAACACGAGATCTCTGGTTGCTACCAATTAAAAAAAAAATTGTTTAAGGTAACACCATATTGCAGCATTTCATTATTTCTTTGTGCACTGACTAAACTCACATCTGGTGTCACTGAAATTACTGTTCCAATTGACCAGGAAAAGTTCCCCTTCAAGAGAAAATGAGCTATCACCAAGCCTACGAGCCAACCTTGTATTACTATAGCATTTTTTGTTTGATTTTGGCTATAAAGCAGTACTGATTTTATCACTCATATGAGTAAAAAACCTGAAGTTTACAGAAATTTCAGGGATGACTGGACAGTTTCAAGATGAAAACATAAAGGGCAATTAATTATACATAGAAATAACACTTCTTGCTCAAAAATTTGTTGACCTAAAAATTGCTGGAAGCTTAAAGAGTAGCCTAGATAAACATCACTACACATTTTCATTTTCACTTTTCTTTCACATGGCTGCAGTCAGAGACAGGATACTTGGTCAGCTTTCTGGTCAAACTGAGTGTAACTGTTCCCTTCACAAAACGGCACCTACCCAAACAGTTACTTTGAATCAACAACATTAAAGCCTTTAGAATCAATAGCTAACAGGTCTAACAGAGAATTAACATTTTATCTGACCAGCTGACCTACACATACACATTTTTTGTACAAGGTCCATTCATCTCACCAAAGCTACAATTTTAAAATGCCTTTATTCAATAATGAAGGCAAATGGTTGAACTTGCTCCCTTGAGAAAACCTTTTCACATCTCCTTGGTTTTGGAATGAATACTGCTATTTGGACCATGATTGCATGGTCACTTTAATACTAAGTTGCTGCCAGAAATGGCATCCCACCCTGTTCTGATTTCTCTAGGCAATTAATTCCTTACTGACTCTCTTGTACAGCTTCACGATAGCTGCATGAGAACTCAATTTAATTTAGGAATAACTCAAACAAGAGGAGTCAGTCTAAATGCAAAAGCAGTCTTGCTATTCACTGATTCCCAGCACACATTCCTTTGTGCAGGGTACACATTTTGACCACACAGAATCACTACTTCCAGCCTCTGGTTTAAGAAAGCAGCAAGCAAATAAGACAGTTTTGAACACATTTATCTATATGCAACTACATTATTTTGTGTCCCTGCAAATAAAGTTTTAAAACTTTCAAGCACAACTGTGAATAAACACAGATTTCTACCTCCCCTCAGTTAAGTAAAGATGTCATCTAAGGCTTTGTTTCTGGCACAGTTATTTGTAGGCAGGCTTATCTCTGAAACCCAACAAACAAATAGAGCTATCACATGGAGCTTTTACAACACTTCTAAATTTAAACAAAGGAATATGACAGTTTCCTTTCTTTTTACTTCCTGACATCTGGCTTTTTCCTATTGTTTTCAAAAACTACCAGTATCCTGCGTTAGGCACACAGAGCCAATTGTATGAACTTACCCTGTGAAGAGTCACGGTGTGTTGTTCCCATATAGCTGTTTCTTCCATTGTTGTGCTCTAAGGGAAAAAAACCCCAAAGATCAGACTTCACTTTCAATAGCTGTATAATACCACAAACAGAAACTTACATTCATAATATTAATATTCATATAGAATAGCTACAGAAGAAGTTGGCCTGGCTCATTCATTACACATTTCCTGCCTTTATATGTCACATCTGAACTTCCTGTGCTCCTGTGGAAAAGGGTGGGGGGAAGAACAGGCAAAAGAGATTACAGAGCTTGAAGTTACAAAGAAGTTTCAAGGTAAGGACTACATGCAGCATTTATGATATGGACTCTCTTGGTTGCTCATTAAGCTTGCAGCAGTCCAAACAATTGTATTTATATTCTAACATCCATACTTACACTCTCCTTTTGCTTGTTTTAACTGTATGCAAATTACCACTAATTCATGAACACTCAGCTACAGATTACAGTACCTGTGCTACTGTATTATGCACACAGGTCTCATTTAATGGACTGCAGTTTAGCGCAGGCTAATTATTTTGGTGAACAGTAGCACTGCAGAAATTACAAGGTCCTCTCTAAGGTAACTAGATTAAACAGTAACATTATGACAATATTGACATACCTACATTTCTGCTTAAAAGAGCATTACTTAGTGTGCCACGACAAGCAAACATTTGGAAAGGGGAACATAGCATGAGGGATGAAAACCTAGCAGAGCCCAAGGCCTGAAAACAGGCAGGAAGGCAGCAGGAAATGCATAGTGAACATCCTGCTGCTACATTTTCTGTCTTTCCAGGGGCAGTGTCCAGTGTTTTGCTCCATACCCTCCCCTAAGCATGCAATATACTAATTAAAGAATAGAATCAGAACACAAACATCTCTACAACATGGCAGAACTGGCTTTTTGAAAATCTACTTTGCTCTCAATTTGTTTCAGTTACAGAAACTCAATCACTACTACAAAAACTACTCCGAATTTTTAATCCAGTCCTGTATCACAGGGAACAGCAGTAGGAGTGTTTACTCTCACAAACAATAAACTTTTTCCAACTTCAGAATATCACAATTTGCAACTGGGTTCAAAAAGCGAGTTCTTCTCAATGCCAAAAAGCTCTGCATTTTTGTCTCTGCATTTTGTGCCTGAATTTCAAATGTTAGGATGTGCCACATTACTACTCATTTCTTTCGGGGTACACCTATCTTTAAAGTGCTGTTGTGACTTAATTAGGATGTATTTCATTGAAACAGCTGTAATTCTCCTCAATTCAATACCAAATGTTGCTCCTTTTCATTACCAATTGATTCAACTCTATCCCAGAATTAGATTATTTCTCTCCAGCTTTTTAAACTCCGACCAAATATACACTAAACCAGTAACAATTTACACACACAAAGCCATCTTTCTTTATAACAAAACAGAGTGTTTTGCTTGCTAAACGGTCAAGGAATACTGATTTTCTTCCTTATTTCTGATGTTCTCATTCTGTCTTAGCTTTGGCAAGAGCTTCTCAGGCTAAACATCTCATCAACAAGTGAAGAATTATCTCTGCAAGTAAGCTTCTAATGCGAAAAGTTTAAGCTGCTGTTCAGAAGAAGGTGCAACAGCAATCCAATAAAGGACTGCAAAAGTTGTAATTCACATTATAATTGAAATAGGCTGCCTCATTTCTACCTGCAATTATCAAGAGAGAAGTTAACCTGCCTGATCATTTACTGCACCTCTGGCAGCACTCCACAGGTACAGCCCCGTGTCAGCAGCAGAGGCCCCTCAGCCAGCACAGTTTGAGCTCCTTGGCTGACAAGCTGCCCAATTTCCACAGGCCTGGGTTCTTGTGCCTCACTGCTGGAGCTCAGTACACAGGGCACAGTGCAAATAACACCAACCAGCTCTGGATATGGCACCAACTGATAAAAACCCAGTTTAACCTGCTCAGCACTGGTCCCACTGGATCCAGAACTGGCAAACCCAGAGTTGGAGCAGGGCAAGATAACAAAAACAGCTAAGCCATGACTAAGAAAAACAGAAATTACCTATGTAACATGCTTCTGAGAAGTGTAAGACGACACTATGTCACAAAAAAACCAAGACAAATGTTAAAAAAAAAAAAAAAAAAAAAAAAAAATCAACGTCACAAACTCACCAGCCTTTCTAAACCTGGACAGGGCACCAACTCCTCAGTCAGACTGAGGCTGCCACTCTTAAAGCCTTTCTCCTTTCTGCAGAAGCTCAGTCTTTCCACTTTATTCTCTATTTTTTTGCTCACACTATTGCTATCACCTCTCCTAGATTTTACGAATACATTCATTACAAATGCACAAGACTTGGAAACATCAAATATCCATTAGCTACACAGCAAAGCAAGTAATATGTTATTTTCATTCTTTCTGCATGCCCAAACAATCTAATCAAGAACAGTAAAAAACAGTTCAAAGGCAGTCTGAGGTGAGTGTTGGCTTTGACACAAACTGCTTATTTGAGTTAGCTTCTGATCTTAAAGAACTGCATTCACTCACAAAAGAACAAGGGAAGTTTGAAGAAGGCCTGGGAAGGTATTCACCCCACTTAGCACTGACAACTGAGGCAGAAGAATGAGCCTGTGCTACCATCAGCTGAGGTCCCTCTTGTGATGCTGCTCTTAACAGGCCATACTCAACATCTTCTATTTTTCATGCCATCCACCACTAATTTAGAGGAAATCAAGGTGACTCAGCAGGAACTGAGAAATATATACAGCCTAACAATCCAGAAACTAGGAATATAGAAGAATACCAAGATGCCCCAGTCTAGAGTTGTAATAATTTAACAGAGACCCTTTAATACCTTTGAAATGCAAGTAGACAACTTTGCAAACTCCTATGTCTATATTACCAATGACTCTACATCACAGAATCACATAATTTTTGAGGCTGGAAGGGACCTCTGGAGATCGTCCAGTCCAACTCCTCTGCCAAGGCAGGGTCATGTGGAACAGGTGACACAGGGATGTGTCCAGGTAGGTTTGGAACGTCTCTAGAGAGGGAGACTCCACACCCTCCCTGGGCAACTGTTCCAGTACTCTGCCACCCTTCATGGAAAGACACTTCCTCATGCTGAGGTGAAAATTCTGGAGTTTTAGGTTATGGCCACTGCTCCTCATCCTGTCACTGGGCATCACTGAAGAGTCTGGCACCATCCTCTTGGCATCCATCTTGGAGATATTTTTATGCATTAATGAGCTCCCCTCTTACTCTTCTCCAGACTAAACCAGTCCAGTTTTTCCTCATAAAAGATGCTCCAGACCCTTCATCATCTTTGTGGCCTCCACTGGGCCCTCTCCAGCAGCTCCTTGTCCTTGTACTGAGGAGCTTAGAACTGAGCACATATATCAAGAATAATAATAATATAAAGAATGATGGTATCATGACTTTAGTGATTTATTTAATGCTTTTGATTTATTAAAATGATAAATTTCCTTAAGCTCATCTTAAACACCTTTCCATAGACAACTAGTATTCCTGGCTCTGTATATGGCAAGTGTTTATGGGTTGGGATTTTTATTACTGTTTAAAGGATAGAGTCATACATGATGTTGCAACTCAAGATGGAAGTTATGAAATATATATTTGCTCAGAGTCTTGGAAACATCAAATCTTGTTCATCTCTTTCATCCTCAGAATTGCCCAGAGAAATAAACATATCAAAGTAAACATCTTTTCAGAAAGCTCCCTTTGTGGGCTTATAAGGGTCTTTCAAACAATAACAAACATTTTTTGTCCCCCCTCTCAATATATTTGTTTCCTTCCTCTCAAGGGCTGGGTTGTTTTTTTTTTAAAAAACCCATGCCTTTTCTCACACAACTTTTACCTTCACCCACATATCTGGATATGTGTGCACACATACACACATATGCTTTTCTTTCAAGCATCATGAAGGAAAAAACCCAATCCAACAAAACACTGGCTGCGGACAGCAGCAGCACTGAAGCCACCCACAGGCTTGAGAAGACAATTCCAGTTCACCTTTGGAAAGCTTCACACAACAGCAACAGAAATTAGTATTCCACCTTAAAATAATGCATGTTCACCAAGGGGAGGTTTATTGCAGGTTAACACTTTTTAGATTTCTACACCTCAGCTCAGACTAAGGCCAGAGCTCCTACATATTCTTAAAATCCAAGCCAGAATATTTTCCCAATGTTTCTTTCAAAGTCTAGGGGGATTTACTAGAGGAATTATTCTTCCCTTTTTAACTCAACTGCTTTTCATAAAAAGTGAATTGTGTTCTGAACGACAAGATAGATTTTAAGGAATTATTTCCTCAATTGTGATCAGATTTTGAGGTCAAATGAGTCCTCAACCATGTTATTTCTTAGTAAAATTTAACAGTAATTTTTGATAAATAAATGTGTTAAATACCTACAGTTGCCATCCATTTCCATATATTCCTCATTAAGGACAAAGAGATTATTTTTTCAGAGAAAATAACACCTAAAACAGATTTTCCTCCAGACTCCACAAGAGGAACCTAATGTAAGAAGTACTAAGTTGCATTTAGCATCTTTACCAGTCTTGTTTTGCATCTCAGCATTGACAGCTGTCCTACAGACAATAAATGAAGCAACTGCTTCTGCTACCTCAGGGGGCATATTGCTCCTGTTCTCCACAGAACACAGTGGGGAGAGGAGAGGTATCTGACAGCTGTGAGCTCTTTCAACCACAGCAGGCAAACCACAGGAAGTGAATGGTCAGATCACAAACTCAGCCATGTAAAGAACACCAGCTTTGCTTCGAGCTTGCAGCCTCCTGTTGTGTATACCATACTCATAATAAAATGCTCATGTCAAAAAACATTCCTATTTATCCTGAAAAAATCGTAACAACTGTGACACTGTTCTTATTTGAGACACAAAAAAAGAGAAGGCAGAACTGGTACTGGGCTGTGTCAAAAAAGGGAAAAAATACCATATTCACTCTCTATACACTCTACTATATAATCTTGTGCTATATATAGTATTATCTATAATATTGAAAGTGAGAATCCCTCTTCAGAAGGACACACCAGACATACATATGCCTCACCCATCTTGCTGCATTTCTATTTGGCTTCTAAAATTAATTTTCCATTCTTCTTGGAGAAGTCCAGTTCAGCAGCAGGATGCTATTAAACATCAAAGTTTTAATGGTTAAATGAAGAATCAATACATTTTGACTACACTTGTGGGAACAAGAACTAAAAGTGCTTATCAGAACAATCAGAATTTGAAACTTTTACAAGAATTTCTGCAATTTGTTAGGTATCTAGGGGGTGATATTTATCAGTCACTTAAAAAACCCAACATAATCAAAGTCAATATCCAAAACACACAGCTTCCTGAGGAAGTATAAAAAAGAAAACAGAATCTTCCTCAGCCAGCCCAGAGCAAGGAATGAAGAGGTCATTTCCCTGCACACAGCATCTTTCAGCACTCAGCTGCAGCACAGTGTTGTTTCCAACACCAACCACGATGACTTCCCTACAGATACTCACCTTTGTCCTTGCCTAGTTAAGCTACAGCTACCTTCAATTCCAACAAATTCCCTCCAACTGCCTTATCATAAAAGCCTTCAGCTGACTGGGGGCAGGAGACCCATTTTTTAACAGTTGTTCCCCTGCAATTAGTGCAATGAGGTCAGAATCCCATTATCTGACTGATTTTATCAGCTGAAAGGAGAGCTTTGTCTTCCATAGTCTAGCACATACACAATGCACCAGAGCCTCTCTACAGGGAATCTTAGAGTTACTTGAGGTATTTCTAATTCTGGCAGCCAACTTCTGGAGCAAGTGCAGGCAGTCAGGAAGAGGAGAGCACTGAGGCAGGGTCACCACAGCAAACTGCACACTGCTGCAGCTACATTTCCACCCACAGCCTGCTATCTCTGTCCTACACTCTGCAAATAGCCTATATCTTGGTTTTTTATTTGATCATCACTCCTTCCAAGGAGAAGGACTGTTTCCCTGAACACAGGAAAAGACTCAAGAGATCAGATGGAGCAGCTCAGGGACTGCCACAGAGCATCAGGTGCGTGTTGTTTGTCTATTTGATTATCTCTTTTACACAGCAGTGCTAAATGGAGGAGAAAACACCCACTAAAGGACTTTTTTGAGATGTGTATAAAAAAAAACTTCACAGATTCACTGAAGCTGAGAAGTCAGTCTTCAGTCTTGCCTTCTGTCTGAGTGTACATCCACAGAAATGACATCAACCATCTCTTGAAACAGAAATAATAACCTTATTCTCTGAAGCAGATGTACTAGCCACCTAAAAATTGCTCACAGCAATTTTTTTCCATTTGATATATTGTACAGGTTCCAAGCTCTAGTCAAGAGTCCCACTCCTCCCAAACATTCACCTATATCAAACAGCCAACCTCATGAAAAGTCTGTATGAGGAAAACCACAATTAAAGCTGCTCTTCAGATGAGAATGCGCAATCCAATTTAGAAAACATACTGGATTTTCAACACTGCATGTTAATAAAATGAACTTACTATGATTTAGATCACTCTGGAAGTACAAAGTCTCTACAACAGCACACATGGACAGTTTGAACAGTACAGTTAATCTTTACATCATGAAGAACAACATTGAGAGGAAAAAGTAGCCCTAAAGATATACATATATGTTTTAACAATGACTGGGTTGTTTAACCATTTCACCCAATTCTGTGTGCTTCCAAAATCACAAGCCATTCTGCAAGACACTACCTTACTAAACACACTTTCCACTGCTTCCTGATCTAAAATTCCAGAGGTTTGTGGCTACCTTTTGAACATATAGATACTGTGTGTATCTAAAAACACCCCAACCACAAGTTCTCAACAAATTTTTCTACAAGAAATTTTTCGACATTTGTGCTCTGACTTCTGGGCACTGTTCTCTCCAAGCTAAAAAAGTAGCTCAGTATTCAACTCACCACATCCATGTAATACTCAGCTTGTTTAGCATGACTCACTTTTCCAGAATGGCCTCTCAAGTCGAAGCTTCACACATCACAGACAGGATCATAAAACATTTCTGTTGGTGGTACTGCTGCTCAATGGAAAAAATGTTAGACCCCTCTTCCCAAAAAAGCCCTAGTCAAGAATAGTATGCACAAATTTGGAGGGATGCTGCATTTTAGTAAATAATTAAATACTGGATTACAGATCCAGTTAAATCTGAGTATTAATAGAAGTGTTTATGACACAGGCCTAGTAAATCACATTATCCACAAAAGGCAGAAGGCTGACACTCAGGAATAAGGCAAAACAAACTAGAGTGCAAGACCCACATGCAGATACATGTCAAATGATCTCAGGGGTCAAGTTACTTCAGATGAAGAATACCACTCAAACACCCTGGTAACAGTATCAGCCAGCAGCTAAGCAAAGCTTACTAGCTCCTGATCACTAAGGCGTGGGAAAACTGCTTCAGTGTATGGGATCCTTGCCTCTTTTACTTCTTTCCATTTTGCCTTCCAGCTGGCAGTGAAGCCACATAGGATCCAAAGTGCTGGCAATAGTGTTTCACAGATCACTACTCCAGGCCAGTACACTAGCAAAAGATAGCAAAATCACACAGAACTGAGAGGCTAAAAAAGCAAAGTGGCAAGCCATGTTTCTCCCCCCAGCAAGGGATGTTACCATAGAGAAGCACAGACAACTTGCACTTCGATTTTGCTTTAAGTAATATCTCTACCATACTGACCTGTGTCAGTATTATTAGGACCTAAAGATTCCTAATTTAGAGTATAAATTTTAACATGTAACTGAAAAGACTTATCCTTTCACTATTTACCTCAAATTAATTTTTTGGGGTATCATTTCATAAACCAAGATCTTCAAGGAACTCATGTAATATTTCAATTGTTTAAATCTCAGGATGCAACTTGAAAAGCAATTATTTTACTATAAGTACCTGCTTAGGCAGCACATACTATCCTCCTAACTAGTTTCCATCCTCAAAAATATTCCCTCCCTCCTATCTTGTGAAAGTGTTACACATATGTCTGTGGTCATTGCTACCCATATCCCCACCAGTTCATCCCAACTTCAACGACAGCACCTGCTCCTGGTACAGTTTGTAAGGCAAGTCCTGGGAATGGAAAAGCTCAAACTACAGCCTCTCACCAATGCAAAGTAAGTCCTACTGAAGTGCACCAGTGCAGCTCAGAAGCACACACAGCTGTGACCAGTTTCACAGCACTGACACAGCTTAGAACAGCAAATTCCAGTCCCATACCTGCCTGGTGAGTTTGTTTTAAAACCACAGTGGTGATCAAATGGTGGTGCAGACTGCCCAGGAAGGCCACGAATATCATCCTTAGAGGGGCTCAGAACTCATCTGGACAAGATCCAGGGCAACACTGTAGTTGACCCTGCACTGAGCATGGGGCTGGACTAGATGATCCCCAGAGCTCTGATGAGCTCTAGATGATCCAACCTCGCTGTTCAACAATTATTCTATAAATCAGATTTAGTGAGAACTGCTTTGAGCACAGACTTGGACTAGCTGATCCCTAGAGTCCCTTCCAACCTTAATTACTCCATGATTCTATGTAAGTTACATTTCCAGCACATTTCTGAAACCAAATCCAATCATCCAACTGCAGACACAATCTCCACCTCCACTCTTACACACAGCTCAGCATTAGTATTTTATCACTCAAAAAACATCAGCTAGAGTTATTCCAGTTGGTTTTTCCCTTGGGGAAGGAGAAGAGCACAGTATCAGTATCAAAGAAAGCAAAATGATACTGTATTAGCTTTATATAAGAAGCCCAAATAAATCTTCTGTATCTGACTACAGCATTTTATTTAAAAAATACAAAACTAAAATGCACACAAGTAACAGATAGGTCCACCAAGGAATTACCAACATGAATACAGACATCAGTGCAGCAATCAAAGCCTTCAAGCACTTCACCTGAAGACAGACTGCTTCTCACCTTGTTTCTAATAAAGAGAATCATAACCTAGTTACCAAGTGCTGCACCAAGTGCATAAATTTTAGATCATTATACTCTGAAGATCTGTCAAATGAGAGCCTCAGCATAGGCAACAGTATCCCACTAAGACAGAGCTGGGTTGGTTTTCCAAGATACTACTCAGAGCTTCCAAGTATGAATAAATGCTTAAGAACCTTGCATTACAATTCCACTTACAGGTGCACAATAATGGCCTTGACATCTTTCATCTTGACAATAAAAGAGTAGCCTACAGAGGTTAATTCCTCTTTAACATTTGGGGGGGCAGGGGGAAAGTGTTCCTTGTTTTGGTTTTGCTTTTTACAGCCCACATAGCCACAGCAAAACTATACATTCTATAATTTACCACATTCTTCTAAAATTAAGATTTGAAATGCAGGTGTTCTGAACACACACTACATTTTGCTTCATAGAAGCAGTTGACAACTACTTTTGTAGTAGCAGGATTAGGGGGGTGGGAGTGTGTTTCCTGGACATTTCACCCCTTGAATCTCAGTATGAAGAAATATGTCATTGGGCAGTAATACTTTCACCCCTGCCCTGCTTGTAGGTACAAAATTTCTTCCTCTGAACCTCAACCAACCACTCTTACTAAGAAATTTAAGGAAAAGTGTCCTTCCCTACCCTGAAAAACCACACACCCAGATGGCATCTTCCCACCCTCAACTTGGGTAACTGTCAGTTAAGAAGATTCAATTTTAGCAGTCACATGGCTGCTAGAGCATCTTCAGAGCACAGTACAACTCTGAGCTCACATTAACTTCACACATTCAGAGAAAGCAAGTCTCAAATCAAGGATACAGAAATACAGGAGTTCAAAGAGAAAGAGATGGTGAATAATGTTAAGTTGTACAGCTTCTTGAGAAAGAGTTAACTTCTCGGCTTAGAAAGTTTTTAGTGACTTTGGAGTAAGGAGACAATGGCAACAAGTAGTTTGGTTTTAAAAGCACATTACAGGGAACACAGCAGGGTTCTGTTTTACTTTCAAATACAGTGCTTGTGAATTGAGAGAGGAAGAGAAACAAGTCCAAGAAGTCACTGGGAGAGAAGAGAATGGGAACTAGAGCAGCACTGCCATACCCCCTGGCAAGAGATGGACATGAGACTTAGATGGGAGGACAATGTAACAAACACCACCACAGCATTCAAAAGGCTTATTCAGCTATCAAGCAAGGTAAACACTCCTAAACTTTCTTATCAGACACATGTGGAAGGCGGGAAAAACCTCATTTTTTTTTCTCAGCAAAAAGACCATCCCCATCCTATTAACATCTAGCTTCCATATTACTTCACCATGAAACGGATTTTCCTATTTTTAAAGAACACCTCCCTTGAAAAAGTATCTGTTTAAGGAGGTACAGTCTACTACACTTTGAGAGACAGCTGTGAGTAAAGTGTCAGTCTCTCCTTGCTTATATGCACATCAGTCTATTCCAGGATTTTCCTGCTGAAAAAGGCTTTCTAAAGCTAATACATTCATGATTAGTTTGTGTTACAGAAAAAAATAGCATGCTGCACTTGTCCTTGCATTCAATCTCAAAACTCAGTAATATACCCCTGACAGAACTCAAAAATGAGTAATAAGTTGAAGGTGTAGAAAGAAAAAAACCACTAAGATGTATTAGTAAGTAAAACCGGTAATTAAATTCTGAACAATATGGTGCAGGAGAAGAGATGGGGGAAAAAAGTCCTTTGCTTTTTTATACTAAGTTGTTCCATTGTATTCAGCAGCCCACAGACCTGCAAATGAACTCCCACATCCCAAGGAGCATCTTTCTACAGCTTGGTCAGCACCATTTTCATCAGTCCTTTACACCACTTTTGTTTAGTGTCTATGTAATATAAATTAAACTTATCCACTGCTACTATGAAAAATTAAAGTGATTGTGAAGGTTCAGTTTCCAAAGAGTGGTGCACAGGGGTGAATGGGGCCTAAGAAAAAGGAACTCACTTGTGTGAGCCAATTGAACAGGTGTCCTAAACATAACCGAGGCAAGGCACAGCAGCCAGAGGACTTGGAGCAAAGTCTGCTGTCAAGAGTCCATCAGAGTACATCGAGTATCTTGTTAGAACAGCACCTTGAGGCGACTGCTTGACAACACAAAGGGTTAAGGAGCAGCAAGAGCCTAAGGCTTAAGGCTGCTTTCATTCTCCAGCACAGAGGACATCCTTCATTTGCAAAGCTACTCTGGACTGAAACAAGGAATCAGCCTGGCATTGACATGGCTGTCTTGGGATGGGAAAGGAGCAGCCAAGAAGGGAAGCTAGCAAAATAAAAGCAGGAAGCTACTAAGGTGGGTTATTCATTGACTACGAATGTAGAAATACTGCCCATATAACAACACACCTGTCACTGTAGACCTCAGATAGCAACGAAAAAGAGACTGCAGGCTCAAGTCAGGAATGTACGGCCGAAGTGAAGCTTTAATGAAAAGTCTACCTCTTATAAAATACTCACTAGAGAAAATTCATGATTGGCCTCTTGACCCACCACCTCTCAAAGGTGATAGGTCGGACAGTAAGACACCCATATCCAAAACATGTCTTAGTGTTCCCAAAACAACATAGTGAAAAATAAGGGGTGCAAGGACAGAAAAGTAGTTTATATAACATCCTATCTGTTTTCCTTAAGGCTGCATGTGAAAGAAGAGTTTCTCTCACATACTTGAGAGAGAAAACTGAAGAATTTCTCTGCTTTAGCTTTTTTGCATCCACACATACCTGCAGACACTTTGATAACCTTCTCTGCTGCTTTCATGGGTAATACAATTACTTCTTCACAGCCAGTTACAGAGTGGGATTTTTTTTTTTACTCTTAATCTGCCTATAGTATTAGGCATTTGCAAAATATGGACGTTTTATTCCAGAAAACAAAAGACGACACCTTTTTGCCAAAGGAAGATTTACAAGCATATTTTACAGAAAATACGTATTTTTCTACTTTCCAATTTATTAATATTCTCCTTTTATTTTTTTTTTTAGGTGATTCATTCCTTTGTCTTCAGGAGCCAAGGCCACTAACAAGCACAAGAGAAAATAACAGCAGCTCCAGAAGAATCAACAAGCAAGAAGAACCAGTAAGACATGTCCACACTTCTCCATGCCCTTAAAAGGACATGAAACAGCAACAGGGGTGACCCTGTCACCCAAAACATCTTTTTATTTCAATTGTATATCCTTATCTTCTTAAAGAGCAGAAATGAAACCAGCTCCATCAGGGAGCCAAGACTAGACAAGAGGCATTAAAAGCAGGCTTGAGATATTGCCCAGCACCATTAGCTGCCCCGATCCCAATTCTGCTCTTTGATTTACTAGTGGCAGCAATCCCACCACTGCCTTTCACTATACCACTGGTTCACAACCAGACCTCTTCAGAAAATCTGGATACAAACCACTATCTAGTAATTTCAGAAAAGCCAGCACTTTTAAAAACAGCATGTTCTTGATTTTTTGGGGTTGGATTTTCTTTTGTAGACTGCATCCCTACTCCCATTCCAAACAGCTGAATTAGTACAAACTCCAGACTGAAGAATTACTCCAGCCTCTCTCACTCACTGAGTCAGGAGCCAACACCCAGTCTCCCTCTCTCTCCTCATGAAGCAAGGGCAGAAGAGACATTGGCTACAGTCACTGGAAAAAAATGACAGAGTAATTACTGGACAAGAGACTGTACATAGGCTTCAAACTGACCTCTGCAGGTATTCAGATTTACATAACCATCACATTGTTTCAGACAGACATAAAGCTAGGATTTCTTTCTTTCCTGTTTGCACATCAAAGTAGAGGAATGGAACAAGGGAATTCACTAACACGCTTAAGAGCGGCAATTGTTGACCAGATCAGAACTTCCTAGCAGCAAGTTGCCTTATGCATACCATGCAAAACAGAACACTTCAAAAGCAATCCTTGTAATGAAAATCCATTTGGTAGACTTTCAATTATTTCCACCACTGTAGATGAACTAACACTGAATTTCACATAAAACCTAGTATGTAAATTTAGAAAGCTTTAATTACCTAAAATTACTATCTTTCAGATCAAATAGCTTTAAGACCTGCCTTTTGCAATTTCAACTTGACCTTCCACTTCCCCAGTTCAGTTTTAAGGTGCTAAAAAGCCCAAGTATACCTAAAAACATAGTCCCATCAAAGGGGGTATTAAGGCCACACCCAGAAAGCCAAAGGTTAACCTTAAAAATGGTAACAAAGCTACTTTTGCATTTACATCAACAATTAAAAATAAACTCATTTCAGTCAACAAACTGCCTCACCAGCAGCTTTAACCACATGACACTCTAACTTCTATTCCCACAATTTCAAGTATATCAACAATACAGGAATATATTCTTGACCAAAACTGCAGCATGGCCATTCATCACCACTCTGGAATGCACATTTCTAAGTATGCAAGAAAATTATGTGGGCGGAAATGACCACGGCAATTTTAAAATATGCATTGTGCTTCTACAGAACTGCATCTTCTAGCTACCTGGAACCATATTTAAAAACGGAGTTGGTAAACCCAAAGCACTTAGACAAGAGCAAATTTCTACATTTTTAAAAGTTGTTGTGCTCCAGAAAGCAGCTCTATTGAACTTCAACATTCTGAATGCAATAAATTCTAAGAAAATAACAAAAAGGTTACAGACCAGGGGAAACAACTAGCGTAGAAATTTCAAGGCTTGCTTCATCTGTTAACTTATCTCTACATTTCACATTCTAAAGCAATATAAGACTTTTACAAAAAAAAATTCACCTCAAGAGTGACAAAGCTCAAAAAGAAGCAAGGAAGATGGTTAACAGAAATCCCGCTAAGCTGTATTTTCCCCCTCTGCAAATATTTGTTCACATTGCTGTGCATTAACTCCAATCTGTTCCACAAAAAAAAAAGGAAATCAATTGCAAAAGGGCTTCCACCCTCTTCTTGCCCAATGTGAGTCAGCACACCTTGACTCATGAGAGGGAAGGTACACATCAAAACAATGTAATTTAATTCCACAGCTAAACAAATTCTTTCAAGAGCAGAACTTTACTTGTACCACACTCTTGCCCTTGGATACTCCTCACCACCAGCACCCCAATAATCAGGTGAATATCAGCATCTGAAAGTAAAGGATACAAAAGGCCAATTTTGTGACATGGGCCTTGGATAAAACAGCAACACATTCTTAGGATTGCTTAATGACCTTTTTTAAGGAACTAAGTTATTACAAGGCAACACAGGGAAAAATAAGTACTTAAAAAGTGCTTTTCCCGTTCCACCTTTGCTTTACATCTTGCAACTATACAGAAAACTAAGGATTTTAGCTGCCCAATACTGATAAATTAAGGTTCCAGGAGGATGTATCAATTATCAGTTTGCACAAATTTATCATACTGGTGACATTTTTCCTTGACAATGCATTGTCAGCTTAGGAGTCAGTGCTCCCAAGCCATGTGTACCCTCAAAAGACCAAAGACAACATATGCTTTACCATAACAATAGTGCAGATCATTGATGCACATACTTAACAGACTCAAGTATTGAGACCAATGGCAGTGACACCTCACCGAAGTGTAAAGTTCCTGCAGGGTAGAGCTTCTCTCTCCAAACTGGAGGGAAGGCTGTTAGTAAAGCATTAGGTATAGAATAGATCAACATCATTATTTCAGATAACCTACAGCCCCACACACCTACATAGAACACATCATTGCATCTGTACAATTAAATGCAACTATCAGTATTACTTTGAAGTAATTTTCAAAAGCAGTATTTTAGGTTTTCTTTTTTCTTTTAGGATACAATATGGGCATATTTTCAGTTCAGTTTTTCTATTGCTACTGCTATTAGCACTGGATAGACACTTTGTACAAGAGGAAATCTGAGCTCTCATGTAAGCAAGTGATAAGCATCAAAACACATGCAGAACTGTAGTATCTGAAGTTTGCACCTGGACCTCAGCCTAAACAAGGCTGATAGAATGGTAAAGTCAAATTGCAAAGCATTTTTACTTTTTAGGGGGTTTACTTTACATTTGTTCCATAATAGATTTTAGAGGCTCTTTTCCCTACCACCAAAAAATTTGGTCTACTCCAGTGAAAGTTGAAAGAATATTTAGCCTAAGCCCAGTCCACAAAAACATCATCCAACACGACCAAAAGTAATGCTCTTATTTACATGAGTGTCCATTTCTTTCATAGACTTGTTTTCAATATTGAGAAGAGGAAGAAGAAAGTTTGCACACTCTACAAGCACTCACTAACAGAAATAAAAATTACTGAGGTATAAAGAAAGCTACAAATAAACCCCAGTAAATACTGGCAGAAGTTTGACAGCCATCATGTATGTCTGACAACGAAAATCTAGACACACTAGCACCGTAACACCAAAAACTTTCTGTTGGCAGGTTAAACAGAAGGAGATTGTTGTGGCATTTTTAGAATTGTCTTTACAGTTAAACTGCTGGTGCTGTCCCTGTCTGTACAGTCTGAAGAACTACCTTCACTCTCAGCTCTAAGTACCTAACACAGACATCACAAATTATTTTCTACAGCTTTCCATTCCGTACCTTTTAGAAAAAGGGAAATAAAAAAATGAACTATGTTGAAGTACACCGTTCTTATTTTGCACAGATAAGACACATCAAGTGAAGAATCCCAAACTAATCACTACATCAAGGTGTGTCCATAATTTAATAGTGGATGTCATGGCTTCAATTCAACTTTGAAATAAATAAGCTATTCAGCAACTCAAGCAGAGCCAGACCTATGAGAAGCTGCTCTCTCCCTCGGTCAACATAATTTCATCAAGATTAATCCCTGATTGCAAGCCAAGCTATGGTGAAGATGAGAAGCACGTAGACTATTTCAGAAGAGGAACTCTGAACACAAAGACTAAAAATAAAAGTCTATATACATAATTACTGAGAGATGCTAACCATCAAATCCACCTCTTAGCAAGTATTTCCCATCTGTGCTTAATGGGCAGATGTCTTTTTCGTTTACTCAGCACATTTTTTGAAATGGAAAAGTATGAATGACATTCTAGTTGTTTATCCAACCAGCTGGAGAAGAAACTGGGTAAGCACTTGGTTAACAGCTGAAAAGCCTGTATAATTCGGTGAATTACCTGTTTATCCTAGATTACAGCTACAGTTCATTTAACTGTTGCCCCAAAAAACTACCAAGTTACCTGCCAACAAGAATGACATACTGAGGAAGAAAGCAACCGAGTTATCTACAAACGTGCAAATTAAGCAAGCCATAGTTTTTTCAAAGGAGCGTCTCCCACAATGAACACATAACCACAAGAGTTTAGCTTTAGGATACCAGACAAATCTGTTTGATGAGTCAGTTCAATGGAAAAGCTATCAGGAGACCATAGCTTGAAGAGAAACCATTCAATCCAGAGTATTCTCTGGAAAGAAAAATCCTAAAGACTAAATATGTGAAGATAAAAAACAGTGAAAAACTTCATCACAAAGATGAGACACGAAAGAGTAGTTCCAGCCAAGACAGTTGTACAATTTTATCATTAAAGCAAGAGTTGAACATCAAAACATAACTTACAGCCAGAATGCTTTCAAAGCTTGACTGATAATAATGGTACCTTCAGTCATGCAACTTCCAATGATTTGCAAGAGAAAACTAAGTGCAGCGACAGTATCTAAATCTGCACTACTTGTATCAATGTACTGATGTAGTTGCATCTCTTCCACTCATTTTTATAGGTTTACCTTCAGAAGTAATTTCTTCTGAAATGTAATCCTCTCAAAGATACCGTAATGTTATCAACACATGGAAGTTATGCATCCTTTTTGCCTCACTGTACCATTTAAGTCGATCCAGATTACCACGTGTTGAAATGAGCTGTGGAAAACATTTTCCTCTATGAAGGTTAAGATGCAACTACAAAGTACATATGAAAATATATACAAAACCCAAATATTTTTGTCCTACCAATCACCACAAGAAGTACAGACTTTATACTCAAAAAAGAAAACACTCACTATGCAACTACACTGTTCAGTCAGGTTCCTGCTGTAAAATCATTACTCATTCAATTCTCTTCACTGCATCATTATAGCAAGGAAAATATATTCCATTCTTTACAACTTGAAATTTATGTTTTAGTGCATTGTCACTGTATAGTACGTGGTTAAGGAGCAAAGGCAATTTTATGTACACCAGTGCTTATCCCTGAATATGCACTACCTCTTCAAGAGATTTTAGGCACAAGTTGTGCATATTTTGCAGTTACTGGAATTGCAGTGAACAGGTGAATACCCGATGCCCCACTCTCCCAAAAAAGGGGACAATGATGCCATGCTGTACAACAGAACCTCAATCATATCAAATGCCATACATGATACATATATACAGTATCAACCAGATGTTACCTCTTTGTTTTCCACTTCTCAGCAGAATAGAACAGAGATGCTTAGTTTTTGATCCAAATGAACTCAAAGAGGCTTAGAATCTGAGGTAGAGGCAACCAATAGAATACATTAAATATGAACACATTCCCTGGTAACAAAGACTAAATTGTGAATTGCTAAACTTGCCCTTCATAGGGAATGGGCTATTGTGCTTCTCATGTGGAGTCTTACTTGGATTACAAATCTACTTCCCTCAAACATCCAGCATCTTATTTTCAGTGAGAATACAGATTCTCCGTGTTTTGGGGAAGAAAAAACCCAATTTATCCTTCTAACAGTCTCACGAGGCTACTGGCATTAAAGGTTTTATTCTTTTGTATTTATTTTTCCTCCTCCCATGATCTCTGCAATTCAGGAACTACCTGATCTAATAACTATTAATAAAACTAAATAAAAGTAAAGATAGTAAACAAAAAATCAAGTCATCTTAATCTTTATTCATGTTCTAGCCCTGTGTCAAATACTGAAGAAGGTTCTGGCATAGTTCCCATCTATGATACCCATTAAGCATCAGACACTACATAGAAACATTTGTAAAATTTTTATTCTTCTTCACACCAATTTGAGAAAAGACATTAGAACTCAAACTATAGAATATATGCTACACTGCAGTAAACTGCTTTCCACTGTATTCGTCATCAATAAAGGACCATTGTTTTTTAATCCCTTCCCTCCCCTGTTCTGCCCAGTCACACACACTTTCTTCTCCCTAATCCACTCACTCTTAAAAGCTACCACATGAACTTCTTAAGGCTGCCTGCTTGCAGCAGCTCTGAATAAACCATACAAACTGAATCTCTCTCAAACACACGACTATTTTTGATGTGAAAATTAACACAAACACAATTTAAATGGAGACAAGTCAACAATTGGGCCCAGATAAGAACTGTGTGTGTAGTCAGCAGGGAAGAAGTGTTGTTATAGAAAATGGGGGCTAAAAGCATGGAATGAGAGCTGGCTTTGTTCACAGGCAGTAGCCTAAGTGCCTATCAGTCAGCAAAAGCATTTTTAAAACAGCTGCATCAAAGCTTTCTGCAAGTTAGTCAGCATGTGACAGGCCAGCACATTACAACAGTGCCACAGCAATCTCTGCATAATAGGAGTGCTCTGAGTGACCTGAAAGGTCAGTGTTTTCAAGCATTCCAGTAATCTGTAAATTGCCTTGGCTTATCGCTTGGAAGCAACATAATTGCATTGCTTGAAGGGCTAGGACAGTAAAGACAGATTTTAGGTATTACGTTTTGGTCGGCTACATACTAACCTCTACACTGTAAGCATATCCAGGAAACTCAGAATAATGTACGGATTTTTAAAAGGAATATTAAAACATCAAAGCCTGCTCTTCTAATAGAGGGAAAACTATTAACAAAGTTTTGTAACACCATCTATAGTACTAATTTTTAAATACAGCAAGACTGCAACTATTAATGAGTTAATTAAAAGGTCCTGTTCTGGAAGTTAAAAGGTAGAGCAAGCGAAATGCAGTTTTCATAGTAAGGTTTTAGTTCCAGTTGAAAACTAATACTTTCTATTAGAGAAAAGAAAAACAGTTGCCAGCTCTAAACATCCCAAGCAATTCACTCATAACCAAGCAAGGCCAGTCATTGACTTTAACAACAATTTTTCTAGAAATAGAAAAGCAAAATTAGATCCACCAGTCAATCCACCTCACAAGATTAAAAATGTAACATTTAGTTGCCAACTGCCTAATCACCAACAGTCAAAACTATTTCAACCCGCTGTTTAATTTACGTGTTTCTGTCACATCCCAAAGCACAGAACCCAGCTCCCCAAGCCCACCCAAGGCTCACAACACAGGATCTGCACTGGCAGCACCCCAGTTCCCTTCGTCCTGTCCCATGCAGCCCTTTTGCTGCACACCACCAGCACTGTCTGCTTCCACTGCCACCACATCAGGAACAAATCTACTTCTGCTACTCCTCCAGAGGTGAAGTCAAGCATTCATCATTCACACAGGAGGGAGTACAACCAAATACAAAGAACAAGGAAAATATTCTCAATTTTAATTCAATCACAGAGAAGAAAGAAAAACACATATGCACTATTTCTCTGACTGCTTGCTTTTGTTTAAAGTACTTTTAAAGCATGGTTGGTTTATTTTAAATGGAGATAACAAATACAGTCAGAAGCTAAGGCTAGCAAAATGCATCCTGCAGGAACACCACATTTATGTTTAAAAGGCATCCCTGCCTGTTTAAACTACAATGCTAGCACAATTTCAAGAGCAGGACATAAATCTCACATTATTGTAAACCAAACTAAGTTTACAGCCAAAAAGACAATCCTACTATTATCAATAAAGCAACTGACTTAGAAGGTGCCCTCATCATGCAGGAAGGAAAACCACCTACCACCAGTCATTCTAAAGGAGAAACAATCTCAGTAACTCCCAACCACTGGCTTCTTGCTACTGCTTACAAACCTTCCCAAGACAGAGACATTTACTGACTGCAAATAAACACAAGTAAGAAAACCTTTTATTTTAGCATTCATATTCAAACAATTTAAATAACAGATCCCCTCATTTGAAACTCAGCACTTTCCTGGGCAGTTCTAGGGTGGATTTACCATTGAACCACCAACAATAAACAAACCACAATAAACTACATGAGCACTGGAAAAAAATAACCCCAGAGAGTGCTTCAACAGCATTGTATCTGATTCAGATGAAACATGTTCTTCATTCAAGCCACCAACACTGTTTCTATAAACCTGTATACCTTTCTTGTACTTCTTTGTAAATGCTCCCTGCTTTAGGAATATGAATCCAGTCTACATTATCCATAGAGAGCAAGACCAAATCAAAATGCAAGTGCATTTAGTTCTCTCATGTGAGATTACCCTCCAGGAATTTCCATTATTACATAGCTGGGTTATTAACAGAGAGGTTTATCCTGCATGCATTGACCAATCACTTTCCACAACTTAATTTCAATTTTGAAGGAAACATAAGTTCTTTTGTCAGAAAGCCATGCCTTCAAGATCTTAATACCCACTGGAAATATGATTTCAGGAAGTCCAGGTTTACAGGGAAAGCCTATACTCCTGTCACCTAATGCTGTGCTGAGAAACTAATTCATGAGAAGGCATTCATGGGCAAAGGAACACTTTTTCCAAATAACATGTAGGAGCAACGTTTGGTCAAGTGACATTAAAAAGTTTTTAAACAAACATGTGATGAGAGGGTTAACATGATCTGGCCTTCTCCTAGATTTAATTGTGGGGAAGTCAGTCATCCAAAATGAACATGAATTATGTATCTATTACAAGTCTTGGAATTTGTTCAGATAAACAATAATTGGCAGAGTTAGCCCCAGGTACTATCCTGATTCCATGCAAATTACAACTAACAAATTAATTGATACCACATTGTCAAGTAGCACCTCAAATAACTGCCAGAGTTTTACAGTTACAATCATTCCAATTATTACTTTCCATTAAAACCAATGAATCTTAAGATTACATAATTTACACCTATTATATTTTCGATGAAGCTGAAAGCACCTGTGTACATATTCTTTGCTTCGGTATTTTAATTTTTTTTTTAACCTTTAAATATGTTTTTATACATCTTTTTATAGCAACATGTACTCTGGTCAGTCCTTTGTC
>JACBWW010000021.1:3822710-3910667 GCA_020086605.1 Lanius collurio
CTTCCTTCCTTCCTTCCTTCCTTCCTTCCTTCCTTCCTTCCTTCCCCCACTCCTTCATCTCTTTTCTCTGTTTTCCTTTTATTATTTGTTCCTTGATTTCCTTCCTTCCTTCCCTCCCTCCACCATCTTCCTTCTCTTTCCTTCAAACAGTTATTTAAATCTTCATCTCTACTCTTGATACAAATCAGATGAGCTAGAAACACCATCTTATTCTACTAGCATTGGTAAAATGCAATAATATTTTTGGTAAATATAAATTAATGAATGTTTTTGCTTGATTTTATACAAAGCATATACATAGCAGAATCATGTTGCTGTCCTTTGAGGTTCTTCCTTCAGGAAAATTTTTGCATCTCTTCATTAACAAATGCTCACAAGCAAATCTACCATCAACAGTACTGAAAATCCCAAATCAAATGTTGGTCAAGTCAACATAAAATTACTATCTTAAATGCAAGTAACTTTGAATTATATTCCTATTTAACCTTGGTGGGGTTTTTAAAAATTATTTTAAAATAAATATTACAAAATTCTTGTCTGAAAGAGCAAGTTATATATTGTTAAGACTGTTAGGATTCCAGTGTATTCATGTGTTCCCTTTAAAAAGCTTTAATGAAACAGCAGATGCCTATATATTTATATACACATATTGATATATAGCAAGAGACATGTATGTGTTAGTGTTTATGCATGTATATATATATATATATATATATGCCTTATATACATAGTACATTCAGTCAAATGCAGTTATATACCAAGTCCCATCTGTTAGCTAAGGGATCAGAATTTTAAAGCATATTCCTGATTCTACCCTTATAGGTACTGAAAACAGGACCATCTTTAGATAGAAAATTGTCTTAGAAATCAAGGGCTGAAGAAAAGCAAGTGCTTTACTCATCCTTTCAATAACTGCTCCTGGGAGTTGTCTAAAAAAAGTACTATTATACTTTCTTGGTAGGAAACCTAAGAATAAAACTATTATTTAATAAGTTCAAACTGTAACCCTACATTGATTCAAAGGACACAGAAGGACAGTCAGATGTGTGAATCCTTTCTGAGGGCATGGGTATCTGTTACACTGCAAGAACAGGAAGTCTATTCTCTACTTTGTGTTGACTTAACTTTTTAAGAAATATTTTGACCACTTAAAGATGGGGAAGAAGGAAACTGCAGAACCGCAGCCACTACAGAGACAACTTCCTGTGGGTTTTGTGGTGTGTGTGGCTCTGAAAGGGAACAATTCAAATAAGATCTTTCAGAGATAGAAGACAGTTTTGCTGCCCTATGAGGTAGTTGTGGGATACTTAGCTATAAATAAGCCAATATATTATCAATTATGTCATGCAGTTTAGTTGATATTTTACATTCTGTATTTGTAGTTGCCACATGATTTCAGCATTTCAGGAACAAGCAAAAAGGGGAAGAGAAAATAAGAGTTCACCACAAGAGAAGAAAATATCTGTTTCTACTTCAAGAAGTAAAAAAGTGGTTTCCAGAAAGCTGTGGGAAACCCATGTCCTTAAAATTACACAGAACTTGTGTCTTGATGAATCAAGTCCCTAGGGGGAAAAGTTAATGTAGTAATGATGCCTAGTAAGGATTCTTATCTTCCTCCCACTTCCACACAGCTAAAGCTTGCTTCCTATACTTACTGACTCTTTAAAGGGCTGTGTATCACTGCATTGCCTCTGCAGATAATTGCTCAACATACAGGGAATAGAGGCTTCCAGTAATTCAGTGCTTCTTACATATTGGAACTCTGGGACAAAGACAAAAATCCCAAAATCTGTACTTCACCTCTCATTAAGAGGTTAAAGCACATATCTGAAGTACACACCAGAGGCTGGATATGCTCAGAATGGAAATAAACCCAACACCTTCATGCAGTCAGCCTGTCTTAACTCCTGCTGTTTAAACTCATTGTTATTTCTTGTTTAACACCATTAAAAATAATACTAGGTTTAACACAGTGCAAGGGCATTTTTTCTAGAACTTTCAAGCAAATGAGAAATGTACAAGTAGAATTAAAAGTAGGTTGCAGTGGCAATGCCACATTATTTTCAGCCTTAAAATACTTGAAGAATGTATCACTGTAGAGCTGAAATCTAGTCTCTTTGGTTATTATTTCAGGATATCCTTAAAAAAGAAACTGGTCTCCTCGGTTTAGACCAGTTCTTGGAGAATCTTTGTCATCTGTATAATTGTTTAGAGATAAAATCTGAGACTACTGTAGAAGAAAATGCTATCTGTGAGTTTTAGTTGTGCTTCATGGCAGCAGAGCTAATTTATTACAAAAATTCATTACAGAAATGTTACGTAACTATTCTACTTCCCATCTCAGTCGTTTTATGAATGGGACTGCAAATTCCATGCACTGCAGCTGATCAAAGCTGATTTCACAAAAGTACTTCACTGTTAAGTAGCCACTGGACATCAAAATGTCAGATATTCAGAACTGTTCTACTTTCTCCAGGTTTATTTGGTAGAGAGAGGACTGTTAAAATAATCAAAGACAGCTGTGAAACTTCAGCAGGCGCAAATTCAGAGCTGATGTGATTCAGTCCCAGAAAGTCACACTGCACACAGCACCACAGATGCTCCACTGATCTGGAATTCTTATTTCTCATATTTAGCTTTTAGAGAGCATGACTAAAAAGTTCATCCTAAAACGTGATTGTCCAGACAACAAGCAACATGCACCAAAGATTAACTGCACAGGCAACTTTAGAAAGTAAAAGTAAAGACTGACTGCACACAGGCGTCATTACATACAAACACGGAGTGATTTGTAAAGGCAGTCCAGGACAGGCTTAACAAATTGATTCATTTAATTACCTTTCTGGCAAACAACTCTGTATCCAAACCCAGAAATTTTCCAGGAACCCTCTCATAAGATACAAAGTGACAAAACTGTTCTCTGAAACCCAAACAGAAATCATCACTACGAGGAGGACGGAAGATAGGGAGAAAAGGAGGTTGCAGAGATGTGGTTTTCTAGGCCAGATAGTTTTGAAAGGTGAGATCACTTCTATAGTTTCTTGAGCACACATATCAGACCTGAAATGAGTACTACAGGAAATTATCATGACTCATTTTTGTTAGTGAGAAGGACATGCATACAGAAAATGAAAATATGTACTGAAAATTGTTACATTCAATGCAAAAATACATGCTGAAATTGTTACACTGCAAAAAATGTTTATAGATACTGATGCAAAAGTGTGAGTTCATCTGCTTCTTAATTCTTCATACCAAAAGACTTTATTGCATAATTGCAAAAAAGTAGAAACTTAGATAACTGAACTTTATAACCTATAATATATTTTTATTGCCACTCAGCTTTTGTCTTTTAAAATCTCAAATTTATTTTTATCCTCTAGCCTTCCTTATTACAACTGGTACAAGACCAATCTATTCTTTTAAAATTCACATGCACAAATCCATCAAGTCAAGGAACTAACGACATGCTTAAAAGTAGGAACACCAGATTACATCCAGTTAATTCCAGTGTAATCTTTACCTTAGTTGGTAGCTCTGTCCTAGTGGCACCTGCTTTACAAGAGCAACTTCAGTAAGGTTTAGAGGAGGTAAGTAAGTTAAGTTCCTGATGGTCACGCCCATAGGGTTATGAACCCTTTCCATCTTGGTATTTGCTTTTGCTTCTACCTCCAAATATTAAAAACAGTTTTAAAAACAAAAGTACTTTAATGAGATTGCTGTTTGTGTCACTGGAAGAAACTCAGGTTACCCTGTGTGTACCCCCTGCAGGCTTCTTAACTATCTATTATTGGATAATTATATTAGACAGTGGTTTCACCACTGGTCTGAGATGGTTTTATTGGGGCTCCCTTTCAAAATCATTATCATTCCAAAATATATTAAACCTGAAACATGAGTGCATAAAACATTATTTTGTTATAAAACACTACAGCAGAACATAGTTTTATGAGTTTTAACTCCATATTTCAATAATCCGGACTACACCCTCAAGACATCTTATTTAAGAAACGTTCATTGAGCACCACATACTTTCCATCTTAAGAGAGCTTTTCAGTTACCTTTAGTCTGTAGCAACCAAGCAGACATGTAGTTATCTGTGATATCATATATTCTATTTTAGCTGTGTCTGCAATCAATAGCAAAATTTAGCTCCCAGGGACAACATGTTTTGCAGTATGCCCTATTTCATCTGTAACAGTTTGGTTAATATTAATATTTTTAATTATATAAATAAATGTCACTACAAGTTTTTAAAGTAAGTTAAAAAGTTTTCAGTGCATGTAACAGTTTCAACATGACAATATACATGAGAGGCTACTAGAACAGAAAGTGCTTAGTGTGGAAGGATATTGCATTTTTTCCTGACCTGTTGTTGTCAGGAAAGAAAAGCACGTCACAGGCTGGCTTTTAGGCTTTGGTGTGTCACAGCACATGAAATCAGTGGGCAACATGAACTAACATGATGAAAGCCCTGCACCCTTCTCATGTTACTTGACCACTCGTTTCTGCTCTTGCACAGTGTCATACATAGCTGCATCTTACTAACTCTGTATGGCGATAACTGAAGAGATACTGGTTTAAAAATTATCCTTGGAGCACAGAGGCAGGAATAAGTAGCCAAAGATGGGGACTTTTTAAGCTGAATTTACTGGCAAAGGTAACATGGCTATGTATCTACACTGGCACAGCATTTACCTACGCTTCAAGCACGGAGATCACCTCAGCTGCAGATTTCTGAACCTGTGGGCAAAAGGCATCCTCTGCCTTATAGAGGTAGGGCACCTGTACCTCATCTGGGACAGGATGGCTTGCTTCACTCCTTGGATAATTGCATGACATTTTTCCAGTAGTCCTGTATATGTCATCATGCATGTGCAAGAAATTCTTAGATACTCATTTTTTTAGTTTGGAGATTTATACAGTATTGGCCATAAAAAGGCACAGCAGAACCATTTGTCACTGAATCACTCAAAACCTTCAAAGAGCATGCAGGCATTTAACACTTGGTCCCATTAACTGCAACCTGTAATGCATTTTCAGTAAGACATTTTTAGAAAAAAATAGATATGATTTTAGTTCAGTATTTACAAAATCAAATTTTAACCACAGGCTAATACTGAGTATGCTTAACAAGAGGTTCAAAAAAATGTGAATTACTAAATGAGATTTTTTTATGAGTCATCACACTGCCTATACTGATACAGACTCCAAACTTCACTTATTTCTCTCAGTTGATTAGATTCAGTCCAGCTCTCTAAGCACTTATACTGCAATCAGATCTGTAAACTGATTTACATTTGCCAAACCAGAAGTTCTTCAGAGAGACTCACAGCTGGTATTTGTCTCCAGCACTGTCAGGGCTCAGCTCAGTTCTGCTAAAACTGGTTGTGCATTACCCAGGAAGCATTAGTATTTGGTAAAATAAACATATATTACTACAGATGTATCTTTACTTAAAATCCAACTTAGTATCTAAGAAATACACAGTCAGAAATTTTCCTGACTGCCTAAGTACCAGAGAAACCATCCCATCACTATAGGACCACACATTCCACAGCTTATATTACAGTGAAGCCCAGAAGCTCTAGCCAGAATAATGCTTTAATCTAGCAAAGCCTATAGAGTCAGTACAGAAGGATTCAAAACAAAAATATTTACAGCACAAAGCTCAAAGCTAACAGGGGAAATACTGTATTTACCACATGGCTGTTTCTCATCCAAGTGTTTAGGCCTCACAGAATCCACATTATATCAATTTCATTAGCTAAATCTTTTCTTTACACATCTGTCAGTTCAATGCTATGTGCCATCTGAAAAACTGTAACTGTCACACTCTTTTTTAAATGTGTGAGATTATAATACTTGTGAAAAGTGCTAAAGCAAGAGCTCAGGGACAGAAATTCTTCTTGTTCTCCAAGCAGGTAAAGCAAGGACAAGCATTAAAGCAAGTTTCCCTGTGAAGTCCAGTCAGTGTGGCTGTTTTCAGTCTCTCGATCCCTTTGCCTAAAAGCTTGTTGAGTATTTCCAATGTTATGCTTTAGTCTAATAAAAGATAAAGCTTCTCACCATAAAACTTGCTCCATAGCTACCAAGTATTTCTGAAAGGCTTTTCAAAGCTGGAGGAACCAAGTGTGCAAACTTTCATGAGTCACATAATACTCTGACTTCTGTTTTAAGATGAGTAAATATAATTGACAAGATGCTAAACTGATTATACAGTTTCTTATGATAAATGTAACAAGTGTTTTAAAGAAGGTGTTCCACAGAAACTTTATTAATTTTCCCATATTTTTCAAAAGCTTTTCATCAGAAGCAGCAGCCTTCAAAACAGATTTTTTTTTTCCTCCCTAAGACCCAGTCATAAATGCAGAGCTTGAAATCAACCCTATGACTCTCTTCTGGCTGTGTATCATACTGACATTTAACTTCAAATATATGCACTGCTGCTTTTTAGACATGCACTGCTGGACAAATAGATTGCATACTACTTCTAAATATTTCTCTCAGGGGGCCCATATTCTATTTTCACCAATGAGCATCTCTTTGGTTTCTGAATAATATATGTCAAGGCCAGGAAAAAAAAAAAAAAAAAGAAAGAGCAAGCCTAGCCCCAAGGCTACCACAGAAAGCATCCAAAACTACTTTACTAGAACACCTTCTTTGTACATTTGTCTTACAGTACAGAATAATTTTTTTCCAGCCTACTCCTTTTCATTTCTCTAACTGTAACACTGCCCTGGCTGCACTAATGGGCTTTAATAGCCCTGACAAATTGATTACGAAGATATTTAATTGTTTCTCTTTTAAAGTCCTGTAATCTGGAAGCAGTTGCAGGGGTTGAGAGAGATTTACATGGAAGAGGAAAGAAGGTGGAGGCACTCTTCCCCCCTGAACACCATAGTGTTGCCATAACTCACATGAAATCTCCTCTCTCTGTTCCCCAGCCAGAGCTGCATCATGAGCAGTTAACCCACTCATTATTCTTGGCACAGAAATAAATTAGAGGTAATCACTGAATGCTTAGATAATTTCTAAAATCTGTGAAACAATCTCTACCTACATAAGCATATCTTTGAGGAAGATTACGAATCATGTTTATTATATCTGTAAATGCACAAGGTAATACAGTAGCTGCTGCCCTCATTATATTAAAACCAACAAATAAAATGTGAGCTTTGCAAAATCTTTGCTCGTATACATGCAGGGTCAGCTTTCCCCATGCATGGTCACGAAAGGCCCAGAGACAAGGGTGTGAACAGTGATGCTTCCCTGCAGCAGCACAAGCCCCATCTTGTACAACCTGTACAACCTGAGAACCAGCAGAGCAATAAGGTGAATGAGCCTTCAGAACATGTCAATGTCTTGGTACTGTATAATACTACAACACAAGTAATGAGATCTTATCAAAATGTGATTTAATGTCATGACTCGAGCTGGATGGTGAGCACAGAAACATTGCTATTTGAATTTAAATTAAAATTTCATTAGCTATCATATTACATTTTAAAATTAGTGTTTTGTTTCTAAGCCAACAGAGTTGATTGTGTAACTGAGGACTATCTACATTACAGCCTTTTCCATGCCACTGCAAAAATAATTCCACTGGTCTCAAGGATAAGTTGACTGAGGTCTCTCAAATGTATGTTACATATGCAGATAAACTTAAGTCTTGTTTTTTAATTAAAACTATTATTTTCCATCTTCCGGCCCGCACTGAAAAGGCAAATATAGTCCTTACATGACCCTCCTCCAACTCTCCTTCCAAAAACTGTGTCATGTGTGACCAGTGAAGGTGGCCACTGCCCCAGCAATTCACTATTGTGTGGCAGTCAGGGACAGAGAAAAGAACAGTCTTAGTGAGAAGTACACCTGGGGACAATCTGCTCTACCAGGACTCTGTTATTCTCTAGACAGAATGAAAAATAGCACTGTAAAGCACCAGCATGTTCCCTGTTTTTAAAAAGATGGTGCTTGTATTGGAAACTGAAATTAATTCAGCCAACAGCAGTCCTTTATTAAAAGGTTCTTTGAGTGTAAGGGGACAGACACTTGAAGAAGTCATGCATGTGAAGTTGTTTGGGAGTGATTTCTAGTTCATTCAGAGCGTGGAGTCAGCTGTGGGCTGCACCCCCTTGAACAAACAGTCCCTTTCACTGTGCAGGGAGGCACCTGGAACACAGTTCTGGGGTTCCCCCCAGTCTGCACTGACTGAGGAGAAGCAGCTTCCACCCTCTGCCGAAGGACTCCGCCAAAGCTGTCCCCGAGGAGCTGTCAGAGGCCGCAGTGAGTCAGGGCAGTGCCTCTGGAGGCACCTTGGCAGCGCACCCGCTCTGACCTGCTCTGCTCACTTAGCCATGCTCCATCTGCCACAGCCCCGCTCCCCCGGCAGCGCTCCTGCCATGGGAACCTTCCCCAGACTCCAGAGGAGCCTCACTCCCTGCATTGCTAATATATTTAGAAACGACTCTGTTGCTGCAGTGAATTACAAAAGAAACAAATGCACCCTTATATAACATTATTACAACTATATTGCAGTGTTTGCCTCAGAGAAGCAGCAGCACCTCAGCTACAATGGTTCTACCCCATTAAGGGGCAGAAGACAGCACAGTGGTGTCACACCAGTGTCAGCTGGACACTGAGTGCACTGTATCTTGCATAGAAACAGAGGTGTAATGGGATACTTGGACTGAGGATATCCCCTTACTCCATCAAAAAGTTATGCTTATATAAATCTTAAATGACTTGCAGCATGAAAACAAATTGCTAGGTCGCCAGCTGAGATTTCAACTCATTTTGAGTCTCTAATTATGCTTGAACAGCTCTTGAAAACACTGAAATCTGCTTCTGACTGCATAGCAAAGCACGGAATGAGCAAGACAAATATTGTAGTAACCTTCATAAGCAATCTGATAGTTATTGTGGAATCTGTCCTCTCCCCTTTATCTTCTCAGGGGAAGCTGGTGCTGATTATGAAAACACCTTTAATAATAAGATGTTCCAGAAACGGATCATTTTGTTTATCTATTTTTGACATTTATTTCAATATTTTAAGCGAACACTTCATTTCTGATATTATCATTCCATTTCCATTCTCTGCTATATGGAAGAAGTACTTAATAGACATACTTTGATGTCAGTACAGATTCACAGACAGATAATTTTCTTCTGAACAAACTTGTTTCTGTAAATACAAATGCAGTGCAAACATAACTGGCACAATCCTGTCTGTGGTAACAGCCGTTATTAAACCATACCTGTTTCTATTGTCAGGGATGTTTAATAACCTCCCCTTTGTAACGAAAGGGCAAACAACAGTGACTACACCCACATTTTAGCAGCAGCAGGATACAGATGTTAAATTCTGGACTGTACTAGCCTCTTATTCCTCCAGCTTTGTAAATGGCCTCAAAGCCAGTGTTTTTCAGTTTTCTTTTTTAGGTTTTTTGTGGTCTTTATATGGAGATAATTTACTAGGCTCTTTGACTTTGCTATGTCACATATCTGAGGGGAAAAAAAGTGCAAAATACAAAGCATGAAGCATATGATTTTTCAGCATTCCTTCTTCAAGCATTTTATAGACCTTTTCAGGAGAAAATATTCAATGTTCACAGAGAATTCTCTTGTATGACCTTGTTACTGTCACCTCTCCCTTGCAGAGGAGGATCACTGAAGTACAAACAGCAGCAACTTTTTCCACCCAGCTGCCACTGCATACTCAGAGACCTTGGGTTAATCACTTCTCTACATCAGTAAAACATCAATGGGGGCTATATGGCCAAATAAATACAATGAAGAAAAATTTTATGTGCTTTAAAAATTGACTGGTGGTACATAAAGGTACAGTCTAGTTGTAAACTTACAATTGAAAAAGACAAAATTAGGACGAATATTAGTAGCTATTCTTAAGAACTCATGCAACTTGCACAGTCAGTCATTAATATTTTTATTGCAGTTTGTCTTTCCTGAGTGCCTCAAAGGGCTTGTTACTTCAGCAAGGTACCTTACCACAGCTCGTTAAGTACTGGCAAAATATGGGACTTTGTTGAAACCTACATTACACTGCAAAAGACAAACTGATTTTTAATTTCTTCATTATTACCACTTCAATTCCTCCTTCAGCATTACAGTTGTGTAATCTCCACCCTTGGAGGTTTGCAAGATCTGACTGGTTACAGCCCTGAGCAACCTGGTCTGGCCTCAGAGCTGCCCCTGCTTTGAGAAGAGGCTGGAGCCCTTGTTAGGTCCCTTTTAACCTAAATTACTCCACAATCCTGTCTGGCAGTTTCTTTCTGTCTTCTTTCTGATGCTTTTCAGGATTTTCCTTATAAACCTGGGACTCCTATAAAATTATTGTTGTCTTGGTAGAAAATTCAGGTCTCCAGTCTTTCTTAAGATTGTTTTTATGAAAGATTCAGTATATTGCAGGAAAATCAGCACTTCTGGAAGATTTGTGTATTATTCAGTTTTGATGAAAATGTTGGTTTTGCCAAATCTGGAACTTTCACAAAATTGAAGGGAAGAAATCCCCAAGTTATTTGTACTTTTCTGCTCTTCTACATAACCTCTGCTACTCTTTCATTGCTGTCTGTATGTTTCAAATTTTAGGTACTGCCCTGTTGTGCCTGAGCCATTGCCTTCCTGGCTTTCCAGAAACTGATTTGTAGGAACTCACAGTACATATAAAGTGATTAAAGCCCTGCAAAGGATGGTGAGTTACATGTGAAAATCTCTCTTCTAAATTATCTTTTTCCTAGTGAAAATTAGAATTTCTCAAGGTGTTCACCTCGCTATTAGTTTGTGTTTACAACAGAATATTAATTTTGTGTTCCGTACATTCTCAGTGTCCCTAACTAGCTTCCTACAGTATTTACCAACTCCATTAGAGATCAGTTTTTCAAGCTTCTTAAGTAAATGAGTTTTATTATACCTTTTTCCCCTCTTTCTACTGACAGGAGGCATTACTGCCATTTGGCAAACACTGTGCTTTTACTTTTTTTCCCTAATCTTTTCTCAAAAGGATTTTATAAGAGTTATAAAAAGCAGGTCAGCTCTGCAAGCACCTATACATAAATTTCTGCTGTTTTTAAAAGGTAATGTGAAAAGAAAATAATTTACATTCAAAACTTATTTAAAAGATTGCTGAAGCCAGGAACCAGAAGAAAGAAGATAGAAAATGATCAACTAAGATCCAGTTGTTTTTACTTCCATCTGATCTATACTTAGTTTTTCCAGCAAATTTCAGCAGATTTTTCAGTTGTTGCTATTTTATCTTCTTTAAGCACCATTCAGTATGCAAACATAATCACTTTCAGTATTTTTCTTTTATGAATTTAAGAACTGTAAAGCTAGACCAAAATATCTTTTTTTTTTTTTTTTTCCCTGCCTTGCAAATACAAGCTGGTATAAATGGCTCCAGTGAGTAATTTTCCTTAAGGGCCACTACATAAGTCTGGCATATTCTCTGACTATCCACATTACTGAAGGTTGCTTACAGCTTAGAGCAAAACAGTGAGCTTACTGCCATCCTCATGATCAGGCATCCAAGGAGACAACTCTTTTGATAAGTTACAGAAAAAAAGGACTCTCTGCTTGCTCAAACACTCGCACAATTCAGCTTCCTGCCAAAGCCTCTTCACACTTCAAGCTCCTGGTGGATTCTGGATATGCAAGCCCAGCAAACTACCCATGATCAGTGAGTCACCATGGCATGATTATCCTATGATTAAACCACTTTTGCTTCCTTTTTCTGTGGCCACTCCACACTAGAGCCTTTCCAAGTAAGTCCCCATCTTCCTGCTCAGAGATGTGTTGATCTCTTCAGTACCCCACGTTCGAGATTGTAGCACCAAGGATTGCTGGACTGAGCACCACTGACAGGTGAAAAATTACAATGCCAAACTTAATAATTTCTATTATTATCTGTTCATCCTCTCAGCCAGTTCATCCAGGACAATCAGCACCATTTTCCAGTTGTGGCAAGCCATGTGGAAGAAGCACTGTCAAGACTTTTTGGTTCCATGATAATGGCTATAAAGGAGCCACTGCACAAATGAGTAGGGAATACAGGAGAGAATGAGCAGAGAAGGTGATGCTAAAACGAGGAGCTGGAAGGCGGGTAACAGTTTGGAGGGACTGGAATGTATTCAGATCTATTTTCATTGATATAAACTTAATCCATAAATCAAACTGAATCCAGTGCAGTAATCAAAGTGAAAGATAACTCACAGCAAAACAGGAGCATGAGATGGGTTTTCTGGAAAAAGCCTCAAACAACCGCAATAATCACATCAGCAGTCTGTAAAACTCCGCCCAACTCAGGCCCCTGCAGCACTGTGAAACGGTGGGCAGGAGGACGGACACAGCAGCATTCCAGCTCTGCCTTGGAACCCCAGCAATGCAAATGGCCACAACTCTCTGCGCTTCCTTGTTTGAGATCTGTGGCGCTTTGTTGCATCCCTCAAGGCTTTTGTGCCTTAAAGATAAATCTTGTCAGCCAGAGACAGTGTCCTTGTGGTGTTTTATGGAATGTTTCTGCTCTCTTTTGTGATGTACTGAGAGGTATTTTCTCTGTGTATTGTAAGCTGGTAGCAGCTATAACCTAGGCAGTACAACAAGATGCCTGTTTTTGAAGACTGTTAGTTCAGTTTTTTTAGATATTTGCAAAACGGTGGTGTCCTTAAAAGAACAACTCCATCACACAGAGGACTGAAGGAAAACTCTAATTTAACTAAAGAGCCCTAAAGCTGCCTCAGTTCAGACTTGTTCCCAAGAGAACATTGCTGGGAGCCAACTACCGCCGCTTCCTTCTTTGCTTTCTGTTGCTGGCAAGACTGAATCTATTTTTTACTGACATGCCACTTATAATATGCTGTGAAATGCAGACAAAATGCAAAGAGAAATTTCAAGCTGTCTTGATAAACATTTGACATCAGTTTCCAAAGCCTGGAAATAGTTTTGTGGTGCTCTGAACTCAGGTAAGGCAGCAATGGTATTACAGCAGTACACAGCATTTCTGGAGTGTAATTGCACAGAAGAAATGTCAGCAGTGAGATGAACAGCTCCTTCTGTGAAAGAGCATGTTCTAGCATCTTTATGTTCAGATTACTGTACAGAGTCACTCTCCATCAGTAACATGCCTGTGCTTCTGACTTTCTCAGTAACTGCCCAAGTCACTTAATTTGTTGTTTGGTCAGCTATGAAGTAAAAATAAAATATGTAAGGACCTTTGTAAATCAGTTCAAGATATTGTGATGGATGTATTATATAAAAGCTATTTATTACGGTAGTAATTCCTTTGCTACATTCACAATTTTCTTATCTAGGTCCAAAGAGAATTGAAAACATCTTGATAATAATTGAGACCCTTTACTTTGCAACTTGGATTTTAAATATGGGTGTCCTCCCCTGCTCAATTGACTTTCAGCCTCATTCTCTCCAACCTTTTTCCTGATCCCCTGACAGGAGTTGCTCTGTCATTTGTGCTGCTTCAGCAGTCTCAAACTCCTGACTGCCTTTAACCTACTGAATCACTTCCTGACTTTATGTGATGCCTGTAAACTTCTCTCCACCGGAATCTGAAGATGAGCATTTCAATCAATTTCTCCACTCTAGCAAACTCACATGGATGGAATGAATTTTGCAACACAGTAATTTTTGCTGCATTTTAAATCCAGCTTTTTTTTTGCCATCTCTGTCATTTTCCTTTTACCTTGCGAGGTAAACTGTCTGCAATTACTTTGATAGAGTTTATACTTCTTCCCTTGTTTCTTTTTTAAATAGTTTTGAACAACAACAAAAATAATGTTATCTAAGGATGCAGGTACATTTACAAAATGTCACAAAAACATATTTTTTGGCAATAATCCCAGAGCAAAACAAAGATATTCTAGGAAGGCCTCAATTTAAAAATAAATTCTATTCTAAACCAGGGATCCCTGTGCTTTTTCAGTGGAATGAGTTCTGTCATTCCTTACCCACAGCTGCGAGTACCTCACACAGTAAGGCCCTCACTGCAATGAGTTAAGAGTCACGGAGTTACAACACTGCCCCATATCTACATATCTTTCTTCACATGGCCCTGACTGGAGCCTCCCATCTGCTGCCAGCATCCCTCTTCCCAGCTTGCAGCAGCACGGTTACCACTGAAATTATCTGCAAGAGGAAAATGATACCTACCTCATTTTCAGTTGTCTTTTAATGGAGTTAACAGCTGGAAATAAAGGCAAGAAGCAGCAGCTGGTTATTTCTGCAATGTAATTATGAGAGCATTACAGTGGAAGTTCTTCCACTTCTTCCAGCTCTGTGGAAGAACTTGGGGAGTTTGTTCACTGAGTGCAGGAGTAGGATCAAGGAATTTTAAAGATGTCCTTCCATTCCAGTCTCCTGCTCATCAAGTGACCCTGCAAAATTAAATTAAGTTTCTACCTGTCCATACTTCTTTGGGCAGATATGGCATTTAATTCCTTCTGGAAGGTGCAGCCCAGGGGAAGGCAAGTCCTGTCTGTATTGCCTGGACACTGTCCATGCTTGTGTAAATTAGCAGAATGCTACAAGCACATTTCCCCATCCACAGGGGATGTCCCATGATGGGAGCTGGAGTGGGGAAAAAGGAAGCCTGCTAGCATCAAGTGTATGATAGGAATTCTCTCCTAGACTCTCACAAGTCCTCTGAATTTCTCCATGTCACTGCAGTACAAGAGAGGAAAACAGATTCCCTGTTGAGCTAAGCTGTAAACAGAATCCTTACTCAACAAGACAGAGTGTTTCTTTGACTGACAGAAGTAAAAAGAGCTATAAAAATTACACTCATAGCCTGAAAAATAAAACTTTATGTAAGCTAAACCTAAACAGAGACTAAAGCTCTAGAAAAGGGCTGGAGGACCAGGCTGGCAGTGGGACACTTATTGTGAATGCCAGGCTTCCACACCCTTCTGCATGCCTGCTGCTTGCCACATTGCTGGGGCCTTAGAAAAAACACAGTTGCAGCCCAGCCCATTGTAAATTCTGCTTTATTTCTGACTCCTTGTTATTTTCCTTAGAATAAATACCAGTATTTTTAACGTTTCTATATCTGAAACAGAGCACATAAAATAATGATGTGGTACATTACAGTTACTTTCAGACATGCACAGGAGATACTTCTAGAATCTATTTGCAACACCAGCCTCAATCATCTTACAGCCAAAATTGCAGTTCTGCAGAGGGATTGCAGTGCCATGTGGGATGAAAAGATGCTTTATATGGTATTACAGTGTTTCCAGATTTCCACTCTGCAGATGGTCATGGCATTTTCCACATGACTCCTACTGTAATACCAGAACCACATAAGTCATTTATAAGTAACTGATATGTCCCAGCACCTTATAGTGCACTGTGCAGTACTCACAGCTGAACAGACAATGCAAAAGGAACATTAGCATTTCTCCTTGTCTTAATTTTATAGAGAGCATCCAGGAAATGTAGAAAAGCAGAACAAATACTGATATATGTTAGCTAATAAGGAAAATGTCAGAACTTCCATTAAATATGATAATCTAACATGCAATAGAACATGCCCAGAGAAAATAAAATATTATTTTGTGCTGTGGTCAAAGTCTCTGAAAAATACTGTTATCATTGATCTGAATTCAGTCGAATAATTGGCAATTACTTTGTTACTGGAGAAAGAGGTGTCTAATTGCTGAGAATGACCCTTCTGTCTTTGTTTTCCATTCTCTTTCTTCCTTCATTGGAGTAAACAGATATACACTTTATTTTTGTCTTTTCTTAGGATAAGATGTAATATAATAGCTTCTAAAAAAGTTAGTAACAGGAGACATGAGTTGAAAAATACCAAGCAATACAAACCAAATTGTATGGCTTTTGTTGCTAAGAAAATATGGAGTGAAGAACAAGATCTCACCAGCTTTTAACCTTCAAGTATTCAATATGTTATGCAGAATTCTCACCAAAAAAAAAAAAACAACCAAACAAAAAAACCCAATCAAACAACCACACCCCAAAACCCCCAACATTCACCAACCAAACATTCAGAACACATGAATACCTGTTTTCCTTAAACATTTTGCATTTGCTTCTAAACATATTTCATTTCAATGCAAAACTTCCTAATGTTTTTTTTTTTCTTTAGACTCCTAGCAAGGCAATTTAGACACTAATATTTCAGGTGTTTGGATCCTGGACATACAAAGAAACAACTGCAGTATCCCCCACTCCTTTCAGCTACAGCTGAATGTGGGCCCAGGTCAATCTCAGTAGCAGCAATTTTGTACTTCCATCTCAGAAGAAAATTACTAAAACACTTTCTGAGCCACCATAAGAAACTTGCTCCAGGTGCAGGATGGAAAGATAGAACTGTTAGAACACAGGAACTGGCTGTGAGAGTCTGACACCACTAAGACAGTAAATGATAATCAAATTATAACTCAAATCCACTGGCAATATGTTCCCTTTAAGGAGTCTGATAAATCTCCACTGGAGCCTTGGTGCAAGAGTCAGAAATCAGAATATTTGATTTTGTTTTGGAAATGTGCTTGCTTGTGAGTGCCAAACAACTCCAGTTTGGCCAGAATGAGGGCTCTGTGAATGGTGAGCAGTTTCAGAGTGGAACACAGTCCCTGATGAGGCTGCAGTACTGCAAGGGATTCACTTAATAGTTGGAATGTCTTTACTTTGACACAGCTCCTCTTTTGTAAAGCAAGTATCAAATTATCAACAATTTTTTTACAAATATAAAAGAAGGGCTCATTAAACAAACAGGGATCACTGAAAAAGGATAGATTTCTTGTCCAGTACATGAGCAATAACTTAAAAAGGGTTGCTCTTATATTAGCCTAGTGATGAATATTTTGCTTACAGAGCCCTGGACATATAAAAATTAATCCATAGCTGCAGTGTAGGTTTATTGCCAACACATCAGTGATCATGAAGAAAGTGGATTTAAATTACCCATTTTTCCCCTGGTGTTAGTCTCCAGCATATTCTGGAGACAGATCAGCACAACTTAAATTAACTGTATCAGTAAAGACCTTAATGGAATTTCACAGGATCCAGCCGAGTACAGACTCCAGAGAGCAGATCTGAGCTGAAGCCTTGCCTTCTCCTTCCCACCTCTGCGATGTGAAGCGCAGCAGAGGCTGATGATGATGGCAGCAGCCGGGCTGCTTTTATGTCAACATGCCAGTTGGGGAATCCCTATGGAACTCGTCAGGCCAGTTCTGAGGCTGCACTGTCACTGTCACCCTGAACTAGCCAGTCCAGTCGACTACAGCGACTGGATTATGCTGAGCAATGTTTTCCTTTTTTTATTTTTTTTTGAATCTGCTTATCAATGAGGTCAACTAAGAATATAGCACTTCTGAACACTAATGATCATAGCTCAGTTAGGTAGACACCATGTCTTTAGAGAAAATTTGACATTTATTTAAATAATGGAGACAGGTTTGCAAAGAAACATGAAGAGGGGAACATTCCTTTTTTATTATGTGAACTCCCACATGCGATGTCAAGAGGAATTTAAGTGGGAATTTATTTACAAAACTGCGACTTACTGTCATTACACTGAGCTGAAGCAGGGGAAAATTTATCATGCTATAAGTCAGATGTCACATTAGAATTTAATATGCTGGAATTCTTGGAAAGTGTTCTAATACTTTCTGCTCAAAAACAGTGTACACTGCTTTTTATAGCAAGGAATTTTAATTATTATTAGTTTTTGGCAATCCCCATGGTCTGCTGGCATTTTCTAAGATGCAGAGATTAAAACCTGAAGAGAAACAGAAGGTGGTAGGAAAGGGAAGAATGCCTAATTGAAGTACTCAACATCTACTTATCCATGACATAGTAATACAGATATGTGAGCAGGAGTGCAAGATCAAGACATTGTTCCTATCTTCCCCCAAATGTGCCATTATTAACTGACTGAATTCTCCTAACAGCCAAAATAGGTCAGAGAGAAGTAGGCAAGTGACTGTACCACATAGGGATGGCAGCATAGTAGCTGGGCTGGGGGAAGAGTAGTAAAACAGTTTGCCTGGAGAACAGAAGGGAATTCTGGAAAGGTCTGTCTTCAACCAAATCACAGTGCCAGGATGCATGGCACTCACATGCTATTCTTAGTGGATTTATAGGTAAACAAGGCCCTGCCCTGCAGTGCTTTCAGTACGAAGCATGCTGACATGGCCAGGTTTCCACAGTCTCCTCCTCATTTCCTCCCCTTTTAACATTTCTGTCCATACATTATCTTACAAGGCAAATACAGCCTCTGCCCACCAGGTCCATCTGCATCCACTGCATCTTCCCTGGACACGTCACCGTGGCTGCCACATAGCCAAGAATGAAGGACATGAGGCTCAGACAAACCAGGGCAATCCCACAGCTTCCCATTCCTTTGCTCTGTGAGCTACATCCTGCACCCCTCCACCGAGATGCTGAATGCACTTCAGAGCCTCTGCCTTCTCATGAAGCCTTTTCCCACGCTGCTCCAGGCTCCAGCGTGTACCTCCTGGCTTCAGACTGGTGACTAACTCTTTCTCAGCCACACTGAGGCCGTGACTCAGGCTTACTGCCAGTGGCAACACACTCACATTGTGGTGAAAGTCAGGAAGGAATACTTTGGACACTGTAATTTTGACCATGGCAGCAAGGGAATGATTACAGTAGCAGCTCAGGGCAGTTTGCTCACTGTGCCCATGCAGCACTGGGTTGTAGAACTTTGTATGGAGAAGTGAAGCAACACTACCACAAGGCTCCACACCTGTGTCTGAGGATTTGTTCAATCTGAGCATGAGAGCCAGTTTCCCCAGTGATTCCATTGACCAGAAGCCTTTTTTATTGGGGGAAGAAGAAAAAGAATTTTGGGAAAGTTCCTGGAATGCAACAGTGGTGCTTCTATCCCAAGCAACAAATTGTCTCTCTGAACAGTCAGGGAAAATATTCTGCAGACCTGTTCAGCTCCAGATTGATGGTTTGCACTATGCTCCCTCTCCTCACTCCAAAAGGTACTTCAAAAATGAAAGAAAATAAGGACACAGCATTAGAAGCTCATTAGCACCTACTATTACATTTGCTACTGCTGATTCCAGCTTAAGAATAAAGGGACGGCAATTTCCTGCTAAGTGACCAACTTCACAGAATCCCCTGCACTTTGGCATCGAATGAACTGTGGCAATGCAGTATTGTCTGTACCAAAAGGATTTGCTCAGTTGAGAGTACTCTCTGCACCACCTCTGCTTCCACCTTTACACTTTTCACAGTTTCCCTAAGAGAAAAAACATTTGCATGAAACAAACATCAAAAATGTCACAGTGTAAAAATATCCTTTAGGATTCATCATATGCTATATGTTATAATGCTATCTGCTATATGGATAACAAAGCATTATACAACTTGTAAAACTGCTATATTTGTAGATTTGCATCATGAAAGTTTTATATAAAATTAAAACTTTGATTTGTCATGGAAGCTTCTTCCATGATTAACATTTATCAACATCCAACAGTCAAAAGCTATCAGATGTCAGTGTTGTCCTCGTTAATCCTTTTCCCCTGGGAAATGTCTTAAGGATCTGTAGGCTGCTATACTAAGCTCCCCTTCAGCACACAAAATTCATCCAGATATCTGCAATGACAAAGTTCATACCAGATAATTTTTGTTATTCTGGGAGAGACTGAACTTCTTGCCACTGGAAGAGATCGCTTTGTAGTTAGCAGTCAAGCACACATAACCTCTTATCAGTATTTCTCTGGGCCTTCTCCTACTTTTGCAACTCTCCCTGCAAACTTAACACTTGAAATTTATTTATACAACTTGAATTTTCATTGACTGATTAGGATGGATGATAAAAGAAACACTGTTCCTGCACATCATTGTTTCTGCCACTTATTTTACCCTACTGCCATCAAAGTACTTAAAATTTTCTTTGGAAAGGCTACAGAAACTGCCTTCTGGACATAGAACAGCATCTCTTTTACTCAGGAACAGTAAAGTTCTCTTGAATGTGGTTTTTAAACTAGTCATGAAACCCAAGACGGTAACATGTGGTCTGTTAGGAATCAGCTTGCCCTTCTCCAGTCCCAGTAGGCTAGGGCTATGTAAAAATCTACATCTATTGAAAGTCATTAAACTTTAATACCAAGGAAAACTTGTTCGGGTGTTCTCAGCCCTAAACTTTCTATTTGTCACCTGCTACTCCTAGACAGATGAACTCACAGATGGGAGAGACTGCAGATCAGAAATTATAAACCTTGCAAGCGCTGAAGTACAGAAATAGCATTGCAGAAATTCATTGTTGCCATTTCTCCCATTCCTGGGGAACATGGAGACCGTAATATTGGTATTTATTGACTTTTTTTTCTTTGCAAGTACTTCAGCATCTGAAGGAGCAGCCATTGGCTGCAGGAGAAATCAAGTGAGCCATCAGTAGCTTTGACTCAAGAAATGCCAAAGTAGGGCACCAACTTCAAAGAGCTACTACAGGTGTGGGAACTGCATGAGTTGATGTTCTTGAAATGATGGAAAAATGAAAACAGAGTTTCTCCACATCACACACAGTGCTGAGCAAGTCCTGCAGGCGCTGTGACCAGTCAGCATCTGCACAGGCTCTGGTCATTCCACAGGACACTTCCCAGTGCATGGCCCAGGTGTGGTCCCTCTGACCAGCACACAGGGATGTGCAGAGCCTCCTGTCCAGGAATGCTGCCAGCCCTGCCTACCCCTCCCAGCTCCCCACCACCTCCAGCCATTCAGGACCAATGCTATTCCCCAGGAGGTGGAGAATTTGAGCAAGTGCAGAAGGCACATAAGCACCTGGCATGTGATCTGCACAAAACACTGTGCCAAAACACTGCAAGAAGAGGCAGGAGAGAAAGAAAAAGTAAAGGAGCAGATACTACTCCACTTAAGATGACTGATTAAAAAAAAAAGACAGGTTGTTTTTAATTCCTTGTTGGCAGTAGTTAGTCTCATTTCACTGCTTTTAACTTCTCCTCAGGTCTATCTGCAAGTTTAATAAAGGTCTTTGTGCATGCTCAGGACTTGTTCACTTAATTCAGTGAAACTAGAAGCCACAGTCATGGTAGGAGATTGTATTAGGATATTAGAGAATAATCAGCAATCTTCCCAACCTAACCCCAACTAGATTGCACAAAGATTCAGCTGATATTTTATTTAAATTCAGGCTTACTACACTGTCCACTGCAGTCCTTAAAATCAGTCAGACATTAAAAACTTTCCATGTACAGGGTCTCCTCACTCAAGAAAATAAAGGAAAGCAGTTTAAAAACCTGTTAACATCAGTATTACCATTACAATATACTCCAAGAAACCCCAGTCCACAAAGGTGTGCTTGTATTTACTCCCTGTGAGTCCATGTCACATTTATGAAGAGTAGGAAAATATAATATTCCTTGCAAACTGTGATGCTGTGCCAGGGTTGCATGTTGGGGGGGTTTTCATTTGTGTAAACTTGCTAAGAAATCCTCTTGTCTTCCCAGTGAGTCCCAACTGAAATTCTGGTTTTCTAGCATGCTGTTAAAACACTCTGATCCTTTAGTCACTGGTACACTACTTGCAACACTGCTTGCAATTTGCTTTGAAGGTAGAGCTTTCTCCTTCAGCCTTCTATAAATGGACTTTACCCCCCACTTAGCAGCTGAATAATTACTGGCTCCATGTTGTCTGGGGGCTGGCTTCAAGAGCAGGAAAAATTTGGCAAGATGCTCTACTGTCGGTTTAGGCTTTCTTCACACTTTCTCTCTTAAATCGACAAGTTCCTAATTGCTTTCTCCTTTCTTTTCCATTCTTTATAATACTTGATAGTCATCCTCTGCTTGTGTTATGCTCCCTTTTTCTGAACTTCTCTACCCAGCTACCATTAACTATTTTTAGGACCTGTTGTTTTTACATCCTCTCTTAAGATCACTTAAGCAGAACAAAGGGCAATTTTAAGCAATGAACTGAACTCTGAGGATGAGAAGCAGGGTGGAGTAGGCCCATGCTGTTTTAGGAAAGGCAGTTTGGAAACTGAGAACAGAAAGCTCAGTTCCTAAATGACTTAAGCTTGCGTGAGGGCGTTTGATAACGGTGGCATTTTGCTCACACTGCTCTGACCGGACTGTGGGGTCCCTGCAGACCAAATCCCTGCTTCCAACGGAGCAGAGCAGCAAACAGCTTCTAGCTTTAACAGCTGGAAGTGCAATACACAAACCTCTCCACCACACTTTGCCTGATAGGCTCCCAACTTCACTAGAGGCTACAGTTCTTAATTCCTTGCACTAGAGCTGAGGGAAAACCAAGTGTCCTTGGCTACAACTCAGCATCCCACCCATTCGAAGTTCCAGAACAGCTGCAGAACAATGTTCAGACACAGATCAACAAAAAAGTTTCTAACACAGATTTGTCAGACTGAAAATGTAGTTAAACCATGTGTGAACATTATTCCACTCTATCAGTCAAGAATGGCTCACACAGCCCAGAAATCATTTGTGTACGCTCTTGCAATTAAACTCTGCCATCAGTCACCTTTGCTGTGTAGAATTTTCCTTCATTCACACACACACACACAACACACACACACACACACACACACACACACACACACACACACACTTTTCTCAAAGGATGCTTCTGGAGAAGCTTTTGCTCTTAATACCTGTACTCAAAATAATTCATTATGAATACAGTTTGCCTTTATGATGACCATTTTTTTACACTGAACTTCAAAGATTCCCACCTGGTCAGGATTGATGGTTTGTATACAGGCCTGGCACAAACCTCTATCTGAAAGCAGTAAATCTATTTCATTCTGCTGACATGTTTTCAACCTGTCCTCTGCCTGCCAAAATATAACCCTTGAAAGCAGACTCCATATAACTTGCCCCTCAACTGTAGATCCTGTCAATTTGTATTATTCATCATAACAGTAATATTTAAGAAACACCCTCTAGCAAAATGCTTACACTGTTTTTCCAGCTTGAGCAGAATAAATACCAGATATCAATAGTAACAAAACCACATTTTAATTCTGATAAACAGCTCAAAGTGGAATTTTGTTTTACTAATTCCTTAAGCTTATTAATAGTTTACATCATGTTCTTTACTTTCATCCAAAACCTGTATTTTTAATATTAAAATTATTTTAGGCTTAGTAGCAGCCATTTGTAAGAAGAAAAGTAATGGAAATTTAAAAAGGTAAAGAGTACTGAAGGGCTATTTCTTCTGCCATCAAAGTACAGTCAACCTTTTTTTAATTGTCTTAAAATAGGCCTTTTCGCCTCTGCAAAGTCTCACTTTACTGAGGAAAATCTACACACAAACCTTTATAACTTAGATTTAAAAGTCATCCATGTGTTTTAATGACAATGACAACAGAACTGCAACCTGGAAAGACACTGGAAATACACAATGTTAATTGATTATCACGCCAAACTGATCTTTCCAGATGAAGTAAAAGCAAGATCTGACAAATGTATGTAGCTCCTGATAACTAACAGCCTCCAGTGAAATGATGACAACATGACTACATTGCTTCCTTTTACAAGCTCATTTACAATATGCTTTGTTGATGATATTTAAACAATATCTAGTGCCAAATGGGAAATGCTGATTATATTAGCAGTCTTCTTCAAAACAAGGAAGTGTAGGTTCATCATTTTTCTACGTTTCCTAGGAAAACAAACTTGTTTTATCAACTTGTCTACCTGCTATCTCTGCCTAACAGTATATTGAAACCCTGATGAATATGGAGGACAAGGTGCTGTGAATTATGAACAATTTAGAGGCCATTGTTATGGGAAAGATATGGCAATAAGAGGTGTAGGGCATTCAGGCACTAACACACAAAATGGCAGATCAGTACTTCAGCTTCTCAAGGAGAGGTTTTTTCCAGCTTTCTCCAAACTTTGGAGGATATTTTAGTTTTATTCACTCTACTAGGGTCAATAAAAAACAATGGTCTTTTTAATCTCTTTTCCAAAACTGCAACAAACTGAAGTGCAAACCTACGCACACATACAGGAATGCAAACAAAACTGAAAAACAGCAGAACTCTCCTATCCAGGAAGCCTACCACAGGTTTCACTCATTACTGCTGCAAAGGATATAATCCAGTGCTAAGGAAAAGCAAAAGAGATGCAGAATGAGAATTCCTATTTTTACTGGTATCAGCAAAAAATCACTTTATCTGCATACAGATAATGTGGAATCACTTTTGCATGGCATCAAATGACAAAAAAAACACACTTCCTCAGAAAAAGTCTGACATTACTACCTTGATATTTAAAAGTAAAATCCAGCTTTGAATGGAAGCACACATACTTTGGAAAGTCCACAGTAGGTTTGTTTGTATGCTGGCCAGAACAGGTCCCCGAATGCAATCTGTTCAGCTAAAGCAGAAACCATTTCTGCTTCAGTCTGTGGGCCAGGCAGCAGGAGCCATGCACTTGTGACCCACGCCCTCAAAACCCTCCCCACAGCACCAGCCAGAAGGTGCAGCACACAGCCACTATAAACACAGTGTTTCATATTATCTGGCTCACTTACCTCCCATACTTTGCAAATTTTATATAAGAATAAGAAATAGTAGTATGAAATAAATTCAAATATACACTAGAAACCTAGGAGGTATCATTTACAGACAGTTTGTGTTAATACAGGCTCCAAAGATACATAAAACACTCATAGTCTTGACAGGAAAAGGTTAAACTATGGTATTTTTGCCTGAAACGCTGCTAATGACAACAGAGAGTTGCTGCAGTTTAAAAATATCCCTTCTACATTCTCTTATGAAAAACTATAAATAGCCTGTTAAAAAAAAGTGACTTTAATATCTCTGTTACTTGAACAAATAACAGAATAATTCAACATTAGGTGTGGCCTTAAGGTCGCAAATTTCAAAGACTATTAGGAAAACAAAAAATTGAGGACAAAACTTTGAATGAAACATGCAGAAGGAAAGAGCAAACACCCTCTTGTTAATAAATTGCTATCATCAGCAGACAGTGCATAAATCAGCACTGCTCAACTGTGAAGATTTCTGGATTATATATGAGAGTTTTTAACAACTTGCTTACATAGCTCAGCCAGCACAGAGTTAAGAAAGAAGCCTCTTGTCAAATAATTCAGTTGGACCTGTTCCTGCTGCTACTGATGCCAATAGAAGTGTTGCCCTAGAAGTCAGGAAGAGCAGGACAGGATCCAAAGTTGTGGTGTGACCAGTTATACTGTTTATATTAGTGCTGTAACTATCAGTCCCCAAGTGGAGATGATTGTACTGATGGTAATGAGACTTATCAACATCAATTCCATTTGCAGCTTGGCCTTAATCCAAGACAGCAGTGAAGTAAATTGCATTCATCTTTAATTCAGGAAAATTAAAGAATCCATCCACTAATCAGATTTTAACTTTTCTTGTCATCAAAAAGTTTCCATTGGTGCAACTTTTATTTTTACATAGCTCTAAAAATTTACTCACTAACGTGATCTTTTGAAAATCTTATCTATAGATACCTGCATGGAAATTCCCCTTGAAAATGTTCACTTTCTTCTGATTCCAGTCTGCCATGTATGTTTAGAAGAAAGCCGTTTCTAAATTAGCTCAAAACCTTTACTGTGACTTGACAATGACACAGCATATTAAACGGGTTTTGACCGGAGGTAATGTTGTATCATCACTTTGCAGTTTCCCCTAGAAAACTTTACCAGAGAATCAATTACAGAATGGCTGACGTTGGAATGGACCTCTAGAGATCATCCAGTCCAACCTCCCTGCTAAAGCAGATTCAACAAGAGTGGGCTGCACAGGATCAATTCCAGGTGGGTTTTAAATATCTCCAGAGAAGGCAACTCCACAATCTCTCTGGGCAGCTTGTTCCAGTGTGCAGCTATCCTCAAAGTAAATGATTTTTTCCTCATATTCAGACGGACCTTGTGTTATTATTTGTGCTGTTGCCCCTTGTTCTCTTGCTGGATACCACTGAAAGGAGTCTGCCCTATCTTGTGACACCTTCCCTTCAGACGTTTGCATGCATGGATGAGATTCTTTCTCAGTTATCTGTTCTCAGGGCTGAACAGGCCCAGCTCCCTCAGCCTTTCCCCATAAGAGAGATGCTCCAGTCTCTTCATCACCTTTGTGCCCTTCACCAGACCCACTCCAGGTGCTCCATTGTCTCTCTGCCCTGAGGAGCCCAGAACTGGGCACAGCACTCCAGACTGGCCTCACCAGGGCTGAGAGAGGTGCAGGATCACCTCCCTGACCTGCTGGCACTGCTCTCCCTGATGCACCCCAGGATCCCATTGGCAGTGAGCCCTGAGGACACTGCTGGCTACAGGCCTCCAACCAGACTCCATCTTGCTGATCACAACCTCTGAGCTCGGCCATGCAGCCATTCCCCAATCCCCCTCACTGCCAACTCATCTAATCCTCGCTTCCTGAGCTATGTTATGGGAGAGAGTTTCAAATGCCTTGTTGAAGTCTAGGTAGACAACACCCACTGCTCTCTCCTCATCTACCAAGCCAGTCATGCCATTGTAGAAAGCTATCAGATTAGGCAAACATGATTCCCTTTGGTGAATGTATATGGAATACTCCTGACAATCCTTTTTAATTCCACATGCTTAGAAATGGCATCCAGGATGTGATGTTATGACCTTTCCAGGGATAGAGGTGAGGATGACTGGCCTGTAGTTTTCTAGGTCCTCCTTCCTGCCCTTACTGAATGACATTCACTTTCCTCCAGTCCTCAGACTCTCCTGTTCTCCATGACAAAGATGATGTAGAATGACATAGCAATAATATTTTCCAGCTCCCTTAGCACTCATTAGTGCATCCCATCAGAGCCCAGGGATTTGTGGGTGTCACGTTTGCCTAAATGATCTCTAACCCAATCTTCCTCCACCAAGATTAAGTCTTCATTTCTCCAGATTTTCTCTCTTGCCTCCAGGGTCTGTGATTCCTGAAGAGTGGCCTTAGCAGTACAGACTGAAGCAAAGAAGTTTTCCCTGGTTTGCCATGCCAATTACTAGCAGACCACACTCTCTAACTAAACGACAGTTTCCCAAGAAAAGCTATGTTTTCATGCAGCACAATAAACTGAGTTTTGACTTGTACGCAAACGTTTAGCTAAACTGTCTTTAAATTGTGCTCACAAGGATCATGCAAGTCACTGTTAGAAGGATTTGAGTTCTAATTAGTGACTGGCTTTGTACATCTTGCCTCCAACAGAGGCACAGCGGCTCAGAGCAGTGTGGTGCTGTGGGGATCTGGGCGAGCTTGACAAGACCAAGGCGCTTCTGCACATGGATGTGGGATGGATCTGACCCTTGAACTTCTGCCCAAATGTCACACCCTGACTCCCACACAAAACACTTTCTTGGCTGGCTGTAAGGAACACCAGGACAGACATCTTTGTATGTTTTGATGTGCATAAACCTTAGCTTGCCGCAGGATCTGGAAGTGCAGTAATGAAACACACACTCTGTTCTTGCCTCACAGAAAGTGAAGAGTTATTTTTGATTGTGTTAAAAAATCGTAAGTATAACTAAGTTAGAAGTTTTATAGGACTCCTACTCACCTCCTCAGCACCACATGCATCTTTCTCTTTATTTCCTTTCTTGGCAGATCGTCCTCTCCAGCTAAGAGGACATACTGTGTCTAAAACAAAACTGTCTTTGTACACCACATAACAAACTAACTTCTGAACTTGTATGAAAGTCACAGAGTTGACAGCTTAAGAGTTTAAATGATGGATTTTTATACCATTATGTAATTATTGCCACAAAATGAAACATTCATTCTGTGTAAAATTCTCAGGAACAATAAATCAGTTAACATGTATGTATACACTGAAAGCCCTGAGGATATACAATGTTAAAGAACATCATAATCTGTTCAGTTTCAACTCCACCCCTTTGGCATTAATTGAAGGAAGGTGAGATCTTTCAGAGTAAGTGAACTGGGGATTCCCTACTGATTGAGAAACATTGAGGTGATGAAAAAATGACATATTTGGCTCCATTCCACCACACTGTGGCTTAGCTCATACAGAAAGCAGCAGCCAGAGGATGCAGTACAGGTTCCAGCACCATGTATGACTCCACTACTGATGCACAAGTAAGCATCCAGTTTGTAGTTTTTGCTTTCATTTTCTCTTGATTTACCTGTTCCTCATACTCTCTAGTCGGTCTGTGAATAAAAATTGTTCTGTAGTCATAATAAAACTGTGCCTTAGTGACTGTGCAGCCTCAAGACAGAATGCATAAAAGGCTCTCTGCTCGCTAGGATGGTACCTCAGCTGCTTTTCCTGCTAAAAAAATAATTAGAAAATATCACCAAAATAAATGACTGTTTAAGAAACAGTTAATTCTCCCACTCAGTCACTTTCTGCAACAAATTAGAAAGCTTTCAGAAGAAGAGAATTTGTTTGCAAACAGTTCTTAACACACATCCTTAACCTGTCCAAGAGCCTGTTTATCTCTGTTTACTCCCCTACCTAGCAAGGGGAACCGTGGTCTGCTGATACCAATCATACATGAAACTCTTTCTCAGCACTTCTAAACTGCTGATTTCATTTTCCCTTCCCCAAAGCCTGCTCTTTCCAAGGCTGTTTGTGCACAGCAAATGTCTCATTCTAAGGACAGTCAACTTTTGCATGTAATTATGCTAAAGGCAAATCTGTGACTTTTGGTGTTGATTACTAAATATGACAAATGTTTGGAGGCTCCTGATCCAAGATTCTGGAAGTAAGTTCAAAATAGCCTGTTACAATATCTTCCTGTACAGATACTAAGTTACTTTTACCTTGCACTAAATCTGTCTGATGTCAAGCCATACCTCTTTTTGAGCATCTTCAAGTTCCCCTTGGTATCTCTAGGCTAAATAAATTTTTAATACCAGTATTGAAGGAAGTCAGCATTACTTTTTAGTAGGAAACTCAGAAACTTCCATGAAAGGTGCAGGCTGCTAATGTGGTTTCAAAGGCTGGCCTGGGAGAAGTTCTCCAGGGACTGCTGGTGAGTGACAGTTTCATGTGGGATTATATAAGCTTCAAAAACTAACTACAGTGCTGCCTGCAAAATCGATCTTCTGAGAAGGACTAGAGTGCTTCAGCTTTCTTCAGTTCCACATTATTTTCCCTTTTATGTTCTACTGCCAACAAAACAGCATTTCTGCACTAGATATTAATTATCAGGCAGTGTTGATTTCATTGCCTTTAGTAATAATTTTACATTGATACAACAGTTTGTATTTTGCAAGCACTTGAAAAACAGTAAGATGTGAAATTACAGTGTTTGTGAAAATATATTTAATAAATTCAATGACAAACCCCTCTAAGGAAACTGAAAAGCCCATTAAATGGAAGAGTCTGAAATACACTAAGACAACAGCTCCTTATATACTGAAAATGTTCCCTTCCTCTAGGACTTGTTTAATTCCAAGTGTCATGATTTAACAAAAGAGAAATGTGCGAGACTTGCAGTCACACTGCATAAAATAAGCTTACGTAAGTTGGAACTCTCTCTTTAGTAATGAAGCACTTTCTTAATTCCATAGGGTTGGACTGAACCCTCACTGATTATTAGCACTTCCCATGCAGATACTAAAATAGCTCCATATGCCTGGATATTCTTGCAAGAATGGCTGAGGAGTCACTGCAGGTGTTATCTGAGCACTTCAGAGCAGTGTTACATAGGCTCTGTACTGTGTTAATATTGAACATCTTCACACTCTTGACTTCCAGCAGCTCCACAGTGCAATATGAAAGAACACAAAAATTTACAAAGAATTTGTATTAAGTTACAAATCCTTTAATTCTTTTGGGATGCTAAAAAGAAACCTGCTTAAGTCTTTGTGACTGATTAACTCCTCAGTAATGTAAGAAGACTGTGATGGGTGAGATGTGACTGTATAATAACATCAGAACATGAATTCATACTTTTATTGAGGTGTGCTTAATTTAACCAGTACAGCTAGGCATAATTAGGCATTAATTCCATTCCAAGGCCATTTAACATGAATTGCCAAGAGAACAGCAGAAGCCCCAATACAAATATTTTGTAAATATCCAAAAGACTTGGATGTTCCTACAATCTGTCTTATTTTGCCAGTTGGAAAGTATTAATAAAAAAAGAAGCAGAAAACTCCTTTGGTTGGAGAGGAAATGAGAGTGCCATTTTTCAGGGGTTCCTTGAAAAACAGCTAAGAGAGAGACTCTACAGAGGAATCTGAAGAAGCTGGACTCACCACACTAACATGTACCAAAATCATATTTTCTCTTCTACAGACTGATATCCAGAGCCTCCTACCCTGTGTTTTTTCCTCATAAAAACGAAAAAGCAAGTCCATTGTGTCCCCATGCACACACATGTAAATTCCTGCACGTAGCATGTAAAACACAAGACATTTTACAATTATCATCTTACTCTGCCATCAAAGGGGAGCACCACCACTGCAGCTACTCAAACACACCTACCTCTCATGTGAGACTTGAACCAATAAAGATATTTGCATTTACTCTCATATACACAGTCGTAAAACACCTAATAACACAGTGACAATCAAGCTTGCCTCCAACAGCTACCATCTAAATAGGAAAGAAAAAAAAATAGAGATCAAACCATCTGGACAAGTGGCACAGAAAATGAAAATAAATAAATAAAATTTTTAAAAGGGTTATTTACTCTTAATGCCTTCATCAAGGTTCTACTTCCTCACAGGAAAATTATCTTCCTCTAGAGCCCTGACACCGTACAGCAAAGACAGAGTTAGCTTTCAACAAAGCTATTTTGTCTTAAACAGGGCCACAGCTTGGCTTGAAGCTATGCTACTGAATAGTCTTTAAATATGGAAGGAGTTGCATGCCCTAACCAGAAATAGAAGCATAAGGAATCTAATGAAAATGTGAAGTATTCATCAGGGAAATGTGGAAAAGCTATGATAGCAGTTTCTTTAAATGGCTTTGTGAATTTAATTCTTATAGATCAATGAAATTAGTTACTTAGTATACTTAACAATGGGTATAAAAATAGCCAGTAGAGAAATCAGAAAACCTCTCTTCTAAAAAAATAATTATACAGGGTTTTTTTGTCAGTATTAATGACTTTCAATGCCTTATAATTTCTCCTGCTTTCCTTCTCATTGGTGATCATTAGCCCTAACTGCAGCTGAATTGCCCCTAAATCATGCAGCAATGAACTGATGGAGATCCTAAGGGGCTAGCAAGGCCAACACATGAAGCATCCAAAATTCTTCAATTCAATGCCACCTGTGGCAAGGTAAAAGGTGTGCTAAAAAGACAACTGTACAAACAACCTACTATTTGGGAATTAATTCATTACAGTCTTAAAAATCCTTGGGTTTTGCAGCTTCATGGAGCTGGTCATCAAAGCAAAGTGTTACTTTCACCTGGAGTAAGCAGGAAAAGAGTAAGAATGTGGTGAAATTGAAGAGTCAGAGGAGTATCACCCTACTAACAGAAAAGACTTCTGCCTTTATTCTGTACAACCCAGTTCAAAATCTTTGCTACAATATTGTATCTAACTTTAGAGAAGCAAAAGAAGATGTATGATTTCTGAATCATGCAATCACTGACTTTGCTAACAGGAAAATACTCAACTTCAGGTCACAGTTTGGCATTTTTCAGTTTGAACACCAAGAGGTGTTTAATATGGTTAAAAGAATGGGAGCTAAAATGCTGAAAATGATTAAGTCTCTGGTAAACTCAGCTTAATCATAGGGGGCATTCCCTTTAATTTGATCTTTCATTTCTCTCAGATAAACAAGCCTAATTACTTGTTTCCTTCAGGATAAATTGAGGGAATTATGGTATTTAATTTAAAGCTACTGCTTCATCTTAATAGTCCCTTGGTATGAAGAGACTTCAAAATTGTTAATATCTAGACTGTCTGTAAGCCAAAGACTCTTAACAGCAGCAATCATTGATTCTCTTGTCATATTTCAAAAGCCAAACCAGAGATGACGAGTTTAAATTTAAGACTCCCAGTGGAATAACCTCTTTCATCTATGCTGTGATCTGAGCAGCTCTGCTATTATAAGCTACTCAAAGTAGTCTTTGTAAAGTGCTTTATGAATTTCAGGTTTAACTGAACCCTGAACTGATACCTTTGTTGTTGCTGTTATTTGGGGGGTTTTCTGTTCAATTAAAAGTATTATAAAGCATTTTTCAAAAAATACAAAATACCATTTTTATTTTTCCTCTGCATTTAAATATATATGTGTAGCAAGTACAGCTGACTGACAACTAGAGTATCATAGCACTGCATAAAAAATATGCAATTCACTCTCAGTAAAGGAATACTAAAAAGTTTGCCTTTATTTCCTCATTTTTCACTTATATGAAAGCTTCCTCTATCTATCAATCAGATCTCTTTAAACACTGAAACAACAGCTCTCACCCCTGATTTGGCTAAAATGAAAGCCTCTCTTAAGGTTCATCACATTTTCACGTGAGCATTTTTGTGCCTCCTTCATTCTTGAAAAGAGCTCCCTGTAATAAAACTCCTCTTAACTTCTTTCTCTACAAAAACTGGGTAGGCATTAGACAGAAGGTGAGTTGAGAGCATTCCTCTCAGACTGCCCAGTGCTGTCCCCTTGTTTCCCCATGCTGCCCCTTCTGTGCCATCACTTCCTGTCTTTGCCTTCAGCTGTAGGATCCTGAGGCGAGACCACAGCACCATTCTGTATCTGTGTGCCCAGTAAACAGCACCATCAAAATCCTACTGCTCCTTGCAGATATTTAGAATTAAAGTACAGTTTTTACTTCAATTCTGCTATATTACTGGGGATTTTATTGCAATAGTTTACTGTATAAATACTGTAAGAAATTAATTAAACAGTATGTTTTACAATTACAGCCAAGCTGCAGGAAAGGATTCTCTGTTCTGCTTGCTCTGAAGTCTGGATGAATGATCCTACACAATTGTAAAAGCTCCCCATCTTAACCTTGACCTTTGCTGGCCAGCCAGTCACTGCAAAGTTAATTAGGGTACATGTGTATAAAGGACATCCTTTCCTAGGTGCACAATAATGAGCTCAGTAAAATAAAGAAACAACTCTGCTGCAAAAACTTGCAAGTCAGATTCCACATGCTCACAGAGCAGGCAGGTCAAAACCAATTTATTATGACTCTCATTTGGAAATGATCCAATACAGGTGATATTTCAGTTTATGATTTAAGTATTGTTCAAATAAGAGAATATATAATCCTCTCAAACCAAATAAGTCAACAAATCCTCAAAGTCTTGCTTAGTCTTTCTAAAATATAAATAGTATGCAACAAAATGAATGGAATATTTCAGCCCCATTAGATAGGTTTTGAAAGAAGTATAAAGATCTATCTAATGCAGTTTTAACCAGGTCCACAGTAACCTGCACATATACACTTTTATTGGCATCTAAGCAATGCTAAATGAGGCATATATTATCAATTTTAAAAGTCATAAATTAAAGAATATTGTTAGAACTTCTTAGAAATTATGTCCCCATGGTATTGTTCATAGACTTGTCAGAACTTATATGGTTTATAATGGAATAAATACCTTAAAAACTCATTTTGAACTAAACTCTATCATTTGTGTGACTTACAAACCCATTCATTTTCTTTGCACATACAACGAGGAATTTGAAGTCCCTAAGCAAATGCCAGATCATTTTAATATGTATTGAAAACATACTAAGGTTACACCAGTGCTTGCGTGTCTTTTCTATTTATAGTTAAGTATAAAAGAGTCATGTGCACAATCTGAAAAAACAGCAGTGTTGATAAATCCCTGGTTGTGTGTACCAGAAGAATAGCTCTTGGTCTGGTTTGGCATTTAAAGTCTGACTCCTTTTCACACGCCACAAACCCCCCACACATTCTGCTGCTAATACTCTACACAACAGGGCTAATACCAGACGATTAGAACATGCTTCAGTAGCATAATTCTCTAAAGGGAATGAATATCCTATAAGTTAAATGATGACACTAGGTTATATAAAATCCCAATTAGCTCAGCAGAAAAGAAGAAAGGCTTTAGAGATATGAAACTGTCAAAGCAGACCATTCATAAAGGGGTATGATTTCCTCTTTGCCTTTCAATCTCATTTTCAAAACAGCATCCTAAACTAGCATTTGCAAATATATCTGTTTCTGTACACAAACAGGCGAATTCCACACCCAAGTGCTTGCTCACCTGATAATGCAGCAAATACATACCAGTCTCACAATCACCAGGAATTAGGTTCCTGTTCTTAGCCTTCTGATCATTTAGTCCTCACAGGTTAAATCAGTGGCAATGCTATGATATTATATTTAAATGGCTTTTCAACAAAGACCAAAGCTATTTTTCACACAATGAAGTGAGCCATCATAAGACATTAGTTCATATTTGTAAATGAAAACTTTGTCTAGGAACTGCTCTTTTATAATAATGCCTGCTGTTTGCACCGTCTACCATTTTACAAAGTGTATTTCTGTATTTTGAGAAGCTCTCCTGATGTTTGCAATCTCCTGCCCTTTGTAAGAAATAGCTTCTAAATCTGAAAAACACTTTGGGTTGCATTGTGCCTATAGGTCCAGAGGCAGGACAACACTGCCTGAATGAACAGTACTCTGTCACCTCCTTGGTCTCTCTGCAGTTCTGCAGCCCAGGGAATGAACTGAGACTGGAGTAGATGAATGGAAATCCATTCAACATGTACTTCACAGCCCTGGGGAAGTCACTGGAAATTACAATGTCACTTATGACTGTACTACCTGGTCAAACTCGCTTTATAACAGCTACTAGGGAAGGAGTAAAACTCTTCTTCCACTAATACTTGTTGTAGAGCTGAATTTATAGCTTTATTATGAAAGATGCTCTGTGTGTCGTAGATGAGTGTAAATACACATGAAAAGAAACAGTGTAAACACTGACTTGGACCCACTGGCCACCCATTTTTGCAAAGTGAAGCTTTTGAACTGAATGTTGTGAACTGAACTGGCAATTGCCTCACTGCACTTTATTCTTCTCAGCACAGTCAAGCAGTTCAAAATTGCACACTTGCAAAATATAAACTGGACTTACTTCACATGTATTGCTCTTGCAACCAAGAGTTTTAGAAGCAGTAGAAATTTTTCAAAGAAGTGGTAACCTCTTCTAAAGTGAAGTCATTCTTCCTCTGAGTGAAGCCACTTCCATAACAATTGTTCTCAGAGAGAGCGTCAGCAACAAATTAGAGGAAGTCAAGGCAAAAGAAGGAGCACACAAGAATCTCTGGCTGCAACTGATTCTGCTACTTCTTTGTTTAATCATAATTCCAAGTGTCAGAAGTGGGTGTAGCAGGAAAAGCAAATAACAAGAAGCAGAATGATAGATTAAAGTCCTTTCTAATTTGGACTTAAAGTTTAACTATATACCACCATGGAAAATTTCATTAATTTTGTTGCAAATTTTCCCAGCAAGTGGTTAGAAAAATTATTATTTTTAGCATAACGACCAGGCATAGCTACAGCAGCCTTACAGTATTTTGTTGTGATGGAATTCTGTTTCTCTTCTGAGATGATAGTTTTCTGCACGGTCACACCCTGTACCGAGAAGCAAGAAATAAAAAGGAACAGAAAATGAAAAGGGAAAAAGGAAGAAAAATCACCTACAACTGCTATTATATTTCTTTAGGTCCAGTGGTACTACAAAACCACTAACAGGAAATATGCAATGAAAAGGTACCTGTATGTTTAAAGAATGTCAGATTTTTTTGAAGTCAGGGAGCACTGCTACAGAACAGGACTTTTCTGGTGGGCTCAGCAGAAGGAATGCACACTCTAAAACTGAATGAATGACTCTTCTCCTGCTCTCATGTGACTACCATGAATACCATGATCACAGCAAGTGCAACACTGTTTTTAAATAGAGGTGCTACACCGTGTCTCTGATGAAACCTAGACTAAAATCTCTTGAAAACAAAATGCATTCTTTCAATATGAAATAGCATGTTCAGATTCATCAGTCTGAGTTTTGAGAAGTTATTAAGATTGAAACAGATCACTTGCCCTACTCAAGGATAATGGTAACAGTGTGGCTGCAATTTAGCCCCAACACAAGTTCTCAGTGGAATTGTATCTGTATCAGCTCTCTAACACAGATGTACCTGCTTTCAGCCAGAGCACAACTTCATTTTAAATGGATTGTTAGTCAATAATTATGGAAGTAAATCTTAGAGAAAAAACTAAGCTACAATCACCACATGCTTTCCCCCCAATATTCATGTTTTTCGCTTGCTCTCATTCATAAACCAATGTAACAAGGCAAACTAAGTCCAATGGTGATCAGTGATATCCTCTCTATAAGCTCTACATTAGAAAGTATTGATGGGCAGTGAGAATCACAGAATACCAGGTTGGAAGGGGACCTCAAGGATTACCAGGCCCAGCCCAGGCTGACAACACTCTGAAAGAGGCCAGTTTGAAAAGAGAGATTGGTGCTACTGTAGAGAAAACTGTAGAAAAAGCTGCACAGAACAGTGAGTTCACACACTCCCAAAGCTGCTGATCAGTGAAACTGTCAAACCCAGCTTTTGTTCATGTAAACAGAGGAAGACTGTTCCTATAACAAACTTGCCCCAATGTGCCCTGCAGGGATTCATGTTGCAATTCTTTATCAATTCCAGCCAGGCATTATTCTGCCAGCTTGTAATCCTATAGCAGGAGAAAGCTGCATAAAGAAATGCAGAAAAAGTGCAATAGCTCATCTTTCTTCATGCCACACATGCCAAAGCACTAAAAAAGCATTTTGTAAATATGTAATTGGCAATAAACTGGAATATAATTTTTTTGTTTTAAATTGCTGGCTGTAGTATATACAAGGAGCTGGACTGAAAGCCTTTGTGAAGGTGGTTTGAACAGCTTCTTGGTCACTTCTCATTTATTGTGTGGCACTGCAGCAGTAATCAAAGAAGTTGGGAGCATGCTGGAGGAAGCTTTGAGGGAGCATGAGTAAGGTTTTGAACAAAGATGGTGGCTCAAGATGGTAGGATAGTTATTGTTGAGCTTTTGATGGGATACCCTTCTTTCTCGGACCAGGTAAAAGAGCAGAGGAGGCTGCTGTCCTGCTAAGTTCTTTATTTCATAGTCTCACAGCTTTCTGGAAGGCAGAGTTCGAGGGGGTTACATGATAAAGCCAAGCAGCAACAGCAAACAGCAGGCAGAAAACAGCTTCTTCTTCTAATTCTAGTTTCCTCTATTATTTTTTTCTTACAGAAGTGTGGATTTGTTAATTGACCAATAAGATTAACACATGATTCTAGTTTTTCTTTTCTTAACCTATCCTGGTCTAATTCAGTTGTAAGTCTTAACACAAGTGTTACATAGGTACTACACAGATTTGCGTGTGCAGTTTCTATCAGCTCTTATTGTTCATGTGAACACTATCTAAAAATGTGAACAGTATAGTTCTATCTATATTTTGTCTAAAGTAAAGAAATTCTGTGAAAAGGTAACACTGCTGCAGTAAGAACTGTGTTTTAAGGTCTCTTTGCTGCAGCTTTTCAATGTTTAAAGCACTTAGCATATATTTCTACTAAAAATTAAAAATCTATATTTCTATTTCACTTGGGTGTGACTTCATGTATCCCAGTTTATCTAAAGGTTTTAATTCAACCCCTGTGCTTTGGCATTCCTCTGGGCCAGAGTCCAGAGAAGCTTTCACTCCAACAAGGTATGCTTCTCATTTTCCTAAAACATGTTTGTTATTTGGGTACTAAGGATCAACTTGCTATGGCAGATGCAACTATATACTAAAAAAATGTGTATTTGTTATGCATTTCAGTTACTTGAAAAGTAAACACTCCTGCTTTCACATGCACATGTACATCCACATAGCTCTGCATTTCTCAACAGTCTGAGTCCATTCTGCCATGGGAAACACCACCAGGCCTGGGAGAAAGAGAATGAAAGGGAATTGCAAAGTCGGCCCAACTCCAGTGAAAATTGCCTGCACCATAAACCTTACAGCAATGGCAGGTTATTTTTACAGTAAGCTCACTGAAGGAATTAGAGTGAAAAGCATGCATTTGCTGCTCATACTTTTAGAACATTTCAAGACAGGGCGGTATCTTCTCCTCTAAAGTCATTCAAGTACACCATATCTCCAGAAAGGCATCTCAACTCTGGCTGTCCTAATCAAACCTTTATGAGAAATTCCAAAAGACAGTTTGCAGTGACAGCACTTACAGTTATATATTCCACTGCATTATATGGACGCATTTATTTTGACAGAAGCAACAACCAACATTTCCAGCACTACTCATGTTAGTGGTCAACGGCTCAGAGTCCCAGTGGGGATCAATGACAAAGGGGGCCCCTCAGGAATCATATTTGGACCAGTTTCATTTAACATCTTCATTAATGACATAGATAAAGGGCTTGAGTGCACCCTCAGTTTGCAGATGACACCAAGCTGAGGGGTACATTTGACAAACATGAGGGATGAGGCTAAGCAGAGGGTCCTGGACAAGCTGAAGAAGTGGGACCATGGGAATCTTATGTGGTTTAACAACATCAAGCAGTGTTGCTGCACCTGTGTCCAGGCAACCCCCAGCACCAGCACAGGCTGGGGATGAACAGATCAAGGACAGGCAGGACAAGAAGGACTCTGGGTTCTGGTGGGTGAGAGGCTGGACACAGCCCAGCCATGTGCCCTTGCAGCCCTGAAAGCCAAACGTGTCCTGGGCTGCATCCAAAGCACTGGGGGCAGCAGGGGAGGGAGGGGATTCTGCCCCTCTGCTCTGGTGAGACCCCACCTGCAATGCTGCATCCAACCCTGGGGCCTCCAGCACAGGAAGGACATTGACCAGTAGGGTGAGAGTCCAGAAGAGGCCACCAAGATGACTGGTGGAAGAGGGATGGAGCACCTCTCCTGTGAGAAAAAGCAGGGAGAATCAGGATTGTTCAGCCTGGAAAAGAGAAGGCTTCAGGGTGACCTTATTGCAATGTACTGGTACCTGCAAGGAGCCAACAAGAAAGCAGGAGAAAGACTTTTTACAAGAGCATAGAGTGACAGGACAAGGGGGAATGGCTTCAAACTGGAAGAAAGTAGGTTTAGATTAGATACTGAGAAGAAATTCTTTGCTGAGAGGAAGGCTGGGCACCAGCAGAGTTTGCCCAGAGAAGCTGTGGATGCCCCAATCCTGAGGTGTTCAAGGCCAGGCTGGCTGGGACTTTGAACAACCTGGTCTAGTGAAAGGTATCCCTGCTCATGGCAGGGGCGTTGGAATTAGAATGATCTTAAGGTCTCTTCCAACCCAAACCATTATATAATGCTATAATCTTCAAATGTATATGAAAACTGAAACCTCTAAAAACAAGTATTTTCTGGTCTCTCAGTCTATTGCAGTTCACAGAATGCAGGGAGACAATTACTAAGAGTATTCAAGCACTGGAAACAACCCTTGCCCTAGCAAAGTTGCAAGCTATAATGCTCCCTATGCACCTTACATGAAGAGCAAGAGGTTGACATGTGAATCAATTAGTGTCTGACAACTCCATTTAGTCCCAAACATATGCCATCATCTCATTCTGTAAATGTCATCTGCAAACTGTTTCTTCTCCCACTAGGCCCCGTGCAAAGAAATTACTACTAGGATTGCAGGAAACCATGTATGGCATTTCACCTCAGGAGAATATGGAGGAAAGGGCAGATCAGGAACTTCATTGTACTTACACAGAAAATGAAAAGCGAGTGCAGCAACTGAGCACTTCTGACAATGTTTGCCTATGGCAAAGGCACCACAGCCATCAGATTTTTATTGTCCAAAATGCCACATATATCTGTGGAACTGTGTGGGATGTGGTGATGTAAATGTGGGGTTATGCCACAAAGAGAAAGAGGAAAGGAGAAGAACAGGAGAGGAGCCCATCTAAATTTTCTGCTTTGTCTGTGCTGGGATACTTTAATTAATAAAAACGTTTGTGCATGACTCACAAAAATAACGGATGGATTAATTACTTCCAAACATATGCACAGATATTTGTTATCCCAAATGAAAACAAGAAAAGGAGGTCTAATGCTTTTTGCTGTGTCAGTGGACTGGGAGGGCTAGATCCATCTCTTCCTTTCATAACTTCTGAGCATTTGCTACTTCTTAGGTAAGTGGAAAAGGCAGTTACATTAAAATATCATTCCCACCCAAGTTCAAGCCCCAATACCTGAAAGTCTGCCAATTTTTTTGGTGTATCACTAGAGAATAGTACTGCACTATTTTCCAGGATTGGTCTGCCACTCCTATGTACTTTTCTCCGTCCAAATATTTTCTCAGAACATTTTTTGTTGTGATATTTTTACATCTTTCAGAGTGAGGAAAGTTTATTCTACAGACAACAAGTTCAGGCCATGTTGAACTGTGCAGTTTATTTCCCAAGTATAAATACTGCTGCTATTGTTTGCAGTTGAAGACATAAATAATGCAAAAAAGCACTACTAAGTATGCACAAAGTTTGATCCCCTATGCCCAAAACATTTTAAATTTTCATAAATCAAAGCAAATATATTTTTGCTATCAGAGTTGTCGGAAAAAAGTTTCCTTTGAACTACCCAGGATTAGTTTCATTATCCATTTGTATAAAAGGTCAGAAGGGAGAAGGTGCAGGTGTTACTAGAAATGCTCATGGTTATGATCTGGTTAGTTTTTCCCTCAGGTCAACATTAGATAGGGCAGTAAGGTTCTGCTTTCAATCAGATAAAGGAAAAAGTATCTTGGAAATGCATGGCCATGAAAAAGCAATGCATATGTGGTGTGCTTCCATGCATGCAATGTTAGAGAGTTAGCAAGTCATTTCTAAAAAAATGAATCACTATCTTAGGCTTAATATTTTCCTGAAGTCCTAAGTGCTCTATATAGCTGTCCCACACCATTAAACAGTGACAATATTGCAGCCTAGAGGTAGCTTCTTTTCAGTGATGGGTGAACTGATTTTTGTGTTTTTTCCTTGTATAATTCATAAGTTAGCATGACCAGTGTTGAATTGCAAAAGTAGGACATCTGTCACCATGGGGAAGCAGTGGGGGAGTATGCAGTGTGCTTCTGACAGCTGTGGGCTTGTCTGTGGTCACTAGAAAGGTTCCTGCTTGGTTTTTTTCCTACTTTAGCATTCTAGACATTGGGATCTTCCAAATTTCTTCCATATAATATAACTTTCTTGATTTCTAGTCAGTCACATTCTTTCCCAGCTTGGCCACTAGATCCTTCCTTTGAGTTCCTGGGACTCACCTAAGCACATGGAACTCACTCACAGCCATTCTTGTCTAGCAGATAACACAACATCTCAATTTACACAACCACTGCAGAGAACAAGAGCTGGCTCAATTGATTTTTTGTAAAAGGATGAATTCCAAGTTTGCTGCTAACATAGGCAAAGATGGGCTGAGCTGCAGTGTCACAAGTACAAAGGTATGAAGGAAACCATCACATGAGACAAGGTAATCAGACAAAGCTGCACAGATGAAATGAAATAGAATTAGGCAGATTTATTTCAGTAAAATCTTACCACAGGAATATCCTGCTACTTGCACTAGTTCTCTCTGTGATTTCTCAGCGCAATCAACAGAAGCAGCTATGCAGATTTTATTAATGGCACATTATCTTTTCAGTCTCTTTATAAGTTTGTCTTATTACTGCCAACCACTTTCTGCCTCTGCAAATGCAGAGGGAAATCACGAATATAAGTACTCCTCCTCCTCTAGGACGTTTGTGTTTGTTTACAGCTCAGATGTACTGCTGCATTCACTGGCAGTGGCACAGTATTACACAAGTATGAGGATCAGGAGACTCCAGCCCAGGAAAGAGTTGCTTCCTCAGCTGCTGAGGCAGCTCCATTTGTGGCCACACACAGTAACACAGACTACTAATCTGCCCTCTGGAGAGATCCAGAATGTGCTTCTGGTTTACTTGAGTCAGCTGCATAGGATGTGCTCAAGAGTTAGCAGAGACCTGCCCTGTTCTCTGGCACACAAACACACCACAGAGCCTGTACCTCAAAGTGCCACAGGGCATCAGAGCAGGGCTCAGGTCCGGAGCTGCTGGAAGCAGGGCAGGACACACGGACAGGAGGGGCGGCCGTGGCAGAGCACTGACGGACAGCGCGGACCCAGCCCCGCTCTCCTGACCCCGAGGAGCAGGAAGGTGCCAGGCCACGAGCAGGGGCAGCACCAGGAAGGGTTTCAAGGAACTGCCCTCACCAGTGGGCTGGACATCTGGCATGGCCCCAAAACCTCTCACTGGGATGAGTATGAGGAGGAATTTCAGCTTGAGGAGCATGTGTACTGCAGTTTCCAAGACTCCATCCTTGGGCACCATTTCACCCTTACTTTTTAAATGGAGAAACAGGTAATGTTCCAGGAACAACTACATATCAGGCAGCTATCTTCTACACCAGCACTTCAACTACATCATTTGAGAGGGAAGTCCACCGAACCCTTATATTTTAATATTCCACCTTTTTCCAGGAAGTGTTTTTGCTTATCTTGATTTTTTTTCATCAATAACAAAATAAACACTTCAACAATTCACTAACAACAAATTTCTCCTACTGCTGGAACTCAGCTTTGAATCTAGTCTTGATGTCAGTGAAAGGCAAGGAGCTTGCCCATACCCCAACATGCATAAAGCTATTTCTATTATTATATTCTAACAGCTTCTTTGCTACTATTATCAACGCTTTTAATACTGTCTTCTAAGACACCTTCTCCATTTCTGTAGGCTTTTTGGCCCCTTAAAAACAAGCTAAGAACCAGAAATATCCAGTATTAAAGAATACACATCAAAAACTGGAAAATTCTAACACTCAGAAAAGTAGCTGAGGTGTAAGAAATTTCTTGATGCTGCTCCTTATTTTCCAAAATAATGATATACCTCCCCCTAGGGGAATTTTAATTGGTCTGCCTACACTAAACTAAAAGCCCTTCTACTTTATGTAGTCCATGTCTGAGGGAAGCACATAATCCCAGAGAGATGCAGTTTTTCCATGTACTCTAATGCAGTTGTTCACTAAGAGCATCACCCACCTTCTCCATCTGTGACCTCTAATGATGTTCTCCCTCTCTTCAAAATATTCTAGGCTGGAAGTCTGAAGGCAAACATTCTATCATCTTGTTTACTGTTAAATTAAAGCAGTAGATGATAAAAAATTATTTAATGTCACTTTTAAGGGAAGATTTCTACTCCTCTTTAACAGCCTGTGAGCTGCTACAAGGAATATTCTTGTAATGTAACTAGACAGAGAATTCATGTTACTCACATCATTCACATGAGGGAGTTCAACTCACATATTTCAGTCCAGTACTCTTGAAAAAATAGCAATCAAATACAAGCTTGCCCTACACATCTTATCTGTCCATCTGCCTGGATTCTGAACATGCAGGAATTCAGCTAACCCAGGCAGATTGGGCCTGAGGATGCAAAATGTGTTTAGCTGTTACTAAAAGCTCACTGCAGAACTCAACGCGCCTGGAGCAGGTCACAGTAAAGATTCTCAAGCAGTCGAAATCACTGAAGTGTTTTGATGCAGTGAGACCCTCACCAGGACACACCAGCTGAGTGACTGGTCCTTCTAGTACCACACCAGCATGAGAGAAATGGGACAGTCACATGGATTGTAGAGTGCAGCTCCTAAGTGACACTTTTGTGTAAGGAATAGCCTGTTAAGTACTTTTAGCAAAACACTAATTTTAGACATTAAAAATTATTTGCTACAGTCACAGTTTGCCTTAAGACGCAACACTTGGGTTTTTTCAATAATATGGAAAAGGTGCATGCAAGAGATTTAATTACCTTACCGGTTCATATTTCACACACCTTTATCTCATCAGATACAGCAATATTTAAACATAATTTTGTTAGTATTGTAAACTTCTCCAAGTTTCTGTTTTAGGGAAATATACAGAAATGAAGAATTATTTTAACCTGACTGCTGAAAAAAGTATTCTTTTTTCTCTGTCAAGTACTTACTAGCTGCATGTTTATCACCCACAGTAAACCAACAGACCAGAACAAGTTTTTTAGTCAATGAACCATGAAGCCTAAATAGAACTTACAGGCTGTTTTAGCCTGTAAGTCTGACCACAGAAAATGACATTTAGATAACCAGAGAATCACAGAATTAGAGGCTGTAAGAGATGTCAAGAGACCATGTAGGCCATCAGGGCTTGATTGACAACCTGAAAGACAATTCACCCAAGCCAAGGCCCGTTCCTTTTTCCCAAGAAGCCACTAGGAGCACGCTGTGAGTCACAGCAATTATTCTGGAGGTGCTGCCCTGCTCACCACCATCTCTGCTGGGGATTCACACCCCTCACTAGATGAAAAAAAATGACCTGGCAAGACTGTACCTGATGTGGCAAGAATCAGGTATGGCTGTAGAGCAAAATGCAGCCTTTATTTCATTACAATATTCTGTATGATTCGGTCCGTTCTCTCCCAATGTGTCCAGATAAATACAACTAAACCTTCCATAGGTGTTTTTCAGACATGTTTTCAAAAATCTCCAAAACACAGTACGTGTACATGTACCTCAGCACAAACCACAGTTCATGACTTTCCTTAAATACCATAGGGGGATTGAGACAAAATGATGCATTTTGCGCTGACCTGTGTCTGTCACTTTTGCTGCAAACAAAGCACTTTATATCTCTGACCCTACAGTGGTCCTGGGGAACAATGGGTGCTCATTATGTTTCACCAGCTTTTCACCTATTTGAAAGCTGATGTTTCTCTTCTTCCCTTTTCTAGGTTTAACAAATGCCATCTGTCTACTTTTTGTAAACATTCCATATTTGCTGTACATTAAATTTTCAGTGTTTTCATCCTAAGATCAGAGTCAAAAAGCAAGTGCCTTACTTCTGGCCTCAGAGGAGGTCACATTAATACATCTGATATTGACAAGCCTATGAATATAATGCAGAACAATGTTTGCTTTTTTTTGAAACAGCATCACAGTGTTGACACACTCAGCTTGCAGCCCTTCACAATTCCCCATTCATCCTTTGCATTATTGCTGCCAAGCAGCTACTCTTCGTTTAATGTTTTGCATCTCCTTTATTCTTTGTCTGCTTTTGCGTTTACTGAACTATATGTTATTGATCTCAGACTATTACCTTAATGAATTCTAAATTCCAATCTGTCTCTCAAAGGATTTAGAAGCAGTTTCAGGTTGTTATCATCCAGATGTTTTATCAGCATACTCACTGCTCCCTTAAACTGTGCATGAAAACTGTCCCCACATGGATGGAAGGACTTGCTGAATCTGAACCCGCTCCCCTTTCTGGCAGCAAACCACTGATAGCTGAATGCTGAGCTTGTTGTTTTGAACAGTCTTACAGTGGACTTCTATTTTTACCTCATTAGATTGCTAATCCAAATGCTACACAGAGTTGTGTTGAAAGCCTCACTGAAGTCAGATATACAACAGCACGTGGACTTTCATCTACCAGGCTTCTTAACTATTTGAAAAAGGAAGGAACTCACTCTGATATTTGTACATCACAAAGGAACATTCAATGTTTTTTCCTCCTCACTATTCTCAAGATGGTTGTTCAACAGTTTGTTTTCTACTATCCTGCTGATTCTAGTGAAACTCTTGCCTAGGATTCCTTAGCTCTTCTTTCTCTCCTGTCTAAAAAGAGATAGGGCATTATGTGCATCTCCAGACCACTGGGACCTCTCTTCCCCATCCTCCATGGGTTTTCAAGGGTAATTGTTAGTGCTTTAGAAATTGCTTCAGCTACTTCTGTAAGTAGTCTAGGATGAGTTCCATCAGAAACTGCTAACTTAAATATATACAACTTATCAAAACACAGTTTAACTCATTCCCCCTCCTGTTCTAAACTGCCTCTTATCCCATGCTAAAATCCTGCAGCCCTCTCTGAGTGTCATCTGCGCCAGTGTAAGTTAAAATCCATGTAATAATAACTGAAATGTCTGTCTGTGACATTTTAAATTTGTCTTAAAATAAATACTAAATAATTTCAAGCAGAACAATTAACTCTCTGATTCTGTATCTATGACAGTATTTTCTAAGCAAATAAATTTCAAAGTAATTTTAAAAGTTTCTTCTGCTTTCTTTTGAAGTATCTATTTACAACTTCCAACTATTGAAAGATCTGGAGGTTAAAGCATAGTTAAATCATCTCATTTACACAGTGATATATTTAATTATTAATACAGCACTTTCACCATTCAATGTCATTTCTACCAACAAATCACAAGAGAAGCAGCACACTGTCACCACTCTCTAATTCCTTTAGCTATGTACTATTCAACTAGTTGTGATTTTAGTTTTGAGATATTATATACTGTAGATTTATCTAGCTAAAGCCTTTTAAATATTTTGCCAAATGGGTGGAAATATCGATTTCACCCCTGCCCCCATCGTTGCAGCACCTCTCTACAGCCTGGAGCACACATTAACAGTCTTCCTTTGGCAAACTCTTATTTTCTCCAAAGAGAACCACACTTCACAGCTTTTCATCTTGAAATGTTAAAGCAGTGCTTTGGCAGATAAGGTATGTAACTCACACATAAAAAATGCTAAACGCAAACTTCAGTTTGTATACCCTTTACCTATTTTGGTCCAGATAAATAACAGCAAAGAGTTTGTATCAAATGCGATTTCTGATTTTAACAGCATTTTTGTTGACGTTTGGAGCAACTATTCATATCTTTCTGAAAATAATGCAGGAATTAATGCCTTTTGACTATATTTACTGTTGTTTTGCAAATTATTTACAAGTGTGAGGTCCCAGGGCCTAATTCTATACTTAGAATTCTGACCAAATAAAAAACCTGTAGAATTGATTTAGTGCTCTAATTATATGTAATGTGCCAATTAACTTAATTGTGCTAATAATCTTATTTCAACTTTTACTTGCCAAACCATGAAATCCATGACAAAGCAAAAAAAAAAAAAACAAAAACTTAAGTTGCTCAAGCGTTCCAAATTTTTCTTTTTTACCAATGAAAAATACCTACTGAAGGTGTTTGCGTACTGAGATGATAAACAACGCCTAAAAATCACATGGAAGTTCATGTGTTCCTTTCCTTCCTTTTGTTGATCTCTCTGGAAGCAGAAAAAAAGATAAAAATGGATAGAAAAAGTAAGAGCTAAAACAAAAAAATCCCAATGGATTTACAAGAGCTATGTGAATTCAGATACAATTGTGTATTTTTTCAGATTTCATGACATCTGGGCCTAGCAACTGACAGAGTGTATAAATCCAAACCTGAATTACTCTAACTTCATTTGAGGAATGGAAGCAACTGGCCCAAACGTTTTTAATGGAGCAGCTTTACCTATGAGCCTCTTCTCCAGAGAGGCAGCTGCGGGTTCTCTTCTGCTCTCTCATTGCCTGAGTTTGCATGAATGACTTCTCAGCCAACTTTGTGCTGATTCCTAATGTCACAGGCGATGGAGTGATCGCCCGGGAGCCGCGGCGCAGCGTCAGCACCTTGGTGCCAGCCCCAGCGTGCTGAGGCAGCAGGCCCCAGCTGTCCCCTGGCAGCGCAGCGTCTGTTTGCCTTCAGCAAACACGCTGTGCATCCCCGGGGGGCAGAACACCTCCCAGAGCAGAGCCTGGACTTCAACAAGGGAGAGCTCTGGACAAGCATCTTTCAGGAGTATTTCATGTTTTATTTATCAATATGCTGCTGTAGAAATCATTTCCCATCATGCAGGGCTCAGAAGCAGGAGTGGAGGGATGCCTCCATCTATCTTACCTGCTGCCTCTCCACGAAGGAAGGAGCCAAAGTGGAGATGCTAAAATGGCAAGGATACTCTCATTCTGTGGCAGATGGACTGTCACTTACCTGCAGCATAAATGCTGATGATGTGTAAGGTACTTGGAGAGTTAAAAATTCTCTTCTTTTTTTCTGCTGCTCTCAGCAACAAAATTGCATTAGAAGTAATGTGAAATGTATTTAATAATTTATTGGTATGACCATCTCTTTGTAAATTTAAGTCCATATTACTGGCTAATGAATGAGAAATCCTGAAAATATAAAGAGATTATGCATTATCAAGAGAAGTCCCTTGAAGAAGCTAGGAGAGATGACAGACACAAGAAGAGTCAAAGCATATGATGGCACACATGACAAACCCTACATCAAATTCATGTTTTCACACAACTTCATTGAGAGACATTAAGCAAGGGAGACTTCTAAAGGGAGGAGAGATTTAATTTTCCTTTGCAATTATAGTGCAGTAAGTATAAAGTAAGTGCCAAAATAGAATTTGCTTCATGTTGTGTTTAATTTTGAAGAGTTCCTACCATTGTTGCTGTGCTGGGAGTAGTAAATGGAATGTGCAACATGACCTGGAAATATCTGACATACTCCTTGTATATGCACCCTCTTTGTACTGAAGAAGTAATGAAGTCTTTTATGCCACTCCACATATAAATAAGTTTGATTCTGACTTCTAGCTATTTAAGAATAGAACAAGGATACTCAGTCAGCACCCTGAACAAAACAAGCAAATATTATTTAAACTATGCAACTTCCCACAGGCCCTCGTCACAATTGCTTTCAAAAAGTCATTTGCTCAGTTCGAAAACAGGAGTGTTTTGTAGTGAGGGATAAAACTATATCTCCATCTACTGTACACACATTGAAGCAGTTATTCTGCCATCTGGAGGATTTTTCTAACGTTTCAGAAAATCTCAATCCAAACACAGTCCACTTTGGACAGTGCTTTTTTACTATATAATAATAAATATTCCATAGAACAGACATAAATCATGAGGAATTAAATCTAGGAGGTGCATTTGTAAAGCCAGAGTATCGACCCTCTCAAAAACACAGGTTTACTGCTCCTCCTTTGATTTTTTTCCATCATTTTTCCCTAAAGCACTCTGCTTTGCAGTACAGACCCCTGGCCCAGAGGTCCAGCAGTATCCTGGATGGCTCTCTTGTTGCCCTAGTGAACAACTACTTGCACGTTTCCTGCCTTTGCTTTGTTTATCTTTTAAATTTAACTCAGTAAACTCTCCAGGGCAGGCCCTGCCTCTTGCTCCGCAGCCACACAGTTACAGCCCTGAGCAGAACCAGAGGCTCTCACCAGCTGAGGTCTCCCAGTGCCAGCCCTGCAAAGAACAGCAAACACCACGGAGCTGGAAGCTGCTCCATGGCACTGCACCACTCGGTTTCAGCAGTTTTTCCTTAACATACAGCTAATTTTCACTCTCTGAAGGAGGACTTTGCTGTGGACACAAGAAATTGGGTTCATACAAACAGCAAAAGAGCTTGCCTTCTCAATTTCTCTATCTAACACAGATTTTGATGTAGTTTTTCTTGAGCTACTGATAGGGAGGGCTGAAGGAGAAGTTGATATACTCCTCTTCTGTAGGTATCTGTATTCAAGATAAAGATGACTGCTAGGTAAAGAAGTCACTTAGAGGAAGTTTTCTGCCATCTAGATCATAACTTTTCCTTCTAGTGGCAAACAACTGGGCCACTGTAGGAACAGAGTAGTCTTATTTCTTCCTCAATCAAAGCTATAGAAAAATCCCACATGAGGGGTAATTAATTGAAACAGAAATCACAGGAACAATGCTTTGAGAGAATGCTGCAGATATTAGCTAATTTTTATTTCAGACTAGGGCAGCGCAAGGTAGGACTGTTCTGACGTGGTACTTGGAAGACTCCTCTGAAATAACCATATAAAAGGTGGTTCCCAAAAATCAAATAAGGAGTGCAAAAGCCCTGTCTCACAGATTTTATACTTAAAAGTACGCATACTAAGAGAAAGACATGCAATTTTAGAAATCGGTTAGAGGTTTACTTAACATATATCAACTGCCCTTTTTTATATGACATTATGCTTTGTACAAAAGATTGGAAATCATAGTGCTTCACGCTAGACCCTCATTGTGGGAATAACAAATACATGTCCAAAACCCTCTGGTTTTCTGTGTGAATATAAAACAGTGAGGAGGTGCCTGCAATCTGAATAAAATGCTTCAATTTAAGAGATTAAAATAATGAGAAGGCAAAAAAAAAAAAAAGAGAGACATCAGTAAATAATTTTGCTTGACCTCTTCTAACTTAGAAATCATTATTAGCACAACATGTTTTTCCCATTTGCCTGTGGAATTGTGCCTATCACCACATTATTATTACATATACTGAACAAACTCTCTTGTAACACTCCTCTAATTCTACCAACAATTATGGAAATTCAAATTTTCCCTTTGCATTTTTGTATCTTGGAAATGTATTTTTACAGTAAAAATTCAAATACCTGTATCCACCATACCCACACAATCTCACTGACAGTCAGGGGGAATTGGGCACAGACCAGTAGCTATGGTACCATTAAACTATTACAGTGAAAACCTAAATACAAAACTGCAGCATTAGATGAATCTGCTAATCCTGGAAACTGATCTTAGGTATCAGCTGCACAAAGTAGTGGAAAGGTCCTTTATAATTCAAAGATAAGACTTATTTATTTCTACAAAGGTGTCTGGAGATTATAACTGTGATTAAATTACACTACAACATCACTTTTACAACTTGCTTTGAAACTAAAAAAAAAAATAAAAATATCAATCAAAATCTAAAGAATATAAAATAATTTTTCTAATTGAACTTTCTGCTATTTATTATCTTATACAAAGAGACGTGCCTTGACCTAAAATTCAACGAAGAGTTTCCACTTCTGAAATCACTCTGAAATACGAACTGCAAGATTTTAATGGAACACAGGATATTTACTCTGCTGGTGAAATCAACTTGTTGCTCAATGTTAAAGGAAACGTGTACCATTATTCTGTGTGACTCCACCCTTCCCTCCGGGAATAAAAAAGGAAAGCCAAAAAAATCACCTTTCTCCTTTCGCTTGATTTTACTTTTCCTCACCGGAATTCGTTTTGGCAGGCTGGAAACAATTTCATCATCCCAAGAGCCATTCCTGGTGGAGAAATCTTTTTATCTGCAGCTATCTTTCCATGGAAGTCTTGTAAGTACACCACAGCTTGGAACACAGGTCTGCCCAGCTCCTCAGTTCCTTTACAAAGCTTGGAGTGACCAACTGCAGTACTAAGAGAACGAGAATGCCAGGAATCTCTGGTATTTCATGGTTCGCATAATGGTTCTACTTAAAGACAGCCTTCAATGTAATTGTTTTTAAATGGCATTTCTATCATTTTTTTATCTTTCAAATAGATAAAGACTTACTGCAAGCAAGTACTTTCTAGCATTTTTTCAAGAAACACTTTGCATTGATCACCTAAAGTCAAATGTACAATAGAGAAAGATATTTTTTTCTTCTGTGTTTTCTTTTAAGTTAGTCCTTCTCTTTTCTCCATGCAGTTATGATCAGGCTGCTTTTTGAAAAGTGTATCTTTCTGTTCTTCAGTCTGTTTAATCACTTCTCAATATTTCAGTGTTATTGCTGTGAGCACTACTTTAATACCTTTCAAATTTTAAGATCTGTTTCTCCCTATCATCTAATTTCAAAAGAGATTTTCTAAGCCCTTGATTATCTTCTTGCTTTTGGAAAAATCTTTTTCCTCAGTATGCCACATACACATCTCATGCCTTATACTTCCTAAGTAACCCACTCAGCCTCAATGAAATTAGGGATGAAATACTTTAGCTGATAAAATATCATAGGACAAAAGATACCGGTCGCATCATCAGCAAGATCTTTGCTTCATGTGCTCAAATGACCCAGAAAAAAATCCTTACTGAGTTATCAACTGACAGATCCAACAGAAACTACTTTTAAGGGTGGCATCTTGCCTTTTGGCAAGAATTTTAATTTTTCACTCCATGTGCATTAGTGATAAATAAGTGGGACGATTAAAAGTAGATCAAAAAGTAGAAACAAAAGTAGAAAAGCTCACTAAGCTCTAGTCTAACTGCACCCAGGAACCTAAAAAAGAATCTTTTCCATGGGGGTATATTTCAGTGTTGACAGTAAATAGAATGTCTTTACTTCCTTGACTAGTTTTACATGCTTTATACCTCACCCAAACCTCATCTAGAGACGGTAGATTTTGCAACTATCTGCACCCTCTTACCTAATAAATTTACTTGGGAAAAAATATGGTAGTGGAAAAACACCCTTGGGCTCAACAGACACAAAATAAAATAGACAAAATTCTTGAAACTTTAAAAATTTCCATTTAGTGGTTCTTTAGTTGTACTAATACGTAACATGGGCATAAGCTGAATTTTAGTTTCACTGTTAAGAGCCATGTATGTCTTCTGAGAGTACAAATCTGGCTTATCTTTTAAATATGACTGTAGTCAGAGCTATTTGCTTAAAGGGGGCAGTATATGCCCTTAAACACAACCATTACAAACTCCATTATTTTACATGAAGTGTAAACCAAATATTACATCAGTCTGCTGCATCTACTTGTCCTTTCTTTTTTTAAACAGAAAATCTAAATGGAGTTGGCATGTATCACAAAATGTTTACAGCCTTTGTGGGTCCCAATGGCATGTTTTTCCACCAGGGCTCATTCTGTCATATCTAGAAAGTTTATTTTTAGCCAATGGCAAGTTATTTTGGTTTGAAAGACCAGTCTTTGTACCAGTACTTCACTTGTATGTTGCCAAGTTTGGATACTGTTACTTAACAGAAACTTCCTTGGTATCCTAAGGACACCTCCAGTTCAGCAGCAGTTCTGTCAGCAAGCTCCTCTCTGCTGGAGCAAGGAAATACCCACGGACACATTCAGGGGGCTCGTTCCTCCATTTCCCAGGAGAGAGACAGACCTCCTCCTGCCTTCTTGGGCTGTAGTTCACTGGCTTTCATTTCTACTCCATTTCAGAGCAGGAACTACTCACTTACTGAGGCAGTCTAGCAGAACAATAGAACCAAGTGTTAAATTAGGAGTATAAATCCCCTAATTTCTCTCAAGATTTAAATTTCCATTCCCAAAAGAGAGATGAAATTTCCAGCTCAGCAGCTAACACAGCAATAATTGAACGAATGTTCCATGTGTTGATTACTGCACAAATAGCCAAGAGCCTATGCAGGTGGCTAAGCTTACTGGATCAGTAGTGAGTAGAGATATTTCAGATTAATGGATTGACTCCTTAGTGGATGGTTTCTGCCATCAGTGCAGAAGGCACACCTTGGCCAGAATTCCAGCAGAGCAGGCAAATCAAAGCAGGAATGTTTCTGACTCATACCACACCACTTCAGAGATAACATACAACTGTAGCTGGTATTTCTGTGTACATGTGAATAACTTTGCTGTAGTGTTCTAAATTAATTAAACTACTTGCATACCCAGTTTAGTGTAGACATATCTAAATCAATTTAAATAAGACACTGAGGAATTAAATTCATCCATTAATTCATTAAATCAAATTAAAACAATGTAAGTGCAGCTGAAACTATTTCAAGTGCATCCACAAAAGGTAAATCAATTGCATTATGTGGGTATAAATTATTAATCTAATGAATCCTTTACTGATTGCTATTGATTTTTTTACTAGTAAAATAAATATTTTCTAATTGGCATTTTGAACCAACCCATGTGACCTTTAGTTTCCATACATGCACACATACATGAATGGATGCTTGCACCCACACACAGCAATCTTTAGACAAATGCCTTGGGGGGGGGGGTCAGACCAAAAGAATGAGCAGCTTCTTTTCACCAGTTTTACAACTGGAACACAAGAGTAACAGAAGTCACAGCACAGCTTTTGAGTTGCTGCACAAAGTGGACATATTTGCTTTAAAATTTAGCTTTTAAGAATAACAATTATCAATCATGGGACATTAATTGAACTTCTGGACTGTGTTTGGCTAAATCTGTCCCTGTAGACGAAAAAACCCATACAGTGAGCAATGTATAGAGTGCTATCTACATATTCCATTAGCAACTGAATAAAAATTGTGTCTATTGTGACCCCTTGTGAATTTTCACGGGGTGTTTTTAAGTTTCCAGTGCCAGGGGATGCTTCAGGCCTTTGCACACAACACGGGTGGTCAGACCCCTCAGCCTGGCAATGGCCCAGGGCCATCTCCTGCCTCTGACCTGCAGGCAGTGAACCTGGGCAGAAATAGAGGTTAGGGAATGAAAATATGAACAGTACCTTCCTTTGGGTAAGAAAGAAAACTGCCAAGTCTACAACAGAATAAAACTATTGTGACATTAGGTATCTGCTTCTGATCCTGCTTATATTGGCACAAGTTAAAAAAGAGACCAGAATGATGTTACCAATTGAAATCTACAAAATACAATAAATCATTATTAAATGAGTTGATTCTAAAGACAGAAAACCAGCTTGTTATTTTAGGAATGCAAACAGCTTCTAAATATTTGGGGAAAAAATTCGTAAAATTAAGCTCCTAAAAAAACTACTCTAATTTTATATTACTTATAACATACAATATTAGCAAAATTACTACTGTAAAAAAATTTGGCTTCTAACAAGTGGCTATTTAAAAATTGGATTTTAAACCCAGAGCTCCTTCTCCATCTTGTAAATTCTCAAACTTGTTTCTGTAGAAACACTATTCCTTTATTCAGCAGAGCAAAGATGGAGATCTGCCAAACTGTTATGCAAGATAATGAAGCAGTTTCTCAGAGGGTGAGAGATCACATGAAATCACATGCACTACAGAAGGATTAAAATGTCAGGAATGTTGAAAGTTTTACCTTCCATTAATTTAATAAATTACATGACATTTTAGTTTCAAATAACTACTTTGCTCCCAATGTTTTAAGAGTAAACTAAGGATTTGCATTTTCAAAACCCTATTCAATCTTTACTATTTTTCACATGGACAGTAAATTCAAATCTTATGTGGAAGAAAGAAGGGAAAACTTTCTGAACAAAGGCAACTGCTGAAAATTAAGTGCAGTTTTTCATCTACTCTTTCTTTTTCTTCTGGTGATGAAAATGATACAGATAAAGCTAATATTTCAGGAAAATCCAGATTTCTGCATCAACACAGATTTCCATACTTGCTGTGATATATTTGCCTACATTTAAACGGTGCTTCCTTAGCTTCAATTCCTATTTTAACTCTGCATGTCAGGAAACTTTTGTCCACATGGAATTTTATATTTCAATTTCAAAAGATCAATTGTATTAAGGATTTTGTGAGTAGAATCTGCCATAATGATATAAACACAGAACCGTGTCTTCACACAGCACAAGACACAAAAGGGCTGCATACATATATTTTACCACCAATCTATAAAAAGACATATTTTTAATAGTTGTCTCTGCTCCAGCCTTTCCTTAAAAGGAGTTCAAAACGTACCTTCAGTATTAATCACTTTTTTACAATCTGTTTATGAGCTGTGCTGATCAGTGTCCAGCAACTCAAACAATGCAGTCCTGAAGGGCCTAAGAGGCACTTCTCAACAGAAGATTACTGTGATGATACCACGTGAGGTAGACATGGTCTTCTCAGATGATGTTTGGAGAGAAAAATTATATTTTATGGTTATTTTTTCCTTCGGCACAACTAAAATTGCTTTTAACATGAACTTTTTATTTTCACTTTTAGAATACATAATAAAAAAAATAAGATTTTGCATTTTTTTTTAACATGAAAATGTACACCTTGAGACCAAACACAATAAAAGGGGGCACATTATATCTTCTATCATAAATCTTAACTTTTTAAAGCATTAGTTTTCCTATGTATTACTAAGTAGTCAAATAAAACCACTAGAAGAAAATATTATTTTATCTGTCCCTTTAGAGCTTTTTCCGACATTGGAAGAGACAGTTCTTTTAAGGATTAATTATACACACAGTTACTCAAGGCACTGGCTGTCCCCAGAGCCTGTGACTGGCTAGTGCACAGTTCCAGCATACAGGTTACTCACCAAATATGTAACAACTGGCTGAACAGTTCAGAAATCTGCCAGAGAGGTCCCACAGACCCCTGCTTACTGCCCCAGAGAACATTCCAAACCCCAAACCCTTTATCAGAGTTATGGGCTATTCCTTGAGAATCACTTTCTAGTTCAAGTAAGACTATTACAAATACACATTTTAAAGCTTCCAAAATTAAAAGCTCCAAAGCTCAGCCCCAGCTCACGATGGTTGGTGGCAGATGAGAAGCCTCATACCCCAGGACCAGTGAACCAGTATTCCTCCTGGGAATCTCCCAACTTTCAATAGGTATGTATTTCATTTATTTTAAATAAGCAGACTCTGAGATGTATATAGAAAGTTCATTTGAGACTACTGGGAGCTAGATAGCTTTTCAGTAATATCAGTCCATAATAGTTTACTACAGATCCTCCAGTATCACAAATTACTTCCAATCATGAGATGTACAGCTTTTCATCCTACTCTATAGATCAGGTAACCTGAAAAAAACACACGACTCTGCTGAGCTCAGAATTTTACCCAATAGAATACTGAGATATTTGAGAAGACAGCTGCCATAGATTAAACCAAAAAACACAGCCACTGTTACTCAGCTTCTTGGCAAGAACTGCCTGACAGTGCAGAAACAGGATGCTGGTCTGCTCAGTCATGTGTCCCTTTAGACATTGGTAATATTTTGTCATTTTGCCAGTATTCATTCATGCCTTTTGGATATGATACACCCCAGCCACACACACACGGAGATGCTCTGGCTCAACAGTCAGTTATTACCTGACTGGTCTGCAGGTCGAAGTTTAAGCAAATACAGAGGAGAAATGTTGCAATGGAATAATTACACGTACAATGGATCAGGCTCAGAGTTTCCAGCTGAAGAACTACAGACCATTCTCAAGTAGGCAGAGCATTAGAGAGTATCCCTGTAGAGACTCTTGTGTTGGCAGGAGATGGACTGGATGACCTAACAAGACTTTTCCATCACTAATGTAATTCTCTGAATTTCATGCTTTTTGACAGTATTACAAGGTTCGACAGGCAGTTCTCTTCAGGAGAGGGATTAAGGTCAGTAAGAATCAGCATCAACTAAAAAAGTGCACGAGGCAATTTTGATAGCAGTAGGCAAGAAGACATTCCCAATCAGAAAAGTATACAGGGCTTGTGCCTTCTGTACATGCTAAAAGCTATGATGTAATCAAAGATCATATGGAGGAACAAGAATATGAGACTCATGCTTCCTCACTGGTTTTCCTGTTACAGCGGAAGAAGACAGGTAGGTGTAAGATGCTATAAAACAAAAGCAGTAAAGGTCTAATACCTTACACATAGCAGAGGCACAAAAAATGAATACTGATTTTAAAAATGGGTTTGGAGCAAATTGCACAAAAACTCATGTTAATGAGTATTCATCATTGAAAGCTCAATGCCTCCTAAGCATCGAACTTCAGAAAACAAGTTTTGCTGCAGAATCAAAGGAACACAGGAAGAGATTTCATAAAAACATAGAGTATCTTTACTTCATTCTCATCTGTGTTCTTTCACAGGGACTATCACAGGGATATGCTTGTAATCCCTAGTAGGGCAGTGGGGTAACACACCATACAGCATATCCAACAAGCATAAGACATAACAAACTTGAACAATCTATGCCAGAGGGACCAACGTGTGGCTCTTGAGCTACACATAGTTCTGAAGCAGCTCAAGTCAGCTCCAATCCATCCCAGGGTCAGCTGTGTGGCTGTCCCGGAAAGTGGCTGCTCCAGAACTGGAGTGTGACAGTGAGTCACTAAACAGCTTCTGAGATGCTTGGTCATCATCCAATCCAGCTGTGCTCCCATTCTACTATTATTAAAGCTGCCCTTCCTTTGAGTTCTCTAAATGTATCAGCAAGATACCCCTGTAGTGTCCACGGAGTCGTGTATAAACACGGCTAACAAATCCAAATATTCAAACTTCAATGTTGAAAATGTTGGCAATACATAGTAATCAGTGTAGAAAGATTAATTATGTAACTATTATACTCTCATCACCGTATGATGTTACAGATTCCATCTTCTCCACAAAACGTCACAGAGATCTACTAAACTTCAAAGAGAATTCAATGTGAGGAAACAAAATGCTTTGTCTTCTGACACAGACGATTGCTGCTGTGATGGTGCTTAATCTGTGATGGCACCTCATCCTTCAATACGTTACCTGCATGCTTTACCCTGAGCACACTTCTTTTCCAAACTGATTTATTACCTTCCACTCTTAATAAGAAGGAATCAGTCAAACTAAATTCACCAGTCAGTTGCATAACTCTCAATCTATAGGCAGCAGATTTGGCTCAAAAGCCAAGATAAGTACATCTACTTGGTGAAATCACTAGTGCTTTCAGGAATCTTAGATTTTTTGGAGGTAAAAGAGAGGGGTTAGAACTTTTCCAGAGAATATTCAGAAATCCCTCTAAATTATTTTGTCACAGAATTCATTCAACTTCTAGGTCTAGGTCACTGGTTTTCTTTCATTAACAGTTTAGATTTCATTTAAAGCACTCCCAGATTTACAGTTCAGAAGAAGTTTAAGTATTTTTTTCAGAGATAGTCTGCAGGTTTCTTCATACAGTATTCTGATGCATTCCAGAATACAATGTGAACTTACTCCTTGAATTGATACTAAAAATTATTTATCTGCAACATACTTTGACATTTAAAAAAAATTTACTCATAAAACTGACAGAATTGCTTGTGTCAGCAGATTTTGTAGTTTTCCTTAAAGAAACATTAATGAAGGAATTACAAGTTCAACACAGGAATCATTGGGCAAGACACAGAAATTAAGCCAGCTGAGGTGAAGGAAAACTTGGTTCAAAAGGGTTTGAAAATAGTTTCTATACATATTTAAATATTCTGGTATGTGCGTGGGCTGGGTTACACCTCAAGGGAAAAAGTAATGAGATAAGCCCCTTCCTGCTGGTAAATGGTAACTGCAAGTCAGCAACTTTGTGATTCCAAATTCCCTGGTCTTTCCCATCCTACTGTCTGCTGCTTGTCACGTTCTAAAAGCTGGTGAAAGCAGAGTCAACTGGCTAAAATAAAAAAGGAGTCTTTAAAAATGTATGGCGTTTCAAGGGTTTCCTGTAATCCAGCTGTTTAGAACAATAACTCACCATCTTCCTATTAGTTTCATAATTGTATCAAAGATATATTCAGAATAAATAGAGGTTTCAAGCTGGATGGACTTGAAAGCACAGCAAACCTGGGAGGGTGCTCAGAGAAAGAAGCTGAACTGTGGCTACACCACATCTCCCACCAAACCAAATGGTACCTGCTGAGCTGTGCCTGCAGATGTCACACCCTGTGGAATCTGGAAATTCAGTACCCATCCAGGTGCCCCAGAACAAACTGCCACAAAAGCACATCCCAAAGGACAATGACAACAAACCCAAATTTTCTGCTCTCTAACCTCCATGTCAGACCTTTTCATCAGACACCTTTGCTCCCATGTGTCAGGATGGTGTGATTACCAAGTATTCTAAATTGCATTAGTGGGAGCAGTACTCCAATTTTCAATTTTTAAATTGCAACAATCTACTTCTGAGCATTCCCTCCTGACTCCTGGACATCAGAAAAGTGCAATCTCATTTAGAGTATTAATGGATTTAAAGAAAATCTACTAAAAGTGAAGCAAGATAGCACTAATGAGGTCTGAACACCATACGGCAATAAAAAGACAAAAATAGCAATGTAAGATTAGAAGTAGGCATTGACAAAATTGAACTAAAGGATTTCCACTAAATTAATGTTTTTAATGTATTATTTTAATTAATTTATTTTTTAAAGTAGTAAATTAATGGGGGTTTTATTTCAATCTGCATTTATATTATTATTAGTGGCTTCCTGTCTGTTGAAACAAGGAAGGGAGTGGTAAAGCAGCAGAAATGAAGCCAATGGGATGGTGAAAGGTCCTTATTGAGCAAGATGCCCCACTTTGGTTCTGGATGTCCCTATGCTTGTAAAAAGCATGAACAGGGTAACAGGTTTCCTGTTTACTAGGAAATAAGAAATATTGCAATATATTTTTCCCTGGCACATTGACTAAATATACAACGAAGTTCTTTAAAATATGAAAAAACTCAAGGCTAGCCAAGATAATTAAATTTTATGAAACCCGTGCCTTTCATAGAATTATTCTCTTGTTCTAAGGTAGCATAGGAATGTTTTAGATCTCTTGTTCAAAACTCACCCTTAATGGGAAAGGCGTATTTTGGCCCAATACAGAAATACCATAATGAGTCAAAATCTGGATATAAAGTGAAGAATAAAAAATAAACAGTTTATTTTTACTACAGCAATGAATTGCTCCATAATTCTGACTGGATGTCCTAGGAATAGCAATCTGTAGAGAGATAAAAGATATATGCAGGTGACATAAAACAACGGTCAATTCATAACCAAAAAATGCCATGAAAGCTTCAGAAATCCTAAACAGTCAAGTTGAATAGGCAACATAAAGACAAATAAAACTTAATGTTCAAAAATACCAAACAAATAAAAGTTTTAGCATGACAGTTGTAAATAATTATGTCAAACAAAAAATTTTGTGACCATTGATTTAATGGCAGAAAGCTCAGCAGAAACATCTGATCATTGTACCAAAAAAAGGTAACAAAGTGTTAGGGTAGTCGGGGAGCTGAATGAAGATTAGCACTGAAAACACTATAATTTCCACCAGGAATAAATAATAGGTCTTCACCTCAACTCTAGGTTTATGAGTCATTGCTTCTAAAAAGGGAACTGCAGAGGTAAAATAGAAAACTGCATAGAAAAATCTCTTCTAAGTGAGAAAAGGACTGCAATTGGGCAAACTGGTATGATTTTATGATGGACAAAGATAAGATTTTTGTCTCAGATTACCAGAAAGAAGATTTAACAAATTAACACCTGAACTTCCTAAAGCCAACTAAAAAATATCAGGAAAAGAACAAGACTTTTTAATTTGGTTAAACTGCAGAATTCATTGCCAGAGGAAGTGTTCAGGTCAGAAACTTCATCTCTTCTGTGTGTAATATACAAGCATGGTCAGCAGTTTTGAAAAAGATGTTAAAATTTTGGATTAAGGCCTAACCAAATTTCTACTGAAATAAAAGCAACACAGAGTTATTCAGGGGAAAGATTTTTCTACCCAGGTTTGCTTGAAACACCTCCAGCATCTGGTTCTCACCGTTCTTGCAGACAGGAAGCTGCACCAGTGTAATCACTGTGTAATCACACTTGCTACCCTCAATGACATCAAGACTACATAAATACAGTATTTAACATTTAGGAGACCAGGGCTTTCCTTAGGGACAAAGTGGTCATTTGCTAATGATCCATCACACAGACAATATAACCAAAATGCACAATTCTGTACAAATTCCTTCCACTCTTCTGTAGGGCAATGTACTTTGAAGCAGAGCAGCTCTGCCTCACAACATCATCCCACTGCTCACTGCTATTGTAGCTCTCCCTTCTCTGCACATTTTCAAAGAGGAAATCAAGACTGCATTGAAAATGGACAAGGGAGGCAGAGATGCAACCAGAGATAGACTGCTACAGGATGCATTTCTGGCTGACTGATACTTCCAGTTTCTAGAGATTATGGAGAAGCATATGTTTGAATATATGGCAATAGCCTCTTAAGTTAATTTTCCTATGTTACTGCAGAACATATATCAAAATACATGTATTCCATAAGAAACTATGCTATCATTATGTGTGATTAAGGAAAACAAGTTTATATAGCAGTACAGTGCATGAGAAAATTAATTAACATATTTAGCATGCAGAGAGATGGATTTCAGCCAGCACAAGACAGAAGGAAGGGGATTCAAGCACTGAACGTGGTGTGAGACAGTCAGAACTGGCATCGGGAAAGAGCAGGTAGGAGGTTAATTAGCACAAGATTTGGAGAATGGGAGAAAATGCAGCAATAGAGAAGAAAAGCAAATGGCCCTTGCTAAAAAACATCCGGTTGGCTTTCCCACAGAAATATTCCTATCTTTTTAATAAAAATGCTTGACTATACTAACAAATTACATTCAGTTCTCAGACCCTACCTCTTTTCTCTGAGTAGATTGTTTGCGACACAATAAATTTCCTATCAAGTACATCGCCAGGCATTTGTGGTAAAGCATTCTCTTCAAAAACTTCAAACCAAGACAAGCATTAATCTATGTTTGTGACATATACCTTGTTTAATGTCTTACACAGGCACATATGTCTGCAAAGTTACAGGTGGTGTCAGCTAAGATACTGTTTGCCTCATCAGTTCTAGATGCTTTTCCTGCTTAAAACTTCATTTCTCCCTTGCGTTCAAACTGAGATGGCAATACCCTCTACATCACTTCTACATTTAGCCTACACACAATTACGAAAAGATGATGTTGTCAGAGCTGCACCATGAAGGACTTATCACAAATTCTGAAGTTTCTCCGGTCCCTCAAGTGTAACAAGATTAGTATGCAAATGTGGAATGGTTAAAAGAAAGGAAGGAAAGAAGAAAGAAGAGCAGTCTGGTGTATAAACCACTATGCACCCCTCCTGTATTAGCACAGGGTGTGTCTCAAGGGCTGCAAAAGCAACAGGGGATGTGATGTGCTCTGTAACCCACTTGACATGATCCCTCCCAGACAGTGGCACTGGTGGTTCTCAGAGGGAACAGTAAGCTTGGGGTGGCTCTACAAAAGCACCCCATACATGATTTTCCTACATGCTTTTTGAAGAAAAACATATTCAAATATCCAAAAAGGTCAAAAAGTGAAGTCAAGAGAGCTAGATTACAATATAATATTATTTACTTATTTTATAAATTCATTGGTTTGATTAATTGTATACACAAAGTCATAGCCAAGCAAAGGGCAAGTGAGCAAGTCAGAGAACTGTCCCTATGGGACGTGAAGTAACTTTTTACTAAAAATTAATCTAACATATTTACAGAGTAAAACAAAAAAACCCAAAACAAAATCAAAAAGAAGAAAATTGTTCATTGTGTTTGAAGTCTCCACCTTTGTATTAAGAGACTGGTCCAGGACAAATTGCCTTCTGCTCTTGAAAATACTGCAGTTCTATTACTTGTGGTACTGTTCTGCCAATATTAAAACAGCTATAGCTAAATGTCAGTGCCTGCTTTTTGTAGAAAACATACACAACGTTGAGAAACAGTCTGCCCGAGTTTATGCTACTTTATCTGCACCATCCTTTCAGCACTACTCTTCAAATTGTGAACTGAGTTCTGAGAGGCTAAAAAATGACTGAAGGTTTTTATTTGACATAATTTGATTTCATAAAGAATCTTTAACATAAGACAATATTACTGCATAGTACTTTAATACCTTCTTTAAAGACTAATATACCTTATTCAAATGCATTTTAAGTAGTTTAATCAAAGAATGGAAAGCAGGCTTAAATGTTGCTCCCTCCTTCAAGTGTCAGAATAATTTCTCGAAAATCTCTGTCAAACATTCAGTTTCTGCAATTTACTCTAATTTAATAAAAACACAGTTTATTGGGGTTCTGTACTTGGACCCTGACAAGCCTGCAGCTGATTCACCCTCACACTAAACACTTAAAATCTTAAGCATCCTTAGTTTTTTCTGCTAACTCCTCCTAGCAGCTCGATTAGATGAGTCTTCTTCACTCAAAACAGGCTGAAATCCTTCATTTCTTCCAGCGCTGTGTTATGTAAGGGACCCCGAGCAGTGCAGAAGGGGCGTGAGAGGTTTGCAACAGGCTCCTGGCAGCACCGAGGTTGGCAGCTGCGGGCTGAGCAGCGCCCCCGCGCCCCAGGGGACCTGCTAGCGAGGGGCAGAGGCAGGATGCCGATGTGGGACACAGCTCTGCAGAGAGCTGTCCCTGAGGACAGGCCAAGGGCAGGAACTGCAGGTCTGAGCCCACCTGCAGGCTGGCTCCAGCTGTGCAGGAGAAGGTACAGTCTGCTTTGGTCAAACGGCTGCTGACTGCACGCCTTGCTTCCCACTGCTTCTGCCCCTGCTCCTCAAAGCTGCATCCCCTGCTTTTGGCTTATCCTCCTGCATCTCCTTTTCTGCTCAGGTTTAGACTCCAAATTCCCCTTCCCTTTTCTATAGGAGGCACAGTCCCTGCCAACTTCTTACTTCTGGCCCTGCTCCCAGGCTTTCTGCCCCTTATTAAAGGATAGAAAACCTCCAAAGGAGATCACACTTTCTTTACATAATCCATTTAATAATACTTTTCAAGTAATTCAAAGCTAACTCTCACTCCTGAAAAGATCTCAAAGGACTCCAACAATTTAAAATACTAAAATCTGTGTTGAATTATTGAATACAAAGGATGACAAAAACCCACTATTGTGGGCTTCCACAAATATACCCAAAATACCACAAATACTGCCAAGTTCAGTCAGTCAAAACTGTGAGTCATAAGTGACTTAAAAGGCATAAGGGCTGAGTGCTTGAGTTTCTTTCATTTTTTTTTTCAGGTCTGACACTTTCTTTGTCCTTTCTCATTTGAGCTTTTGGTACATACTATAACCAAGTTCTAAAGCTGTTCCCACAGCTACAAGGGAGGGAAGATCAGTGAAAACCGTCCCCAGGAAGAACAACTTAAAAAATCCACACCACATTACATTAAAAAGGTTGGACTAAAACTACAGTAAATGGCAACACCATATCAGTGTAAAGCCCAACTATGCACCCTACTGGTGTTTTTCAAAATGACCACGAAAATGCATTGTGTTAACTGAAGGGAAGATTTTGATATATTCCAATCCGTTTGGTTCAAAGACCCTTCAATTAGGCATGCATCTCTGCATTAATTTTATCAATTTTGTATATTTTATAGTTAAAATTAGAAATGATCTAATTTATCTCCATCAAAGATGGCACACAGAGAAATCTTGACTAGACCAAAGACTCTGAATTTTTTTTATTTCTTCAGACCTCCAGTTGTAAGCAGCAAGGTAATTACTGCCCACTTGTGAGATTAGCCTACAAGCTAGTTTATATATATCACATACCACATTTCTCTCAATGTAAAATCTGGTAGAATTCCAAAATACCTACTGGTATTTTCCTCTATGCTCCTCTTCAGTCAGAAAGGTCCCAGAAACTTTCCTTGTAGAAGAATGATTTCCTACACCCACAGCTTCATAAGTATATCTAATAATAACAGTTGTTAAGATGGCAATTCTTATTAATTTTGAGCATCTCCACAGGTAATGTTCAGACGCAATTATCTTTAATTAGGTGTCACCCTAAAATGATTTGGCACTACCAAAATCAGGCTCATTCATTAGTCAGGGATCTTAAAAACTAATAATTAAAGGGACTCATTCTTCTCATCTTGTTCCTTGTCAGCAAGGAACTGTCTGAAAATACTTCTCTGTACTCCATAAAACAGAAGCAGCTTGCATGAAAGAGGAAGTCATTTTTATTTTCATATGTTCTGCTGAAATTTCTTCCTTCCCTGTACCCTTACAAGTGAACACAGTGTTTTCTGACAATTAGGATTCCCACAATAGTTTTAAAATATATTGCTTTATCCTCTAACATCACATTATGAACCACAAGCATAACTATGGCAACTTATATTCTCTGTTTTTTTTTTTTTTCTTTCAAAGGGCAAACATTTTTAAAAATATCGACACCTCAGTCTTCTTCCTCTCAAATGTACTTTATTTCACTCGAGGTGTTTACTCAATGGTATTTAGACTGAGAACATTCGACCTTTAAACAAACATTCCAGACTATGTCCTTTGGGTGGAAACACACTGGTTGAGTTTCCTTCTATGTGTTCTCCTCCAGCATGTTTGTTGTGTTCAATCCCCTATTTATCCTATTCATTGATTCTGGTCTTCCAAAATACCTCATTTCAACAAACTCCCTTCTAATATCCTTATAACAAGGTCTTCCCCATTGCTGGGATGCTGAACATCAACTTCACTTTTAATTAGAGCAGCCACAGAAAAGGTAATATGGGTGTCTGTTTTAACACCAGAGGAACTGCAGATCCTGACAAAAAGTGATTTCAGGGCAAATTCTCCTCAATTTCCTGAATATTTAGTGTACCAAAGTGAAAATGCAGAAGAGACAAACACTTAAGAGTTTCATGCAGTGCCCTGAGGTAAATTTTGGGAAATTATCATTGTGGTGATAAACTTCCTCTACTTTTTAAATTCCACTTGATACATCTGTACTAGTGAGTTTTTAACACATTTTAACATACTTGATGCTTAGAAAAGTTTTCTTCTATGTTTGTAGCTCATCTGATGCATTAGGACTCTGATGCTAACAGGGTGCTCTAACTACTACTGTAATATGAATAATAATCACCACAAAAGCTGAAGATGAAAACAAGAGAAGACAAACTGTGCCAACATCAATGTAAAAGCCACTGCAAAGCCTGGGTAAGGAAGACCATTAATGAACAAAATATAACTGCAGGTCTTTAGCTGGTTTTGCTAGAAGACTTGAACTATGATCTAATCAAGGACACCTAATTCCTCATGCCAAGCCCACATGGTGTGTTAGTCCCACCAATTTATAAAAGACGCTTTTTGAAGGTATGGTCTGAAAAGAACACAATCCCATATTGAAATTCTAGATTATTAGGAGAATCAGAAAGTTTATAAGACTTATGCTTGCAGGGAGTTACTTACAATACTTTGCCTGATACTTTACATTTGCAGTTGGTGCCCACAAAAGTACATTTCCACAAGACCGTATCAGCAGAAGATGCCTAACACTGCAAATTGTGCCTTATCACTTCTGTGAGCACTCCACAGAGTTCAGGAACCATTCTAAGTACCATCTTAAACAGAAAAGTTTGCAGTGGTAGAACAAAAAATTAAGCTCCTGTCAGGAAATTTTAGGTGGCTGGGATCAAGTCCAACAAATCCTCCTGACTCATTCATTATCTTCCAGGTTTTGCACTTGTTCTTAAAAATTGTCTGTTTTCCATCCTAAATTGTATTTCTTCATGGACCCATCTTAAAGCCCTAAAATGCCCTCACAGAATGCACAGCAGCAGATCTGAATCCATGAAGCAGATATTTCAGAGATTAATAATGCAAATATGAGATTATAAATTATGGGATGCAGAACTTCCAGATTGATGTATCCTATTTCTGGGCATGTGTCTGAACTAACTCTAGCTGGCCTGTGAACAGTCACAAGAATTGCTATTAAGTGGAGAAAAAAAGGCAGGCCAGTTCTATGTGCTTGCATCCTGAATTGTTACTGCCCAGCAAGTATTGGATTCTGTAGTAATCATCTGGGTATCCAAAACTATTTTGTTATATTGTCCAAAACTGTTGTGAGTGAATGTAGAGAAAATACTCCATCCAGTTACTGGAAACATCTTTTAGTTAAGTGGTGCAATATGAAAACATCTGATTTAGGCCATCCCTGCCTTACCTTGAAGGTAGAGAAAGGAAAAGCCACTTAGTTCTCTGATTATGCATGCACTGGTAGATAACCAAGAAAGGCAAACTTGGTTAATTTGGTCAACCAAGTTTCACATGGATCACATGTTTAAGAATGAAATAATATAGACTGCATATCCAATTATAAATTGTGAAAAGCCTTCTAGCAGCTGTTGAGAGTCTTCATTTGGGAACTCACATCCCTATCTCATTCCAGTAAATGAATCATGATTTCACAAAGCTGTGTTTAACAGTCCATACGTAAATACACGCCTAACAAAGGCCAGCTGAATGCTGCCTGAGCACTCAGGCAGCATCCAACTTTGATGTGCAGCTTTGACTGGCAATCGTATTATTCTACTTTATCAGAGTCAAATAATTATCATACTATAATAATATATTATAAGACATGCTGCCTTCCTAAGAGGGGGAAAACAAGAGCTGTGTTTGTAGTCAGACTATGTTCTACAGTCTCCATGCCACATTGGAGTATGTGACTTTATTATTTTTCCTTTATCTGAAGAACTGTAAGAAACCTCACTGAAGAGCAGATTACTCAGACTTGAGTACTGTATACTCCTAACTTACTTTCCAAGCAGGTTGAGAAAGCACTTTCTGGTTTCTGAACATCTGAGCACCTCCAAGAGCAGATCATCTCCTTGCTGATTTTTCTCCTTCTCTGTCATTACCAGCCTTTCAGCCCCCTTTCCCTGGGCTGTCCTCAAGGGCAATGAAAGGCAACACATTATACAGCTGGAGATGTCAATAGACACCAAAAGCTAAATATCAAATCTTCATAAAATACAAACACTATTACTTGCTTCTTTTCTATTCATGCAGTGGTATTCACCACAGTTAGAACAGGATATGTACTTTTCAAATTCTCTACCTCTGAGGGGTGCTAGATAAGTACAATGATAGTGCAGCCAAGATCGCTAAATTTATTACAGGAGCCTGTGATCCCAATAGTATATTGCTAATAGCAGTGCCAAATATCCAAAGGCAGCTGCTCTGTAGAGGTTATCCAGTCCTGTATGCTCCCTCACAGAATACTGCAGAGCAATAAGCAAAGGCATATTATACCAGTGGGAGAAGCAAGCTGCTCTTCTTAGATATAGATGAGTAACAAACATCCAATATTTCTTTGAAAAATCAAGGAAAACTGTGCCAGAGGACAAAAAGGACATCTGTGCCAAAAGAAACCAGAATCTCTGCAAACTCAAAGTGTCTCTATTCCTGTAAGAACGATGAGCCAGCCCACGCTAACTGCCCTATTCTATTAACGCAGTCTAACCCTTTTTTTTCAGTCTAAGCACAGCTTATAAACAATTTGTTTTCCATTCACAGCCCCAGACTTCAAAAATAATTTTCTTTGGACTAAAAAAAACCAACATTCTCCTAGAAGTCTCCTATGACATTTTTGCAAATTCATGCAGTCTGAATTCCAAGGTGCTCACAATCAATCTTTCTTATTTTCTTCTGCATTTAAGTTGAAGACTTGGGTGTTGGGTGCAATGTACTTCGTTTTCAACTTTCAGTGCATGCAATTATGTTTCCATTATTTTAACAACATTTTCAGTTAATATTTTTCTTGTGACTGCAGCAAAACCTTATGCTACAGCCCATATTTTTTTTTTTTTTAATGCTGAGAGTATCCTGTCAGTTCTTCTACATTAGTACTGGCGCATCCTCTTAAAATAAGCCATCTGCTAAAGGCAAATGCCTTTGTTCCCTGCCTGGGCACACTCCCCAGCCATTTGGACAACAAAGATGGGAAAAGGGCTAGATGGAGAATTCTTTGGGATAGTGAAGAATATTCAAAAAAGCAGTATTTTACTTGCGTGATAAATGACACATTCCTGAATGCCCACTGAGACTTCTAGAGAGCAGAGGAAAAAAAGTTGGTAAAAGCAGACCTTGACAGGGCGATGAGGACATTTTACAACTGTTGTTGAAGAACTGCCTGTGTAGGGTCACACCCTGCCCTTGGAGATGTTTGCTACTAGCAGAGATGGTACAATGTAACAGGCAGAGTTTAGTCAATAAGACTCTAAAAATTTATGTAGCGATTATGTTGACAAAAAGTGACCCTAACTGGTAATATTTTTTATATTAAATGCAAAGTGTATGAATGTGTGTACCTATAACGAAATTATATTTCTATGTTTATATAGTTTATATAGACAGATATGCACATCAGCATCTGGATACTGATAGATAAACTTGAGCATGGCAGACTTTAAAAAGAGGAATTCTGCAGCTGCTCAAGCATTCACACTGTCTTCTCAGCCCTTTGTATAACTAAAAAAAGACCTTCTTCTTAAGTGTAAGGAAAGAAATATAATGCAGTGCAGTGAAATCCTACTTTGAAGTGTTCCAGTAGCTATCCTGACTGGAGTATCTGAGTAGCAGCTATGGAATACTTTGATTAATATTTCTTCCATTGTAACTTAAAAACTTAAAACTTGAAAGAAAAAAAAATAAAATTTGAATGACCTTCAAAGGAGGCCAAAAGTATTTCAAGATCTTGCCCAGCCCACCCTCAGTGTCTTTAGTATTTGGCCACCAAGTGCATCTTCAGGCTTATCGAAACAAAGTTGAGGATTACTGCAACACTTGCAGACACTCTGTCCATATATATCCATATTCCATATATATCAGTACCTGTTCCTCTGGAACACTCCTCAAGTCCCTCCATACCAAGCTGACCTGTCTGACTGAAGCCCTGCTTGGTGAGAACACTAATGGATGGGCACTTTAAGAGAATCCCACTGAGGGAAAGGCTTGAGGCTTAAAATCTCTTAAAAACCTTAATTAAGGTCTTAATTTTAACTGTGGCTATTGTCTTCCTGCATAAGTTATGAAGATACTCTGATTCTTCATGTAGATCAATTCCCCTATTTCAGGAAGAAAATACTCTTCCGTTCATTTCAGTCCATAAACAAGTTTTAAGTGCACGTGGAATACTAATATTCCCATCCTCGGCCTTCAGTAGCACTGCCAGGCATGGATCAAGGAATCCTGTTTCTGAGACAGTAACACAAAGGAAGTGTCTGAAGGTCAAAGGAAACATTTCAATTTCTTTTGCGAGAAAAAGCAGCAAGAAAAATTTCTGGCCCTACCAAAGACTGCACACTGACACTGACTGTACTTGCATTATAAGATCATTATTATTTCCATGCAATTGTTATATCTTTGCAGACATGCCAGTGGTGCCCACACATAGACAAGTATTTAATGGCAGAAAATTCCAAGCAGCTTTTGCAAACAAAAACAACATATTTTGCTTAATAATAAAAATAAAATTTCAAAAGCCATTAGAATTAATCACCCAAACTCCAGTTTCCAAGTGGAAACAGTTTTGGTACTGCAAAAAAATTTTAAAAAGCCAAAAAACCCCCAAACATCCAATAAACCTAAACCAAAAAAACCTCCAGCAACATAAGAAAAATATTAAAACAGATATGTTACTAGCATATACATTCTAAGGATATATTTGAAAAGCCACTCATATTGACACTTCTATTATTTACTATTTTGAAGCACAAAGCTGAGAGCCCACAATAGAAATGGTTGCAGTCTTTGCTTTCTCATTTATAACAAGTCTGCCTCTTTTTGAGCACAACAGTGGAGAAAGGTCAAACAAATAAAATCTATCAATAACAGGGCAATAGATTGTGCAATATAATCTTAACTTCTACTCTAGAAATAAATCTGGGAAGAATTTTTGGCATGAAAGATAAATGCACTCAGACTCAAAGCCAGCTTAGATTCACTCACATAAAATTCTTTTGGACAGAAACAATTATTTACCACACAAGTATTTAATGCCTAACAAAACATTAAGGTATCTAATCTACAATAAGAAACCTTGATTTTTCAGAAAAAAATGACATTAGCATTGACCTAGAGCAGCTTACATTTATATGAGCGTTACTCTTTTCCCTGAGTCATCCCATCAATTTGCTTTAATACGACACTGATCACCATGTGGCTCCATACAGAGCTCAGCTCACAAACAGGCATTCAAGGGAGCTCAGAAGTACCTCAACAGCAGACAGTGGGCACGCTCAATCACCTCTCTGCTCCCCTGTGTCTCTGGACTAGCTGAAGGACAAACAATTGGACCCTCATTCTGCTTGGGGCTGCAGCTCACCAGCAGGTGAGCACTGTAATATTGAGACTAAATACATGACATTAGCATCCTTCACCACCACACAAAGAGGATCAGATATTATGCAGTCTAAAGACAAACTACACAATGGCCTACATATCTTTTGACATTTTAAGAGATGATGGACCTGACAAGTCCCAATCATCCTCCAAGTATAATGGTGGTGGAGTAATCAAGCAGGTATTACTCTAATAAATGCCAAAGAGTATTTCAGTACAACCCCATCTGCCCAAATTTATAATGCCATTCTGAGAAGAAATAAAAATAATCTAAAACATGCACTCACTCAAAAATATATTTCTAATTAAAATTAAATGCAAACACAGTCATCAGTATAATGTCTATTAAAGAGGTAACATTCTTGGTAGACTTAAACTGGAACATTGAATTTGTTGAGAAACATAAATCAATCAGTCTGAATGAATTCAGAAACACAAATCAAGGTCAATCAAAATTCAGAATTTAGCAAATTAAATTACTTGTTCATTTATGGTTAACTTCCTTAGGTTAATCTTAAGGCTGCATAAGCTTCACCTAGTATTATGGTTGAGATTTAATAATTTCCCTTGACATTTAGAATAGCTCTTACATAAAACTTTGGATTTGTTTTTAAATAAAAAGCAAGATGACAGAATAAACAATGCTGAAAATATACCCCTCTTTCCCAGAGGAGATATAATCTTGGTTCAAAAGCCTGCAGGTTTTTTCCCTCTTTCCATCAGTATTATACTTCCAAAGTTGTTTCAATTAAACTCTTTTTCTTCTGATCTACAACTATTAACTATATATATTAAAACTGGTAATATGTATTTTTCTGCTTTTTTTTCTATACACTTGACCAATAAAAATACCCATATACAATGTAAAGAATTTTCATTTCATTAACTGTAAACTGTGTTAACTGCTTAAATATTCCTTTTTTTTCATTATTTAAACTGTCTTAGATAAACTAAACTGGTCAAAACTGGCACTACTGTATAAATTCAGTGCTGTGTTCATACACCATCAATAGATTAAATGATTATAATAAGTGGGTTACAGTACAAGAACAATATTGTGAAGCAAGTCTAAACAACCAGAGAGGATTAAATCTTGGAAACAGCTGCATAACAACCACACTTCTCTGAACAGTAACAAATTAAGGGCATCCACAAGACTCCAGCTGTGCTAATGAGTTCTTCCTTCCACATCTACAGAGACGATCAAAATACCTGCAGGACTTTTTAAAGAACCTGAGCGCTCTAATGTTTCCATCCTAAGAAATTGAGTCTGATACATATCATTTGTGTTATTATTAATTTCTCATTTTACAGACACATATTCAAACTAAAATACTCAGCAGGAAAATCAAGACAAATGGAAGTATAAAGCCAGAAGAATTTTTTTTACAAAACCCAAAAAATAAAATTACAGAACAATATCTACCACCCCAGAAGTAATTTTTAAGATGAGTCAAAGAGAAGATGAATTTGGTCTAGACGAAATTAAATAAAAAACTGCAATAAATCTGTGCTTCAGGATAGACTAGACTGCCTTGCTCTCAATATGCTCCATGACAAGTTAACCAGTATAGTGCAGTAGGATGTTTTGATCACTACATCTTTTTCACTGGGGAAGTGGGGCAACTCACAGCAACAGTTACCCAACATATTGGTAAGGGCATCTCCAACAGCAAATTGAATCTAAGCCTGCTGTATGCTATAAAAAGCTACCAAGGAGACTGGGGAAGTGAAATAAGGATGTCATCACAAACATCCATTCAAGTTAATCACTAAAGCCTCCAAAGAGCCTTGAAATTTCATTAGAAATTATAAAGCACACGAAACTGCTGGTAAGAGCAGCAGCAGCACAATGACACAGCCACTCACTGGGAGCTGCTCCCCGAGAACTCCAGGGCACACGCACCTCCCTGCACACAGAACATGCCAGGCACACACCCCCACAGAGCATGTGGGGTCAATCACTCCATCCTGCTAATGAGAGCAGGCAAGCACACAGAGAAATACCGAGCTTCTGCAGCTCCTCTGCAAGAAATCATTCAAGGTATCACACCCATTCAAAGGCATAACACTAAAATCTAAAAATCACTGCACTTAAAATCACTATTCAAGGTGAACATGTGCATTCCCTATCTAAAGAAGGCAATCCCGTGTCAGCCAAGTCTCACTTTCTGGTTATCTCTTCCTTTTTTGTCTCTTTCATTTTGTCATGCATTCCACAGTGCTTTATTCAGACTGCTCTTTCTACTTAGTTGTCTTTCTTTTCTCCTCTTTTGTGTAATCTCCTACCCTACTCTGTTACTTCTGTGCTTTGCATGCTGACATCACGGACCTCTAAAGCATTATTGCACAGCGATTCTAGCCAATATCACTTCATTGGCAGTATTTGTCAAGAGGAGAGACAAAACAATGCACCTGAAAAAGGAATAACTAGAAAGGAATGGAAAAGTGGAAAAAAAAATACTGCATTACTATAACATTGCGCAAAATTATTCCTTGGATTTTAACTCCTATGCAAGTAGAAGTACACTGGAGATTTTCTGCTTTGGTCCAGCTGCACCTAGCTGTGTGCATGTTCAGTGAGAGCACACTAGCAACAGCTGCCTCCAGCACTGGACTTGTTCATACTGGAAATAACTGCAGTGCTCTGATTTCCAAGACAAGCTCCTTTGTCCACAAGGGCTGATTTTAGCAGGAAAGGTTTAAATCCGTATTGCTTTAAAAATACACTTTTCAAGGTTCTGATTTCAGTAATTTCTCAAGTCCAATCAAAGAGTTACAAAACTAAAAATGAAAAAAGAGTATCTTAGACATAAAATTCATTATCTGAGCTCCTTAAAAAAGTTTTCAAAGCCTCCCTTTCGGCCATTGCCAGAAAACGTCAGCACTGACTCAAAGGAAAAAAGGGAACATTTCTCCGCATCTACACATCGTAGGAGTGGTCAGTGTTTGTAGTGCTATGAGACATGTACAAAATCAGTCACGCAGTCAGCAACCACGAGATCCATTCACACACCTCTGAGCTGTCACACAGCCTCCCAAGGTAGCTCACACACAAGTGAGAAGGATGACTCCCAGTGCTGTATCAAGCAGGGCAGCCCCAAAATGCACCTGCATCCCAACGTGACCTTCAGAAGCCCTCGCATCAGTGCAGCACGAACAGCTTGGGAGCCATATGCAGCTAAAGAATCAAAGGTTAGTCACATCTTACCTATTATTAGAAATTGATTATAAGGTCCTTGAGAGTGAACACTTCATGCTTGCACAATGCCTTGTACAACAAAAACCCTGTGGATGAATTGGGCTCAGAACTGCTACTGCTATCTGGGGTAGCTTGTACAAAGCCAGCGTTTGTTTCAGTGTAATTAAGATTAAAATATGGATGTAAAGGAACATTAGTACAACAAGTTCAATCTGCAAGGTAGTAGGTATTCCACATGTGCCTCCAAGAGCTGATGATTCTATTCTTTAGCTTTTCTCCCTTTTCCTGCAACACAGTTCAGGAGATCTGCAACATTTCTGGGTTGAAAATAACCATTTACTAATATTCAACATAAAGTAAAGGTTTGGGTTTTCTTTATACATACCACTAAAATTGAGTTTTTCAAGGGCTAATATCTGACACAGCACAGCATGATGATACTCCTTCAAGTTCTACTGAAGAACAACTGAAGGGCAATAAAACATATTTTACTTAGTTTGGGTGAACAGGTGCTAGTCTGACTAAGTGGAACTACTAATATATGGAGAGGATAAAGAAAAAAAAAGGGTGCAAAAAGTTGAATACGAATACACATTTTAAGGGAGTTGCTGTGCTATCACTCTGCGGCTTAACATAATTTCATCACTTTATCTTCTCACTTGCAGCCTTAGCAAAATGGTAAAAAGAGGCATCACTTACAAACCCCAGTATCATCCACTTAAGACAGCAGAGGTATCACTAAGAAATAAAGCTGACATTTTGTCAGCAGTCCTGCAGACTCCCACCACTTGTAATCAGGAAGAACTTAGACCTTCTGGAAGTGTGTAGTAAGCTTAATACAGGTGAGCCAGGTACAGGATGTTAATACAGGGATTCCATGCACCAGCTGAGAATTGTGTGCTTTGACAGTCTCACACAAATCATAGAACAGCTTGGTTTGGAAGTCACTTTAAGGGTTATCTAGTTCAGTGCCTCCCAATGGGCAGGGAAGCCATCCACTCGATCAGGTTGCCCAGGACCCCATCCAGCCTGGCCTTGAACATTTCCAGAGCAGGGACATCCAAATACCTGAGGCTTGCAGTGGGTCACTGCAGCAGCAGGCCATGGGATAATGAGGTTTCACAGGCAAGGACCTCTCTTGCACTCTTAGGTAGATGACCCATATTAAGAGCCACAGGTATATCCAAAAGCCATTAATATCACAAACTTCATATTTTCCTAACTGGTAAACAACAGACTTTGCAGCATCACCCTCAGACAACCTTCTGAAGGCACCCAGGGTAGTTCCTCTACGGCCTCTGCTGAAATTCTACACATGCAAAAGGCTCTTCACTGCTTATTCCCTCCCTTGCAAAGAATAAACCTATTTTTTAATGAGTCTCCCAGTTTAATGCAGCTCCCACAATACACCTCCAGCATCAGGTGAAGTCATAGTAAATATAGCATTTTTGTGTATTGAATTTTTGTATGGGTATATTGCATTGAAATGCAGAACTTTCCCACTGGGGACACATTTATTCACTCGAAGAAAAGAAAGCATAAGTTATTTTTTATGTCTTTCTGCTGTTTGGATTTGTCCTCAGTAAGAATTTTCTGAGTGAAACATTTAAACAAAAGGTTTACAAAAAACATTAGTTTAGGATGTACATAGACATTACTTATTTTAAAGTGAAATCCAGCAACGTTCAGAAATACTAATGGATCTCATTCTCATTACATGATGAATGAAACCAACAGCTCACTGGATGATGACATTACTTTTTTCAGCATATAAGTTATTCACATATTTAAATATGAAAATTTTAATCTTTGCTGTGCATAAAATGAAAATACTACAGCATAAAATAGTTGTGAAGAGAACATTTTTAATGCTCCTTTGTGTTTTAATTTTTATTTTTAATTTTGTTCTGTCTGCCAGTGTTTGAGTGTTATTACTAGATGAAGACTCTCAACATGAAAAATGTTCAGTTCTGAGAGCACCCTTGAAAGACTTAGGCATACTAATTTATTCAATTACTTCTTCAGATCTATTTTTAATCAGAATTTTAGAACAATAAACCCACAACTTTACAGTATCAAGAAATATTTCAGTGTGATTCTAAATTATGTAGCAGCAAGAAAATCCATATTTTTAACTCTGATTTGTGTGCTTAGCTATGCAAACCTGTATCATCCTTTAACATGAGACCTCAGAAAAAGTGAGCTTCCTTTCCTGATCCTAATTATCAGTACTTAGCTATTAATGTATGAATTTATACATGTACATACTCTACACATTTGTATGCTACACATACAGACTGGCCCATTGTTACCTGCCTCAAATGTCTTTGCAAAAGCTCTGTGGCATGCAAGAAATTCTTTTTACCATTGGCTATAATCTCTTTTTCTTTGAAGGCCCCAAGAGTAGAGATAGATTCAGATAAAACTCCTTAATAGGACCACACAGATGAAGACCCACATAGCAGAAGGAAATTTTGCTCCCTAGGGGATTTCTAACCTTCAGCAGAGCAGTGATTACAGTGGTATCAGTGCTGTGACAACAGTTAGCACAGCCACACCAAAGGCAGCTGGGAATGGGGCAGCACAGCCCGCTCACAGCTCCCTAACACGTTCCCAGGGCACCTGGCTGGCCAGGACTGGCCATATGCAGGAGTATCTGGGCACCATACAACACACCACCTCCCAAACCCTTGCTAGCAAGTTCATTACTTCCTTAACAGCAAACAAAAAGCTCTTTGTCCCAAAGATAGCACTATGAGACTTTGCAATTAGGAAAAAAGCTGTCCTGAGAAAAAACAAGTTATGCTATTGGCATCATCTGTGAAAAACAACCCCCCTTGAAAGACAACACACTCAAAACACTGTTATGCCTTAAAGATGTTTCCCCAATTCCCATCTGACCATTTTAGTGATATTGTTTCTAGCACCATGCAATGCCAGGCAGTATCTTCACATCACTATTGATTTCTACATTTTAAAGACAGCACATATTTCTTAGCTCTTTTGTCCTCATATTTCATAGCCAATTTCTAATTTAACATGTTCTATGACTTCATTTAAGTATTTAAAATTTACATTATTTTAGTTTACCAGAATATCATTTGTTTTGACCAAATTCCCTCCAGTTAGCTGGGAGGTTGTCATGGTTCTTTACCTTGATGACATTGAAGTTTCAGGAACTGTAACACAAATACATCTACCACATAACCAAAGAGAAGAGAAAAGGTCTATACCAGTACTGCCTAATTGAAGTAACATGTCACCTGTGATTCCAGCTTTCAAGTGCTATAAGCATACACACCTTTTAGATAAATCTATTTCCTTTTCTAGCACTTTAATATAGCCATATGCAAATTAAACAGTTTTGTGGGTTTTGTAAACTGTAATGTTTGTTTTTAAACCTAATTTCCAAAATCTCAATACAAAAATAAAATCTGAAACTTATTTCACTTTTCACATTTACTCAATTTCCAGTCAATTTCTTAATCTTACGCAGGCAACATTAAAGTTTGACATAAAAATTTATATCTCACAATTGCTGAAGAACAGTATAGTTGTACATCACTAATTATACAAGTGACATCACTGCTCTAAATATTTGGCAACGTAGCAAGGCAATTAAAACATTAAGTACAATACTTTTGCTAATCTGATGAACAGGTAAACACAATGTATGAAGGAAACTGCTTTATTAATAAGATTCTCTTAGGATAAATGTAAAAGACATGGTACTTACAGTGAATTCACAGAAATCAATGCTATCAAGACTTTTGCTTCTGTGTATTCTCCCTTTTATTCTTCTTAAAGAGGGCTTTCCCTGACTTACACTACAGGTAGCACCATTGGGATTTTCGGAAGATGGAGTTACCCTGCCAAACAAAGAGTCACATATCAGACAAAGAATATATTCTTTTACTTGTTTATAGTAAAACATTTACAAAGGAAAACACATTATCATGCTATACATACAAGAAATATCATTCCAAGTGACAGTTTTCAATCAGTAAGTGCCAAAATAAGCCCACAAGTATGTAGAATTCTAACTCCCATCAAGACCACATTCCTTGCAGATTCTGTCAAAAACATACTGTAGTTATCTTTTTCCTACAAAAGTGAGTAGAATCAGAAAAAAGATACATTATAAAAAATATATTTAACTTCTGAAAAATTAAAAGGAATATTCTTTTCTTCAGTGGAAATCCAAGTCCTGTGATACATGTTGATGGCTGTCAGTTAAATCACCAGGAGCCTGGCAGTATTTGGCTTTTGACCTTTTCCAGTTTGAGTGCTGATGGTGCTCCAGCTATTCTAGCAATGAGTAACAGTGACCAGTAATGACATTAATAGTACCTGTTTAACTTATAGGGGTAACATATTCAGCAACTACACTTTATAAGGCCTTCCATCAAATTATAATCTACACATAGTCCTAGGGGGAGTCCATAACTAAAATATTTGGAGGAAGCAACCCATATTTCAATGAGCTTGTTGGAAACCGTTAATGAGCAGAACTAAGAGGGGTTAACGATTAACTAAGTGTATCAGGATTTATGAGGTGACTATTTTAAATGCAAAATGGTCCCTAGTCAGACTGGCACATTAGGAAAACTGTATTCCAGCAAATACACACACCAAGAATTACGTAAAAACATAGAAGTTTTCACGTCCAGATTTACACTTAATTCATATTATTTCCCAACTGCAGCCATAGAAGATTTCCAAAACTAGCTTAAATGAGAAATAATATGGGGTTTTTGCATTTCTCTTATCTTTGGACAGCAGTTCAGTATTTCTCTCTAAAACCACTCGGATTCCTCTCACAAAAGAGGATGTTTTTTAGGTTCTTTGACTTAGAATTAATGGCTTTAGAATGCACGTAAATGTTTATGCAAAAAAGAAAAAAAGGTAGAGATGTCCTAAACATCTGCATCACCAAAACAGGACATTGTATAGTGGGCCACATTAACTCCTGAAATACACAGTTCCAAATACAAAATACAATAACCACATGCTAAACACACTTGTTTGATTGGTGAGACTTCCAGGTCTACACAATGCCGTGATCAGAATAACAGGCCCATGGGAAAGCCACAGAGAAGTTGTTACAATATCCAAATTTGAAAATTAAAGCAAATCGTTTCAAATCTCTTATTCAATTTATAAAAAAAAAGCCCTTCATTTTTTGTTGAATTACTGCAACTACGAAATTGCTATTCTATTTTCAGATTGCTGATTTTTGGGGGTTTTTACACATGCACACTGACAGACACACCAACATCTTGCTGTAACTTCTCTTGATAACACAGTAATTTGGTTAGATGTTTTTTCCCCTTGGGTTATTTTATTGCCATCTTTGAACTGCCAATTTCTACCTGAAAACATAACTATAAAATCCATATATCTTAATGACAATTTGAAACTCCTGCTGAAACTGCACTGAATTTTTTTGTCTAATCACATATGGACTGAATTCTGAGAACCATGCCTGCCTACTACAGTAACGTATTTGTTCACACAAAATGGAACACAGAAACTTCAAGAACACCACAGATTCCCTGCTAAAATGTCTTCAAGAATTACCAGGACAAATTTCCAAAGAAAGACAACTGCTCAGTCCCCGTCTTATTCCACAGACAGTAGCACTTACAATGGCAGCATGTTTCTATTGTATGAATGTCTGTTCTATAGCATTTCTGCTCAAGTACCTAACTGTGCACACACTGTCCATGGCAGATGCAGATGCTGGAGTCCTCAGAGAGATCCATTGTTCCCATGCTGTCAGAGTCTGTGTTTACACTCTCTACAGAAAATCTTTGAGGGCTGCCTACTCCATTACTTATAATTTGGGTTAATTAATCATCAAATGCACCTCTGATGAATTAAATGCTTGGCATGTTAGACTTCCTCCTTAATAGAAAAGTTTAACAGTTGTAAGATCTATTGGGCTTGTCCTTTTCATGAATAATATTTCAAAACAAATTTTTTAGGGTCTTATCCACAAACACACATTTCTTTAAGCTGCAAGTCTTTTTATGTTTTCTGATACTGAAAAACCTTTATAAAAAAAAGAGAAAACTGCTTACATGGAAAAGCCAAAACAAGTACAAATAACAGGCTAATCAAAGTTACACAGTTTTAACAAAGATCTATAGTAGTGGTATGTTTTGAAGGCTCTTCTGCATAGGAGAATCACTCTTTAAAGCCATTTGAAAAAATGAACTTGCTGCCACTGGAATCCAGCCATCACTTCATTCTGCTGGAGAATAAATTATGGCTGTTACTGGTTAGCTTCTAAGATACAGAAAAGGGTTTTTTAAGTTAGATTTAACTTTTAAAATATAATTATATGAGAAGGAATATCACAATTTAATTGCTCCCTCCAATCCTTTATAAAATTACTAATTTCTAGATCTCTTTACAAGCAAATAAAGTACTATTTAACCAACCAAAGAAAAATCCAATCCATATCATTGATACTGGGAATTGTGAAGCTTTGCACTGTATGTACACCAAAGGAAGGATCCGAGGTGAGATATCCATGCTAACAGCATCAGGGGGGTTTTTGACACTCTGGCTGATGAGGAAACTTTGGGACAAGTGCAAACCAATTAACTATCAGCTTCTCCTGTGCCTCTGCCCCTCCTACAGTTTTAGCAACGGGAAGCAATAACAGACCTGAGACAGACTTGAATCGATTTTACCCAGGCTTTGCAGAATGCCAGATACAGCAATGAAACTCTCAAGAATCCATTTCCAGTAGCATTCATGAAGTACTGCAACAGGAACTCCTTCAAACACTAGACATTTCCACAATGAATACACCTCAAAAGTTAAGACTATTAAGTTGCAAAATAAACTCACATAAGGGAGAACTCATGAGAAAAGGTCCGAAGTGTTTTGAGATTAACTTGAAGTTAAATTATTAAAAAATCTGAAAAACAGCATTTTAAAACCCTTCTTTATTTTGAATCATCGTTTGTGTTCTCAGAGTATTCATTGTAATCACAGAGAAACAAAGTTTACTATTTTTAAATGAATACTGAAACTATAATGCAATGCTCCATGGTTCTGGCATCTGAACCCCAAGTTAAAAAAATAATTAATGACATTTACTACATCTAATTGCCCACTTTCAACTTTCATTTGAATTTCTAAATGCAAATTAATACAATATTAATGGAAAATTAGTAAGTGAATTGCTAAGTCACTGTAATAGCTGCATCAGGAGTATAGAGGAATTATCACACGCTAAAGGAGAAAAATTTGAAAGAGCCCTTTTAAAATATCTGCAGCCCATCAAAGCAAGTACTCTTGAACAACAGCCTAGGAATGATATGTTCAAGGAAGTCTAGAGCTTTCAAAAGTAGAAAATAGCCTAAGGATCTTTGAAGGTAGTGAACAATTCCTGACGCCTTGCTTCAAATTTGCTGTTTCTGTACAAATAATGCATTTAATATTCTGGAAACATAACACCTTTTTAATGGAGCTCACCAGAGGAATCCTAAATTAAGGCACCCAATTCAATAACTTTCAAAAATTTTAGTCAAGTAAAATAGAACCATTTTGTAAATCCCACCTGGAGTCTGAGGCCCTTATTTATTATCCACAATTCTTATAACGGTTTCATTGACCTTGACTGGTTCCTGATCATATATCACATTACATAACCATGACTCTAAATTATTTCTCTAGTTTTTAAAATAAGCAAAAGCCTTAAACTTTCACTATCTGTATTCCACTGACAAGCACAGAAGCCTAACATAATACTGTGCAACAGTGACTTCAAGGTGAAGTGTTGTATCAAGGGCTAATGAGTTAATACATATTATAAAATAATTAGATGGCATCTGTATAATACAAGTCTCTTAATAAAAGCTATATTTATATTCTACTTACACATAATTACTATTTATAACAACTTTCAATATCACCCAATGTTTCTGTAGTTAAATTAGGTCTGAAATTACTAATGTCACCTCAATTTCTAGACAAGTACATTGAAAATCTTTCAAGAACTTCAAAAAATCTCCTCTTATTAGGTGATTAGAGTTCTGAACAATTTTATAAAAGTCAACATCAGAATGTTTAAAAAACACATCTCAGAATGACACATTTTCTGGATTTGTTTTCCAAGTCCAGTATTAGTTCTAGAGCTAATGCAGAGTGGACGAGGCTTTGACAATTATGCAGCCTCAACAAGGCTTCTAATGGTGACATAATTATTACACTTTTCATACTGCAAGTTGCCTGCCTATCCTATAAAGAAAGCATCTAGGTGTTGGTAGCAACACTGAAGGCAAACTCCTCAGAAACTTCTGCCTCTGGTAAGGCACACAGATCTCAGCTGAGAGATGTATAAAATTCCCATAATTATACACCTCCCATTAGCAGCCAGTCTTCCTCAGCACCGCAGAAAGTGAGGATGGAGGCTGGGCTCAGCTCAATGTGATCACTGGCTTCTGGCTCAAACACAAGGCTGGAAAAGCTGAAATTTATTCCCACAGATAAGACTGGAAATCCTAACCTAATTATAGCTACTCAATATTAGTATTTGTTTGAGAAAATAAAAGGCAAATTTGAAACAATGTGAGAGACACTGAGCACTCAGCTGCTATGGGGAATTCTTGTGCACCTCTGCAAGTATGTTGATTTTAAGAATGGTATCCTGCCTCTCTCAGGAAAAGGAAAAGTATTAATTAACTTGCAACATGAATAAATCTTTACAATAGGCTAAACTGAATTTTTTATCCCCATTTCAAACAGTATTAACTGGAAGCAGTAATCAAAAAGGAAAATATCCATTCTGAGGATCTGTACTTTTCCATAGAGTTCTGTAGAGACACTAAGAAGATCAATCTTTGATGTTTTCTTTCTCCTACATTAAGGAGACATTTTCCATTATTTAATTATACTAAATATGACACTACTTAGAACATAAACAAACAATGGCAATTCCTTCCCTAGGGATGGTTCTAATGATAAAACATTCTTCATTACAAGCCTGGGCTTCTACAGCCAAGCCCCAGCCTCAATACAAAGACTGTGAGACAACAAAGCTTTCAGATCAGTGCTTAATTCCAGACATGCTGGTTACTCCTCACTGATTTCAAATAAGTTTACTCCTACACTTGAAAATAAATGTGCCTGTGCAGTATCTTACAAGAAGCAGCTATCATTTAACATTCAGGTTTCTATATCACACATTCTTTTAACAACAGCACCAGACAGGGGAACTGGATCCTGTCAAAATTCAAATTCTGTAGTGCACTGCATCCGCATTCTTTTCTGTAACCTAGATTGCCTCAGACAACTACCAATTATTCTTAAAAGAATGTAAATATGGAATAGTCTCAGCCATTTCCATAATCTCCCCAATGAAAACTTATCACTGAGCTTTTTGCCTTTTTCCATGATGCTGCACTCCCCTGCACCAAGGGGAACAGCAGGGGTGTTCGCCAAAGCAGAGCGAGTCTTTCAAAGTAAAGGCAAATGCGGTAAGAAACAGAAGGGAATATCAGTGAGAAGAACTATTAGAATGGATAGGATATCCTGATGGGGAATTTGTTGTTGGCTTTTCTTTTTCATTTGTTTATTTATATGCCTGCTACCTTCTCCTTGCAGCAGAGAAACGTAATAATCAGTTTGACAAGAAATTATGGTCTACCTGTAGCTCCCCTTAATAATGTAATTTAGCATTTCCCAATTGTACAAGGACTCAGGTAGCATATACTGGGATTTCAGTAAATATTTATAAAAATTTACCATTGTAAACTACTCCCAGTTCAGCTGTCAGTTTTTCTTGACCACCTTTGCAGATGTTAGTCCCTACTGCACTCTACCTGTACTAGCACTCTTATGATGGTGGGTTTTGTATCCAAATACTGTCCCTCCCGCAAGAGGATTAAAAACATCCTACTCATCTCGTTTAGGCTCCTACATATTAGATTACAACACTGCACACACACAGGAAAGGGTCTGAATCAGCAGTTCAGGACTCCAGCAGCTTCCTCCAGCATTGAGACCAAAACTACTGCCCCAAGCAAACCTCATCATAAAATTATAAGCTCCACACAAACCAAGTTTCTGTCTCCTCCACCTCCCGCTGCAAGCCTGTGGCATAGCCTCCTATCTTTGTTCAGTTGCCTGGTTTATTCTTAGCCACTTCATAATTATTTATTCTTAGCCCATCGTGAGACATCGGTGTTTTCATTTGTAGCTCTACTTCCATGCATCACAGAATAGGACTTACATTTTGGTAGGGGGGAAAGCAGGAGAAAATTGGAGTGACAGATGCTCTACAAAGAAATGAAACACTGCAGTTACCTTTTTCATTTTCTTTCAGTAGGATTCAGGTGGATTATCTCCACCAACAAAAGGATGAGTATTTTAACCCTTTTTATTAAATTATGTCTTCACTACCACTTACAATATGGATTCACACATCAAAGAGCTTACAAATCTCATTGGTTAAACAGAATTTTTAAAGTTTTTTTTTTTTAATGCAAATAAAAATAGATTGAAAAGCACCCTCTGACTATAGACAGACTTGATTTATATGTTTTCTTTAGGTTTTTTGAGATTTCCAGTCATACAGTACTGGAAGATGCTTTTGGTTTATGTATTGTAAATATACACAAATACTGCATCGATTTGAGTAACAGCAACATATTTTCTCTCTAATGTTCAGATTTTCTTAATGCACTATTTGATACAGACTGTGCACAAGTAAGAAAAAATCAACATGGCAAAGTATCTTTAAGCACTTCTCTAAATGCATCAGAAAATAGTATTTCATTCATAAGCATAAAACCTATCCATACAGATAATGCCTAATGCTATCAAAGTTCTCATAGAAAATGGGAATACATATCATGTCACCTATTAGTAAGAATATCAGAGACATACTTTCAAATGCTCAAGTAATTCACACATCTCCCTAAAATTTAAAAAAAAAAGTTTGCCTTATTTTTCTTTAACACTTTTAGTCCACTAAATCTTCACACAGAATTGTATTGCAGCAACATGATGCCAAGATAGAAATGTTATGAAATGCAATGCTTGCAGTACGTATTAGTGTGAAGCCACTATAATATTTTGCTGTACCTCAAAAAGCACAGAATCTCACCAAGAAACAGGACAACATAGAGCTGATCTAACTTCAACTGAAGACGAAGTAGGAGTTGAATCAGGTCCTTTCAGATGTACTTTTAAAGCACACAAATATACATAGCTTCCCCTCAACATGCCAGTAAATAAAACACTTCCAAGAAGACTTAGGAAATATTAAATAGAACAACTGTCATCATTACATTTCACATAATTAAACTTTTCAAAAGATGTAACACACAACTGCATCCACTGCTGCACAGAAACAGGAGTGGCATTTGGGGAGAAGAAAATAGGTATGGTACACTTTATGTAACTTACATAACCAGAATCAGACGACTGAATACATTGTAAAAACCTGTGATTAAATGTAATAAAACTTATCTGCATGACAAAATATTTTTGTCTCAAACTTCATTTGATTTTTTCATTACAATCAGGACGAACAGATTCATCAAACTGTGTTCTATCTGCAAGGAATAGCAAGATCTGGAATTAATGACAGAAAGCTTCCTGGTTCCACATTATGTTTCTTCAAATGATACATTTTCTTGACACTGTCTATACTAGCTGAAACTGTGGGGAAAAGCAAAGTGTAAAAAAACCCCCACATTCTACAATTCATGTAAGGGCCATTTTTGTTACAACTGCTGATATGAAAACATTTTTATATCTATGTTTATATAAAATGGCCTATCATGCCTTCTGTAACACTTCACTTTGCTTCACTAGGTCCAGGTAAACACAGTGAAAGAAAACTGTATGACCACTACCAACTAAATACCACTCTTAGTTTTTTACAGATAAGAAACTCTCAGTGTACAAATTTGTGATTGCTATCTTCCTCTCAGAATATCTGACAAGTTCACATATTTCCTCCTTATAATTTGTCCTGATGATGACACACGTCCCACGGCTCCCATCGAGAGAACAGTGGGCTCTTGCCCGCCCACGAGTGACTGGGTATTGCAGTGCCATATGCCTGTCGGTGCCCTACTCACCCACATTACACCGCTATACTTTAATACATTTTTCTTAACATGTTGTTGATTCATCCAGAAAAATCAGTTCAGCACACAATCAGCAAGCACAAAAGGAGTGGGAATCAGCGAGGGGAAATGCAGGGTTTAGGGGAGAATGACCATATTTGTACAGCACTACCTCTGGCGCTCGCTGATCTATTAGACCTGCGTCTCCCTGTTCGCATTTTGTCGGTACACCTGTCAACAGCAGCAGAGGCAGGGATTTCGGACCTGGCTCTGCACAGCCCGGGGCGGGAGCACACTGCGCTACATCGGCGGCAACACTCGGGCTGTCACGCAAGCGGTGCTCCCGCCGGAGCCGCTCCCGCGCCCTCAGCCCTCGCTGCCATTGCCGCTGTGCCGGGTCCGGCAGCGCCGTCCCTGCGGGAGCACAGCCTGCTCCAGCCGCGTCCTCCGCCGGGCCGGGCGCGGACAGCTCCCCGGCACCGACAACGCCTCCCGGCATTTCCACACAGCTGGCGGCGAATCCGCCGGGAACTTTGTGCCCCGGCGATGCCCGCCGGGAGCCGCAGGCCGGGTCTGGGCTCGGCGCCCCTCATGGCCGCGGGGACCCCCTGCCGCCGCGCCCGCCCGTCCCGCCGCGGCCCGCGTTCGGCCCACAGTGTCCGCGGCCCCGTTTGTGCCTACTCACCACAGCTTCCTCTTTAAGGGCATCAGACTGCCCCTGTTGGAGGCGGTCACCCCTATGGCCATCTGCAAGACAGTCAGGTATTTCTGATACTTCATTTTGCCGTCGCCCCCCCTGTCCCTGCCTCGTCCCCGCCGCCGCCACCGACAGAGTCTCTCCAGCCGCTGCATGCAATCATCAAATTTTTATTTCCAGGCATCTGCCGTCCCTGCGTCGCGCTTCTTCCCCTCCTCCTCCTCCTGCCGCGCTCCCTCTCTCTCTGCCCCCCCGGCTCACGCTCTCCTCCTCCTCCTGCCGCACTCCCTCTATCTCTGCCCCCAGCTGACGCTCTCCTCCTCCGCCTCCCGCCGCTCTCCCGCTATCCCCGCTCCAGCTGACGCTCTCCTCCGCCTCCCGCCGCGCTCTGCCCTCCCCCAGGCCCGCGCTCCTCTCCACCTCCGGCTGTCGCACTCCCTTCCTCGCAGCCCCCCGCGCTTTTTCCCCCGACCCACTGCCGCGCCTCCCTCTCCCCCGCCGCGCTCCCACCGCCCCCGGGGAGGGCAGCGGG